>OZ005656.1:228670878-229080878 GCA_963930645.1 Salticus scenicus | reverse complement strand
CTATTAATGCCGGACATTTTTGTATTAAGTGCGTTAAAATGCAGCTTAACCGGCTGTTTTGTGGTTGTCTTTAATTATTTTCAAAATCTGAAGAATTAAAAGAGAAACGTAAGGCGCGTTCTAAACAGAATTCCAGTTAAAGAACACCAAGCCTGCATTAATGAGGGGGAGAGTTTTTGGCAACAGTTGTAGAAATGTACGAGGAACCTGTTTTGAAGAATATAGATGCATAAAGGATAAATTATTGCAAATTACTTGAACACGAATAGATGTAAAAGGATAAAAAAAAGGGACAAAATTAATGAGTTGATTGACAATATCAGAACTGGAGAATAAGAAATGAATGTAAGCACGCCGAATTGCCATCGTTATCTGGAGCATGGAACGCCTAGTGCATAGAAATCGTGGTTTCATGTAAGTTTAAGTAAAAAATAGCTTACGATTCCTAAACTTCAATGCAAAAACCTCAGTATGAGACGATATATATATATATATATATATATATATAACTGAACGATACATCAACTAAATGCATGGAAGTGGGCAACAAAATAAAAATCTAATACATTTTATAGCTAACTTTCTAACCTAGTGATGCTAGATAATAAAAACATGATGGCTAAAAAATTAAACATGATTATTTTCAATTTATTTTTATTATCGTTTACAAAAAAGTAGTTTAATTTAATTATATAAAATTTATAATATTTTTTAATAACATTTCTTAAAAATAAAAATAAAAGTAAAAATAAATTATTTGTTAAATTTCTTTAATACACTGATGGAAAAATAATCCCAACACCAGGAAGGAGCTGTTCTAGATAACAGAAATTTGGTAGGCGTGTTTATACATCTGAAAGATGACGTCGATTCAAATTTCGAGCTACGCGCATAAGTGTGTCGCTAGTAGTGACACTATGAACATGCAAATGAGGTTTGCTTTAAATAAGCGTTGTAAGGTTCGTGATCGTTATTTACAGTTGAGATTTGACGTAGTAGGTTAATGTTAATCAAGGATGCCTCTAAGAAGACGAAAAAGCCATTATCAACAGCTCACTGAGTTTGAACGAGGTCGTGTAGTAGGGCTACGAGAAGGTGGGTTTTCTTTCCGCGATATTGCAGAAAGACTTGGCAGGAATGTATCCACTGTGAATGAGTGTTGGCAGCAGTGGTGAAGGGAAGGTACTGCCTCAAGAAGACCGGGTTCTGGGCGGCCACGTGGCACTACTGAGAGGGAAGACCGCCGTGTTCGGCGTATGACTGTGGCTAATCGTACTGCGTCTGCAGCTGAAATTCGAGCTGCAGTTGGCACCACATTGACACAACGAACTGTTACAAATCGGTTACTTCAAGGACAGCTCCGAGCCAGACGCCCTGTAGCGTGCATTCCACTGACTTCAAACCACTGCCGTTTGCGACGTGAGTGGTGTCAAGCTAGAGCTCATTGGAGGACGGAGTGGAGATCTGTTGTGTTTTCTGATGAAAGCCGATTCTGCCTTGGTCGCAGTGATATCCGTGTGTTGGTTAGAAGGAGGCCAGGCGAACGCCTGCTAGCGACCTGTCTGCCGCCTAGACACACAGAGCCTACTCCTGGAGTTATGGTTTGGGGAGCAATTTCGTATGACAGCAGGAGCACTCTCGTGGTTATCCCACGCACCCTTACTGCTAATTTGTACGTCAGTCTAGTGGTACAACCTGTTGTGCTGCCATTCATGAACAGCATTCAAGGGGGTGTTTTCCAACAGGATAACGCTCGGCCTCTTACCGCTGTTGTAACCCAACATGCTCTACAGAGTGTCGACATGTTGCCTTGGCCTGCTAGATCACCAGATCTTTCTCCAATCGAGCACGTATGGGACATCATTTGACGACAACTCCAGCGTCATCCACAACCAGCATTAACCGTCCCTGCAGTGACCGCCCAAGTGCAACAGGCATGGAACTCCATCCCACAAACTGATATCCGACACCTGTACGACACAATGCATGCATGTTTGCATGCTTGCATTCAAAATTCTGGCGGTTACACCGGTTACTAATGTACCAACATTTCACATTTGAAATGGCTCTTCTCGCCAATGGCTCTTCTCGCCAATCAATTAAATATGTTACCTAGACAAATGTATTGCTGAAATTTCATTACTGTAAAATAATTTTTTCTTGGTGTTGGGATTTTTTTTTTCCATCAGTGTATTAAGTATATATATATATAAATATATTTGTGTTAGCAAGGAATAACTACAATAACTAGAGTAGCTTATTGCGAGATTGAAAATGGTTATGCTCTTCACAGATTTAAATTTTGCCTAAAAAAAATCATTAATTTATAAAAATGCTTGTTAATCGATTTTATTCGTCACTACATTCGTTATGAATTTCACCAAGAAAAAAGTTCTGAATAAGGATATTAATCATTTTTTTTTTTTTTTTTTTTGCTTTTTCTTGGAGAAGATGTAATATTGAAAAGTACACACGAACTTCGCTTTCCAAGTTTGAAAGCCGACGAACTTGATGTTGCTAAGCGAGAATTTAGTGGCGCTAAACTTAAAGATAAGCATGCCAGTATGAAAACGCTGTTCGTTTAAGACGCTTTTCAATAAAAAGGAAAAAAAGAAAACTCTACGAAAAAATATGTGTATCACAAACAACAAAAATATAACTATATAACTATAACAATAAGAGTAGCTAATCATGAGATTAAAAATGGTTATGCTCTTCACTGATTTTAATTTTGCCTAAAGAAAAAAAGAAGAATAAAAAAACATCAATTTATATAAAATGATTGTTAACCTATTTTACTCGTCACTACATTCGTTATGAATTTCACGAAGAAAAAAGTGCTGCGTAAGCATATTAATCATTCTGCATTCTGTTCTTTTCTTGGAGAAGATATAATATTGAAAAGCATACATGAGCTTTGCTTTCCTGTTTTTAAATCCACGAATTTGAAGTTACTAATCGAGAACTTAGCGGAGTTCGACTTAAGGCTAAGCAGGCGAATATGAAAACACTCTTTGTTTAGGACGCCTTTCATTCACAAAATAATAATAATAATAATAATAATAATAATAATTTATATAAAATGATTGTTAACCGAGTTTATTCGTCACGACATTCGTTATGAATTTCACGAAGAAAAAAGTGATCCATAAGCATATTAATCATTCTGCATTCTGTACTTTTTTTGGAGAAGATATAATATTGAAAAGCATACACGAGCATCGCTTTCCTGTCTTTAAATCCACGAATTTGAAGTTACTAATCGAGAACTTAGCGGAGTTAGACTTAAGGCTAAGCATGCAAATATGAAAACACTGTTTGTTTAGAACGCCTTTCATTCACACACACACACACAAAAAAAAAAAAAAAAAAACTTGACGAAGAATTAGGTTTAAGACAAACAATGATTTTTTATTATATAGATGCATTAAAAAATATGAAAAGATTTAGAAAGCCAGAACGGGGGTGACATATGCAATGAGCAGCAACGACATGCCCATTGACATGCAACATAAGAAGGAGGGGCGTGCCTTGAGGCACATGAATCTGCAGAACAGGGAGAACTAAAAAAATCTTTCTTTTTGAAAACTGTTATGGGGATTAAAAGTAGATGTGCTATGGCAATCCAGCATTTTATATAAGAATTAGAAGAAAGAACAAATTTCAAAATAGTAATAGTTTTCCTTCTTAAAATAAAATAAAATAAATGATAAAGGGGGCAAATGTGCAAGTTGTACCTGACGGGACTAAAGTGAAATTTGTACCTCACGGGACTAATGTGCAAGTTGCACCGAACGAACAAACTAGTATTTCTTTCAACGAAACTGCCTACTAATCTTGGACGATAGGTCTAATATATCGAACCATATTATGTATCGTATTTATCGTAATATAACTCAATACTCATTTCGCTTTCTTCTTCGACTCGTTTTAATACGCATTTTTTATATGCATGAGCAGCCCCCGAAAAACAAAAACATTAAATCATTAAATTCATTTTTTTTACTTATTTTTATTTCATATTATTTCACGCGCACTTAAAACAAACAAACAAAAAAAAAAAAAAAAACATTTTCGATATCGCTTGTAATGATACTGATTATTATTAATTTTCTTTTTTTCTTTTTTTTTTTTCCTTTCAATAAAAAAAAAAAAAGAAAAAAAAGATGTTGATAAAATACTTGCAAAAGCAGAATTTAGTTTAGGACGGAGAACTATTAGTTTTTTTTTTTTCAAATTATAACATCGCTTTCAAATTTTTCAATTATATTTTCGATAAATTTTAGATTTCGACAAATGTCCCAATTTGTTGCAAAAGCAGAAGAATGAAAGGAATTCTAAATTTAGAATTCGAGTCAAGTTACACAATTCAGATTTATTAATGAGACAATTATTTTTGTTTTGTAATTTTCTTTTTTCTTTTCCTGCAAAATAAATACAAACACATTAGTATTTTAGCGATTAATATTATACGCATTTTTAAGCTTAACTTCTTAGACAACGATTATAAAAATAATAACTAAAATCAAATTTTAAATGTATTTCATTTATAGTCTTTTAATAAATGTAAAGGTAAAAACTATTTTATTATATTTAATACTGTCGATATAAAGTATTGGCTGCCCTTTAACGATACGTGATATATATATATCTTTAAACAGAATACGGTTATATCGATATCAAATTCTTAATTTCCCACAATTCCGTAGAAATATCATATTTCTATTAAAAAAGAAAAGCTATATCAATATACAAAAAATCAATAATAATAATAATGGCAAATACTTATCAGAGAAAATGGAAGGAGTGAATGATATTGCATCAAGGTATATTAAGGGCTTAAACGCTTTTAAAAAATATAGTGTAGAAACTTATCCTAAAATTACCAGTAAGTGGAAGTCCAAAATGTTGGAGGGGGTGCCAAATTGTCCGACAGGTTGGGATTTGAAAAAAGTCTAGTAATCCGTCGCTCTGTTATCGCTTATTTTCTTTCAATCAGATGACTGTCACTCCTATTTTAACACTGGACTCGTTGAGTCAGCACTTACGCAGAGGCTTCCCTGGTTCTATGAGACGTTGTCGATGAGTATATATATATATATATATATATACAGGGTGAGTTTGACATAATCTGCCAAACGAAAGGAGGTGATAGAACAGCCTATGGGGTGCATGAAACACCATAGAAACCCTGTCCCATCTCTAACGGTTTCCGAGTTATGGTAGATAGAGAGAAAATTTGTTTTTTTTTTTCAACCTGTCTGAAAACCCCAGAATTTGTGAACTTTCTGAAAGACTTAAACGCAAAATAAGCACATATTTGGAAAGAAAAAAAAAAAAAAAAAAAAACTATCGGGTGACACCATTCCCTTACTAAAATTTAAGGTTTTCTAAAAGTTTTTTTATGGTTTTATCTAGGTTTTCAGGTATTTAAAAGGTTTCTTTGAAGTTTCGCTAAAAAATACTTCCTGAAAAGAAACCTTATCTAAGTTTTCTTTAGGTTTTATTCTTAAAACCTCCTGAAAACCTACGTGGTTTTATGTTTTCTAGAGGTTTCCTAAGGTTTCGGATAAATACATCGGTGATAATAAGTTTCCCTATGGCATTTGGATAATATCTACAGTCAAAAACGTTTTTTAAACGTTTTATTTTTAAAACCTTTTAAAACCTGCACTGTTTTAGGTCTTATAGATGTTTCCCAAGGTTTCAGATAAATACATCGAGAATAGTACGTTTGCCTATGGTATTTAGATAACACCTCCACTATACCTACAATTAAAAATGTTTTTTAAAAGTTTTAATTTTAAAACCTTTTAAAACCTGCACTGTTTGAGGTCTTATAGCGGCTTTCAAAGGTTTCAAATAAATACATCGATGATAATAAGTTTTCCTATTGTATTTAAATAATACCACCACTATACCTGCAACCAAAAACGTATTGTTTTAGTTTTAGTTTTTGAACTTTTGAAAACCTGCACTTTTTTAGGTTTTATAGAGATTTCCCAAGGATTCGGATAAATACATCGATGATAATAAGTTTTTCCATGATATTCAGAAAATACCTCCGTTATACGTTATACCTCAATCAAAAATGGTTTTATTTAGGTTTTATTTTTAAAACATCAGAAACCTCCCTTACTAAAATTTATATTTCTAATAATGATAATATATTTCTAAACTTGTACCTGACAACTTAGAGTAGGTTTTTAGTAAGAAAATTCTCTTCTACATTTAAGGAAAATTTAAACATTTTAGATTTCAATTAAAAAATAAAATAATAATAATAATAATAATAATAATAACAATCTAAATTTAAAAATATATTTGATGATTACATAAATGAGATATTTTTTTAATAAATAAATTATAAAACAATTAAATTAAAACACAATAAATCTTAAATTTCAGATATGTATCTGAAAAACTATATTTAAATTTATTTTATAAGTCTTTCGTCAATGAAAAGATATGTCAAACTAAATTCACTAACAAAAGAGATCATGTAACAATATTGATGTAAGATATAAATAAAAAAAATCACCTTTTTTTTTCGGGGGGGGGGGGGAGTGGGGGGAATAACTGAATGAACTTATTTCTTGAATACTTCCTTTTAAATTATAATCTTTTAAATATTTAGAAGTAAACACCTATAACGTAAGTAATAAATAATAATAATTATGATAACATAGAGAGGTTATGATTAAAGTTATGAATAAATGGTAAATTAAAATTTACAGAAGGAATTTTACAGCATTGATTAATCTTATTAGTGATTGCTTACAATGTATTCCCCAAACTTTTTTAATGGTACGGGGAGAGAAAAAAAAATAAATTAATTAAAAAATAAAATAAATTAAGAATTCTGCCAAAGGAAGAATTTAGTTTAGCACGGAGGACTATTAATTTCAATCTATAAAAATTTTATTTTTGTTCTTATTTTTTAATATTATTTTTAATCTCATTTTTTGACCGTAAAACTGGGACACGTACTTTTTAAAATGACTGAAATGAATTAAAATGAAGTGTTACCACCTAAATTTCATACTTTAGGTAATTAAAAAAATGAAATAAAATAAATAAATATAAATAATTGTTGCGTCGAAAAATTTTTTGTACCCCTCAGATTCAGAAAAATCGTCCCTTTCGTTTGGTACTGAATTTGTACCGAGCCACGTACTTTTTAAAATGACAGAAATGAATTAAAACGAAGTGTTGCCACCTACATTTCATACTTTAGTTAATAAAAAAAAATAATAAAAATAAATATAAATAATTGTTGCGTCGAAAAAATTTTTGTACCCCTCAGATTCAGAAAAATCGCCCCTTTCGTTTGGTACTGAATTTGTACCGAGCCACGTACTTTTTAAAATGACAGAAATGAATTAAAACGAAGTGTTGTCACCTAAATTTCATACTTTAGTTAATCTAAAAAGAATATTGATTGTCATGTCGAAAAACTGTTTGTTCCTCTGGATTCAGAGAAATCGCCCCTTTCATTCGGTACCGAATTTTTAACGATAGGACTGATATTTCTAATTTATTTTGGTGTTACAAAAAACTGGTCTATAAAAACTCTAAACTGAAACTTATAGTCCTCCGTTCCAATAATGAAATTAGGAATAAAAATTTAGGTCTTAAAATTAAAAATGGCAACTGAACCAATATTTTACAATTTCTTATTAATTCACAAGAAACATTTATATTAGCTTTAAAGTTTTTTTTTCTTTTTTTTTTTTTTTTTTTTTTTTTTTTTTTCCCTCTTCTTCTTTATTTCTGATTTTTTTATTCGTTTATTTCTTTTACATAAAAATTATGAAGAGACTCAAAAATATAATACATGATAAACAAAACATTTGGTATCTAATATAATACATTTCTTAAGGAAAAGAAAAGAGTGTATTGTTTTCTATTCAAAATATTTATTTTATTTACTATTATTACGGTTAACATTTTTATTTCATTCCGATATTGCTAATTTAAAATCGTTTACATTAAAAAAGATAATTTTTTTTATTTCCTTTAAAATATTTTCCATCAAAATTCTTGAGTACATTTTTCATGTAACTTTTTATTTATTTATTTATTTTTTGTTTCATTCAGAATTTAAAAGAAAAAGTACATTTAGAATTTAACCTGCATTGTACAATCTCTCTCTCTATATATATATATATAGAATACATATATTTCTTTTTTTTTTTTTTTTGAAAGTGATTAAAATCCGAGTTTTAAAGCCCTTCAATGCTTTCATATCTCAAGCTCTAATTCATTATTTTCAAGTTCAATGGATTTGTATAGTAAAGATTATTCCAAGTAAAACTTCTAAATTCTTTAGATAGTATTATCTGTATGTTTCAATCTGCAGAGAAAACTATCTGTTCAACAGTAAGATAGTATACTATACTATATCTCCGAGATACCATATTCAATGAACAAAGAGATTAACATTTGCTTCTGGAAAAGTATTTAATTTCCCCTTTCAAAGTTGTCTTCGATGGAATTTCTCTCTTAAACCCTACTCCAGGGAAACTGCTGATGTTTCACTTGATTCTACCTCTCCCATAGAAAAACCTAGATTCTACCCCTCCCATAGATCCTTTTGCGATGACATTTGACATGCAAAGAAGTGGACAAAAAAATTCCGGGCGTTTTGGTATTTTAAGCACATACTGAAATTCCAGCTACGGTAAAGAAAAGGTTAAGGTTTTCTAAAGCCTTTTTTATGGTTTAACATAGGTTTTCAGGCATTTAAAAGCTTTTATTGAAGTTTGATTAAAAAAATACCTTCCGAAAAGAAACGTCATCTAAGTTTCTTTTAGGTTTTTTTTAAAAAATCTCTTGAAATTTTACATGTTTTTAGGTTTATAGAAGTTTTCCAAGGTTTCGGTTAAATACATCGCTGATAATAAGTTTTCTTATATTATTCAGGTAATACCTCCATTATACTTGCAATCAAAAACTTTTTTTTTTTTTTTTTAAGTTTACTTTATTTTTAATTTATTATTACTCATTAACTTATTATTACTCATTGACTAAATATTTTAATTAGTAAAATAATAACAATTTTGTGTATTATTATTAATAATTATCAGTTTCAATTTCTACGGAACAAAACATAATAATAATAATAATAATAATAATAATAATATAAAAAAAAAACCTATAAAACAATTATTCTGCACTCAAAATTAATCTGAGATTCATTAATATTCTTCCATTAATTTATCAAAAACATAATAAATATTAATACATATATCTCATAAATAATAAAATAACATGCATTTAAAATTAATTTCAGTTTTAACCCATTAACCACGAAAACTAGAAATAATGATTTTTTCTTTTTTTTTTTTTTTTTCTGAACAAAAACAGTAAACTTCATTGTTTTAATCATATATAACAATAATTTAAAATAAAATTATAAAAATTAGTCTTATCTTACTAAAAATAGAGTGTTATATTTGTACAATGTCAGTGGAATAAGAATATAGGATTAAAAATTATAAATGTTTACGGAAATTTCCTTGAGGGCGCATAAAACAGAAAAAACAACAGATGACTAAAAAAGTAATTATTTTATTTCGACAACATTTTTAGAAGCTTTTTATATGAAATTGACTTTCTCATCGTGTCTTTGTCTCACGCTAATAAACAAAGCGCCTCCATTTTAAATTAAATATAAGTTGCTCAGTTTGTCGCTTCTTGGCCAACAGGTTAATTTTTACAGATAATTAGTAAAAAATGTGTCAATTGATAAAAGAAAATTTTTTGTTCACTACACAGTATTTCAAGAAGAGTTTTTTAAAGAAGTTTTTTTTTTCTTTTTAGATATTAGAAAACGCAAAATATTTTTGATATTAAAAAAGCTCAAAATAAAAAGTTTTAAGTAAAAAATACATTAATTAATATTTTTAGAAGCTTTTTAGAAACTTTTTATTGAAATTGGAATTTGTTATCGCGTCTTTCTGTCACGCTAATAAACAAGGCACCTCAACGTTAAAGTAAAGGTCAGCGGTTTTTATTGCCGTTGGTTGGTTCAGTTGGTTAGAGTGTCAAGTTCCTAATGCGATGATTGTGAGTTCCATTCCCGATTCCCGGGGTAGCGATGTGTTAAAATTTGCAAATAATTAATAGAAATTATGTCAGTCGATAAAAGAAAATTTTTCATTGTCTACACAGTACTCTAAGAAATTTTGAAGAGTTTTTTTAAGCAGTTTTTTTTTCTTTTTTTAAAATACTAAATAGCACACACACACAAAAATAAAGTTATATATATATATTAGAAGCTTTTTATTGAAATTGGATTTTTGTCATCGTGTATTTGTGTCACTCTGAAAAATAAGGCACCTCAGATTTAGTGTAAATTTAAACAACCCTTTTCGTCGCTCGTTAATGCTTTTGATTAGAGCATCATAGTGATAACGCGATGCTCGTGGGTTCCTTCCTCGAACGCTGATGCGTGACTTTTTTACAGAAAATTAATAGAAACGATGTCAATTTATAAAAGAAAATCTTTCATTGTCTACACAGTATCTTGAGGAATTTCGATAGTTTCTTTTAAGAAGCTTTTTGAGTTACAAAAAGGCATAAAATAAAAATTTAGTAAAAATAAAAATAAATAAATAAATAAATAAATGAAAAATAACACTGAAAGTTTTTTATTGTTGTGAAGCCCTAAAAAGTCTGAAATAATAATTAAAAAAATATTATTGCAGAGACATACTATAAAATCATAAAAGTTTCAACAACAAAAAAATTTTAAAGAATTGTATAAATATTTCCTTTTTGCAAAAGATAAAAAACTTGAAGTATTCCAAATATTTCAAAAAGCATTCGAGAAAAATATCTTTTTATATAAGTATTTGATAGATTTTTCTAGAATGTTCTATGACTTTTCTTGAATGTTCTTAAACTTTTGGTTAGAGCGTCATGCTGATAACTCGATGGTCCCGGATTCGGTCCTCGATAGACGATATGGTACTTTTTTGCAGATAATAATAATAATAAAAAAATGTCAATCGATAAAAGAAAATCTTCCGTTGTCTACACAATATCCTCAGTAATTTTGATTATTTTTTTTTTTTTTAAGAAGCTTTTTTTTTTTTTTTTAAACTAAAATGCACAAATTAAAATTTAAGTAAAAAAACCATTTTTTAAAGTTAGAAGTTTTTTATTGTGAAGCCCTTAAAAGCATAAAATAAAAATTTATTCTGGCAGAGACATGCTACAAAGAAATGAAAATTTCAAAACTAAAAAAATTTAGAGAAAAATATAGGTATTTACCTTTTATAAGAGATGATTTTTTTTATGTTCAAAATATTATTAAAAGCTTTCGAGACATTTGAAATTTATAGCCTAACTAATGATTATACAAAAACTAATAACTAAGAATATTGGTCTCGAAAGCTTTTTAAAATATTTTGAACATTAAAAATTTTCATCCCTTGCAAAAGGGAAATACCTATATTTTTCTCTAAAATTTTTTTAGTGTTGAAACTTTCATTTCTTTGTAGCATTTCTTTGCCAGAATAAATTTTTATTTTGTGCTTTTTAGGGCTTCACAATAAAAAGCTTCTAACGGTAAAAAATTGTTTTTTACATAAATTTTATTTTACAAGTTATTTAAACTCATTCAGATATGAAGATATTGAAATTTTTTTGTTTGAACAGTGTTTCACGTTTGAAATCCATTTTAAACTTAAAACTATTTTTCAGATCTTTTTTTTTTTTTTTTTTTTTTTTTTTTTTGTCATAAAAAAAATCTGTTCTTTTCTCACTAAAAAACAATACTAAAAAAATACGTTTTTTAGTCACCTATTAAGCGCGATTATTTCTGGTCTTGCGTGAACGCAACACCAGCGGGCAATAGGTTAATCTCAAAACGCTACTTTACATAATCAAGAAGAAAGTAATCAGAGCCCGCCGGCCGATTGGTGAGAGCACGCAACTACAAACCCGAAGTCCTTCAGTTCGATCCCCACCGGAGCAAGCGTGGAAGAAAATGATTGAAAGTACAGAAGTTCAGTAATTTCTCACTAGATGGCAGCATCAAACATACAAAATGATACCGAAGCCGTCACTTCATGGTTCTTTATAAAAACCATTTGGTATTTATAAAAAACCTGAAATAAATTTTATAGAAATACCTTAACCTATAGAGGTATTGATGGAGCTTTTATTATGGCTTTATTTTGCACCATTAAAGCCTTGATAATACCTTATTTTAAATACCTCTAAAACCTGTAAAATACCTGTTTAAAAAAACCTAAGGAAAAACCTTCAAAAAAACATTGGGAAGGTATTTAAAAAAAAGCTTTGTATGTATATTAAAAATACCTACATGAATCATGGTATTTTATGAAAACCCTTTGGTATTTATAAAAAACCTGCAATAACTTTCTGAAAAATACCATAATGTATTCGTGAGAAACCTGTGGAGGTATTAATAGAGCTTTTATTATGGCTTTATTTTGCACCATTAAAGCCTTGATAATACCTTATTTTAAATACCTCTAAAACCTGTAAAATACCTGTTTAAAGAAACCTAAAAAAAACCTTAAATAAAACCTTAAAATTTTAGTAAGGGTTTACATCAAGATACCTTAATTTGACGGTGAGCTACAAGAGCTAAAATATTGGCGAAGTTTAAAATCGAGTTGTTGCCAAATTCTTTAACCGGCAATTCTGCAAACACCGTTCAAACTGCAATCGGCGAACTTTACAAAAACTTCTCCAATCCACAAGCTTTGGAATGAGCCCTCAATAAACCATATCGGTGTTCTAGTTCAGGAGAAATTTAGCCTTTTGTTTTAAATACATTCATCAATGAACTCGACGTTCGTCGAGGCACTCACGGGATGCCCGTCCTGATTTCATGTCCGTCTTCAGCCCACTGTTTTGCCAGATGAAAACAAAATAATAAAGACAAACAAGAAGTTTACAAACACAATGGAATGGGAACAAAAGAAGTATGGCGTTTCTCACGTCTTTGACAAAGGAATATGCAAAAAAAAAAAAAAAAAGTCGTACCTCACGTTTATGTTTAAAGCACATATGCATTCGAAAGGATGTCTGAAATTTAGTGCCGCTGCTGAAATTAGTCAGGCTCACACCTGATACATGCCCTTGCCCGCTTACAAACGGAAACCCCACTAGCTCTTAGCGAAAGCTCATTCCTCAGTTTTATTATTGCATCATCGAGCCGGTTGCTTAAATCTTGCAAACTGGCAACTTCTGTGCGGTAAACTTCTTGCTTCCGGAAACCCCAAACATAGAAGTCTTATGGAGTGAGATCTGGCGATCTAGCTAGCCAAGGAGCCAGCGGCAGAATGTTACCCGCTTTTGGAAATCTCAGCGGTGTAATTCTTGTACCGGTGTGAAGTGGTATGGATAATACTGGTTTTTGCGCAAAGCATTCATCACTTTACTTTGGGCGATTCCACCTTCTCTCGCAAGTATGCGTGAACTCATATTTGGATTTTCCTCCACTCGGTCGAGTACGGACTCCTCAGCGGTGGCGGAGCGGCGACCATGGCCCCTTTCGTACAGCCTACCGAACGACCCACTTTCCTTTAGCCTTCGAGGAACTGCTGTAAATAGAGCACGGTTGGGCGCACGACGATGTGGATAACATAGACAGTACTCTATCCGAGAGTTACCATCGAAAAATCCAAACACAAAATGCATATCATTGTACTCTTCATATAAAAGTAGGCATATCTGTTTACAGGTTGGAAAGTATGACAATTTGATCCCTGTGATAACTTCAAAATAAAATTCAGAAGGGTAAAAAAAAAGGGATAAAATTTCAATATTAATTTACAAAAACAGAAGAAAAAAAGTGCTATGGAATAAGAACCAACTTGCTTAATTCGTACAAATGCAGAAAAACATACTAAGTATGAACTAAGAGAGAGCAAGTGGGCATGAAAGCAGCGTGATAAGAATCGGCCGAGCTCAGGTAGATTCGTGAAAATGCTAAAGCAATAAGCAGCATAAAACGTAAAAGAAGCTGACGAGCTAATGAGCTGTTACAGATTGACTCGTCTTTTGTACCCGCGAGTGGGATGCGCGCGCAGGAAGGTTGGAATATATCTGCATATCACTAAGAGTCCATATGCAGATAGTCACGAATTTGCATACATTCCATTCCTCACCATCGTTTCTTTTGCAAATTTCGACGAACGCCGCTTTCAGTGATGTATTTCAAACAAAAGGCTAAATTTATCCTAACTAGAACACCGATATGGTTAATTGTGGATTCATTCTAAAGCTTGTGGAATGGAGAAGTTTTTGGCAGATTTGACCGATTGTAGCTTGAAAGGTGTTTGCAGAATTGCCGGTTAAAGAATTTGGCGACAATACTATTTTAAACTTTGCCAATGTTTTAGCTCTTGTAGCTCGCCGTCAAATTAAGGTATCCTTACGTAAATAGTATCACCCGATAGGATTTTTTCAGTTCTTTCCAAATATGTGCTTATTTTGCGTGTAAGTCTTACTGAAATCTCACAAATTCGGGATTTTTCAGACGGGATGAAAAAAAAAAAAAAAAAACATATTTTTTTTCTATTTACCATAACTCGGAAACGGTTAGAAATAGGACAGGGTTTCTATGGTGTTTTATGCTCCCCATGGGCTGTTATATCACCTCCTTTCGTTTGGCAGAATACGTCAAACTCACCCTGTATATATATATATATATTCTTTCTCTCTCTCTCTCTCTCTCTCTCTCTATCAATCTATCTATCTATCTATCTATACATATATAATAAATAAAATTTTATTCAAAATTTTGAGCATCTAAAGCGCAACATTTCAATAATATTTTATAAAATTTTCATCAAAGAATTTGGAAAATTCAACCGGGGGTTTCTTGTTTCCGAATGAACGGTGGACACGAATTCTCAAAATCCCATGCACCAAATTTATATAAATTCCGAACACTTTTTCAAAACAGAATTGACTGGTGCTTAAACGAAGCATTTTTTTTTTCTTTCAATTAAAAATTCCGAAAAATCTCTGGACCCTCATGACGATTTATGCATCCTGATCGAAACATGCACGAAAACGTGCTAGGATAATGTGACCAAATTTTTGAGAAGAAAAAGTGGGAACATATTAGCCAAAGGTCTTCAATTTAAAATTAAGAATCGATAAGAAAATATTTTTAATTATAAATTGTGACGAAACTTTTTTCAAAAACTAGTTTAAGTGGGGGGAAAGAAAGCAAATTATAAAAAATTTGGGATGTTTGTTCGCCTTATTTTAGGAATCTAAAAGTGATGCCAAATTTAAGGAATTTTAATTGTAACGGTGTCCTAATCACAAAGAAGATTAGTCATCCATTATGTATATAAAATATCAGAACAGAAAATCATTCATTATTATTGAGTAAAAAAAGTCCTTAAATAGCATGGCAACACTGATGGAGCGAACTGTACTGAATTCTGCGTTTTTCCTGTAAACACCTTTACTTACACACTCTATTTACTTTATTTACAAACTAGGTCGTCATTAGTATATCGCATTAGAAATATTGATTAAAAAAAAGTTTCATGCATTTTTATTGTAATAAATTTAAGTGCTAAATATTAATGATCTAATGTATTAATCACTTAATGTATCCATAATTGATTAAATATATTAACACTTTTTACTTTCTCTTACCCGTAAGTCAAGTTTTTTAAAGTTTGATCTTTGTCTGTGTCTCTTAGAATAACTTAGAAACGAGTAATTTCAAGAGATCCAAATGTTGTATTTTGAAATTAATGTAAATTTGTTGCTTGAAAATTTGATCAAGACAGTTAAGTTTCAAATAATGTTGCGTGTGAAAGTTGTATGAATAATTTTAAATGAACTTTTAATTTTGATAACAGATTTAAATTCTATATAATTATAGGTGCAGTAATCAAACGGGCTATTGAGGGGAGGGGGGAGGGGACCCTCAAACAGAATTAATTATGATATAAAACTCTCCCGAAGCCTAATTTGAGTTATTTTAACATAGGTTTACATAACAGTACTCAATAATATAAATAATCTCTAAAAAAAGAATTAATAAATGAAATCATTAATTGTATTTTTTTCATTCTTTTCTTTAGTAATTATGTTCAAAAGTTCAATGTAACAATCGTTACGTTAGCTCTTAATTTCCAACCTGTATTTATAGTATTAAATTTCAGGGTAAGATAAAGTCGTGTGAGTGAAACACCAGATTATTTATTGTATTTTAATAATATTGTTAAGATTATACATTATTCAATATTATTTAATGGATTAGTCTAACCATTAGTCTAGGACCGAGTTTAAGTCTAACTAAAAAACATTTCAAATGTGCATATATTAATAATAATTTTTGGGAATAATTTGCATTAAAAAAAGTAAAAAAATGCTCTTGTAAAAATATAGTTTTTTTTTTTTTTTTTTTTTTTTTTTTTTTTTGACTGATATTTTTTACTGAATAACTCTGAAAAATTTTAATTCAATGATAAGCGTGTTCCACTGTATATTCGACCACTATTTCCAAATATTGACGACTCTTTTAATTAATTACATGAAATTCCTGTACAAATTCCCTGAAATTATTTGCATAAAATTATTAATTGTACCTTTTCCATTCTTTTCTTTAGTAATTATATTCAAAAGTACAATGTAACAATTATTACTCGATATTTTAAATGAAAAAAAAAAACAAATATAACATGAAAAAATTAATAATTATAATAATCAGTGGCGGTTCTACATTAAGGGCCAGCGGGCACGGCCCCACCTAAATTTTTTCTCGATTAAAATAGTATTAAAAATAATAATAATAATATTGTTTTTTATAACTATTCAAAAACATATATACAAAATAACTACGTCTATCTAATTTTTTCTTACTCTTCTTTCATTATCATTTATTTGTCAATTTATTTTTTCAGCTGTCACAGATCACTAATGACTCCACTTCCTTATCTAAGAGAATAGCGCCCTTTTCAGCAGGCCCGAAATTGGCGTGTTTATTTGTAAAGTTTATTCTACTAGAAGATCGGGTTGACACATTTGGCGATTAATTGCTTTATCAGTTTAAGCACGCTGTAATTTTCTCGTCGTTGGGCCAGCAGAGTCCTGGCCCTTTGGAACAAAACTATAAAGGAAAAAACTGTCTGTTAACCATGGGTAATATTTGGCGACATCTCCATTACGTTTTTCTTTTTTTTAAGACTGAGGGCCTATTAGTCTCAATCTGGGATTTTTGCATTGTCGATTTCGATAGTTGGACATATGTTGAAATCTAAAATTTATCGAAAATATAATTGAATAATTTGAAAGCTATGTTATAATTTGAAAAAAGAAAAAAAAAAAAAAAAAAAAAAAAAAAAAAAAACTAATAGTCCTCCGTCCTAAACTAAATTCTGCTTTTGCCAGAATTTCATAAAAATCTTTTATTATTATTATTATTATTGAAAGAAAAAAAAAAAGAAATTTTTTTTTTATCACTATCGTTACAAGCGATATCGAAAAAGTTTTTTTTTAATAATTTTGAATTAGGAAATAAAGAGTGCGCGTGAAATAATATGAAATAAAAATAAGTAAAAAAATGAATTTATGATTTAATGTTTTTGTTTTTCGGGGACTGCTCATGCATATAAAAAATGCGTATTAAAACGAGTCGAAGAAGGAAGCGAAATAAGTATTGAGTTATATTACGAGAAATACGATACATAATATGATACGATATATTAGACCTATCGTCCAGGGTTAATAGGCATTTTCGTTGAAAGAAATAGTTTGTTCGTTCGGTGCAACTTGCACATTAGTCCCGTGAAGTACGACTTTCACATTAGTCCCTTGAGGTACAACTTTCACTTTAGTCCCGTCAGGTACAACTTGCGCATTAGTCCCCCGTTTTTTTTTTTTTTTTTTTTTTTTTTTTTTGTGTTCCTCATTGATTTTTTGGTGAATTTTTTACAGTTATATATGACAGTTTAAAATTTTAGCGTTTAAAAAAAGAAATCTGGTAATAGTCAAAAATATTTTCTAGACTAGCCTTTGAGATAAAAGCTTATATAAGAATTTAAGACCCCTTCCCTTGAACTAAAGTGTTTTGAATTTAAATGAAGGGGGGGGGATAAAAAGATAAATAAAAGGTAAATAATTAATGGATTTACATGGATAAATGGATTAAATAGCTGCATAAAATTGTGATTTATTATTATTATTAAAGGATTTTTCTTTTAAATGCGATTTAACAGAAATATCCGCAATATGTTTCTTTTTTCTTTATTTTATTTTCTTTCTTTCTTTCTTTCTTTTTTTTTTAAGATGGTAGCCCGTTTTATTTCTTTATTTATTGAAAGTTATTTTAAATTATCTAAAATTAAATGAGAAACATGTTTTTTTTTTTTTTTTTTTTTTTTTAAATATGTATCCACATTACATTAATTATGACTTTCTATATTCAAATAGATAAGAAACATGAATATAGCACTTGGCATTCTATAATTAAAAGATTTAGGGATATAATTAGCGTAAGCTAAATAATATTACACTCTGAGACATTTGAATTTAAATTTTAATGGTGTGTAGTGTTAGGTTTAAAGCCAGTTGACTAAAAGAGGGTTCTAGACCTGAGTGGTGGTAGAAAGTGTTTCTTAGTGTTACATATCCCTTTTTATTTGAGTTTTGTTGAAAACCATAGTAAACTCCAAATGTACATGTCGACGAAAGCGATCTGGTATCGAACTTGGAAATTTCCGTTTACTAGCTTCCAGATATTTAAATTTTGATATTCCATTGATCAGAACATCGCAGAATTTTTCAATTGTATTTATAAAACTATTTTTGAGATAATTTTATGCAATGTTTTTCCATAGTGTTAAAATTCGCCATAATAATAATAATAATAAAAAAAAATCCGAAATTTCATTTTACATCCCATTTTAATAATGTTTGTTTTCATGTTTGAATAATGAATAGTATTAAAGTTAAATTACGCATCATACGATGGATCGGGCCCCACCTGTGAAAATTTGCACGAGCCGCCACTGATAATAATAATGTTATAACCTAATAAATAGCAATATATTATAAGTTAAATATTAAATATTTAACATTAAATAATTTAAATATTGAACATATCAGCGCAATATAATACAAAAAAACTTGTATTTTAGATTTAAATGTCGAAATCTTTGTTAAGTAAAGAATTAATGTAATATTACAAATTTTAACTATGTAAAAATTTTTCCTTAAATATTTTTATGAAAATTATATGATAATTTATTGTAATTTTATTTGATTACTTCCGAAGGGATTTTCAAAATATTATTATAAAATGAAAGTTAAATTGTTTAATTCGTTTAACTTCATTTAACTAAATCCAGATATTACGCGTTTTTTTTTTTTTTTTTCTCTAAACATTTTTATTTATTTATTTATTTTTTATTTTTTTTTCAAATGAACTTTATGAAAACTTTTAATGACATTTAATTATTAGCAATGCATTTTGAAATAATTTATCATAAGAAAAGTTTCTTGTAGTATTAGTTTATCTGTAATAATGATATATATACACTAAGTAAATTTTTATTAGTCTATATAAAATATTTATGATCATATTAAAATTTTCTGGACCTGCACTTTAACTTATGAATAACATAATAGATTCATTTTTTTATTCCGTATAATATTTTTAGCGTCAACTGCAACAGAAAATGATTTATGAAGATTAAACATTTTTTTTTAAACTAAATTTCTGTATTATGTTGATGAGAGGTTTATGCAATGCACCACCTGCTTTCGATTGATCTTTCTAACAGAATGACAAAACTCGTAAAGTTTGACATAAAATTCCAAGAAGAATTTTTTGAAAAAATGTTTCGTGCTGAAACCGAAACGTGTAAAAAAAAAAAAAAAAGAATTTCCGTATAAATTTCTGTAAAAAAATATCTTATTATAATTTCTTTGTTTTTCTTTCCTGTTTTTCCATTTCCACTTAAAACAAAAACAAAAATAATAAATAAATAAATAAGTAAATAAGTAAGTATTTAAAAGTAAATCTATATGTAAAATATTTCATCTTTGATTTTATACGGAAACATTTATGTACTATTTATTGACAGCACACTTTATAGTTATTACCTCGTTGCATTTTGTTTTATTTCAGTATACACGCATAAAAATAAATAAAAAATAAATAAAATATAAATAAAAAATAAATATGTTCTGTATATATTTAATTGAACGGTATACTTAAAAAAAAAGAATAAATAAATAAAAAAGATAAATACTAAAGCACATATTAATTGCATATTATGAAATATTTTAAAGTTATTTATGCATGAAAATATTACTTAAAAAAAAAATAAAAGTTTCAATATAAAGAAAAACTAAACATAAATTCAGATTATATTACTTCTAAAGCTACTAAATTTCTTTTAACGCTACTCCAAATAAAAGAATGTTACTTTATGTTTTAATAAAAATTCTTAAACTATATGCATAAAATAATAAACAAATGAATAAAGAAAATAAATAGATAGATAGATAGATAGAAAAAAATAAAATAAAATAAAATAAATATTTTGGCACAGTAATTTTAGAACAGCTGTTTTTAGAAATGAATAGTGGTGTAAAAAAAACTGAGGATTATATTACGCTGAAAGTCACTTAGTATATTGAAAGACATATATTGATACTGTTACATCTATATCTTGCTAAAATGCAGTTTAGTTTTATCTGGGATGAAAAATTACGCCTTTTATACCAACAGTATTTTTATACAGAAATTTATATCATATTTTTACTCTTATTTCATGAATTTATATGTTAGAATACGGTTTATATGTTAAAATACTGGTTCCAAAATAAGTGTAACTTTATAATGCCTGTTGTAATGTTACAACATTTTTGTAAAAAAAAAAAAAAAAAAAGACAAAATGTCTTCAGATGTAATCTGACAGGTATACTGCGGTATCTGAACTATATGTTGAAAATATACAACATAATGCCTCAAAGTGTTCATGACACAGATGAACGTTCGAAAGAAGCTAGATAATTATCATTGCTATACCTTAAATTAGAAGATATTTATGTTAATTACTAAGCCGTTCAATAACTTATTTATTATATATATATATATATATATATAAGATTACATTTAAAGAAAAAAAAAAAAAAAAAAAAAAAGGAGAACTTTTTGTTTGCTTGTCGTAGCGATATAAAATTTTGGTAAAAATTATGACAAATCGTCTTCTGATATTTGATATCATGTGTTTTCCACGGCATCTAAACTATACGTTTAAAATGTACAACACAAAGCCTCATAGTGTTGTTGATTCAGAAGAAAAACGTTCGAAAGAAGCTACATAATTGTCATAGGTATATCTCAAATTAGTAGACATTTTATAGACATTACTTAGTCTTTCATTTACAATATATATATATATATATATATATATATATATATAATGAATTTTTATTAAAAATATGCTATAAGAATGTGAATAAAGATGCTATAAAATATTATGACTATCATATTACACGCAGTTCTACTTTTAAAGCTATGCAACATTATTAAAAAAAAAAAAAAAAAAAAAAGAAAAAGAAAAAGAAATTCTGCTACAAAATTTTTTGACGAAGTTTAACTTTTTTCTTTTTTTTCTTAAATTACTTTGTTTCCAGTTTGAGAATAGGAAAAAAGAAAATATTTCTTATAATTAAAAAAAAAATAATATAGAATCATCGAATCAGAATTAAATTTATACATATTACATGCACTTATATTTTAAATATTTATATTTTGAAACTGATTAAAACAACATATAACTATTTTATTATTCCAATGCTCTTGCCACTGGCAGATAATACACTTAATAAATATTTTCCTACGAAACTAAATATTACTCTAACGGTGTTTTTATTACTTTTTCAAGAAAAAAAAAAAGAAGAAAAACTTCATTCATACAAAAATAAAAGAAATCTTCATACAAAAGCAAGAGACTGTTACGAAAAAGAAAAGAGAAAGAAATATGCATTCCACTGAAAAAAAAAAAATTATAATATCGAAATTATATATATATATATATATATACACAGTCGAACCTCGTTAACATGAATTTGAAGGGGCGGGGGGGGGGATTTGTTTATGTTACTAGTAGCTCATGATTTTAGTAACTAATATTCATATAACTAAACTAATCTTCATTTTGACAGGGATAGGGGAAACAGGTTTAAGTTAAATGTATTTCATGTTAAGCGTGTTCAAGTTAACGAGGTTCGACTGTACATATATATAATATATATGTAAAAAAAAATCATCCATTACGTTACTATTGTAGGTAATAAAAGCATTATATTTGGTAAAAATAATCGATTCCTAATTTTTAACCAATTTTAATGATTTAAGGCTACGTGAATACAAAAATTGGCTTTTGGAATTTGGTCAGTGTCTATTGATTGTGTAAGTATTTAAGTTTGTGGGGGAATATTTTGACTATCATATCTCAAAAATGAATAAAAGCAGAACGACAAAACTTTAGAGTTAAGGCAAGTCAAATATAGATATGATTTTTTCAACTTTTGGTGAAAATGGGAAAAACGAAATGTGGACATTGAAAACCGGAATAGGAACCGAAAGTCCGTATAACAAAAGCAGTTCACATGATCTTTCTTAAAGTTGTTGTATAAACACCCTATGCAATTTCGTATGTATTTGTTCAGGAATTTTGATATGGGTCTTATATAGATAGATCCATTTGAAATCTCGCAAGTGCATTGCTTTAAAAAAGGTTCTACGAATTTTCTTAAAATTCGCCCTGTTAACTACTTTTTATATATATTGTTGCGTACTTGGGGGTTCGTGAGTTGTTTGACTGAGAATGAAAGGCCAAACGTACAAAAATTCAGTAATTTATTCACAGAAAGTTCCAGAAAAATACAGGTCAATAAACCAATTATCAGCTTCAATTAAAGCAGTAACCACAACTTAAACAACAGCTGTCAATAGCAAATCCACAGTACAAACTGCTTAGCTAAAACACTTGAAGCAAGTCTCTCTCAAAGAGGCTTAAGAGCAATGCAAGCACTAGCGAAGCTGGCTGAGATCCGAACTGAACTGAACTGCTTTGGCGAGGAAGCGCTCCTTATATGCTGTTCCATGGAAACCAGATTTTTCGAGAAAACTCTAGAAAGTGGTCAACCAATCAACTTACAGCTTCCATATTTGGTATATCCCATATAAGGATTTTCTCGCCAAGGTCGCCAAAAAATCGCCAAGGTGGGAAAAAGTCGCCAAATTTGGCGCCAAATCCATTACCTGCATTACTGGGGCTTTTTAATGCGTTTTTAAGGGAAAATAAGGCTATTTCAACGCTAAAACGACTAGAAATGCACAAAATTAGCACTTTATCAACTTACTAAGCCTCTTTGAAAGAATTTATACAAAAATAAACACAATTATTTACAATTTCGTAACACTGCCTCCCTCCCAAGGACTGCACGTCCCGGGCAGTGCAACCCTTGGTCAAGAGGCGAAACTAAACAAATTTACACAATCTAAAACACAAAAACTAAGTTGCATACAACGATAAAATAGAAATACAAATCAAGTGAGAAATATTTACAAAATTCACAAATATGTTCAAATATTTATATACAAATATTTACAAAATTCACAAATATGTACAAATATTTATATACAAATATTTACATTACGCATGCGCAAATTTTACCAGTATTTACATTTTTAATTTTTAATATTACCGTTACTTGTGGTACTTGGCTAGCCTATTATAGTGCACCACCTTCGGTTTTGATGAAGGTGTTTCAGTGATCCGCACCATTACATCATTCAGCCTTTTTAAGACTGTGTATGGTCCGTCCCAGTTGCACTGTAACTTGGGAGAAAGTCCTTTGCGTCGAACAGGATTCCACAACCAGACCTTCTCTCCTTCCTGAAACTCATGTTGCGTAGACTTTAGATCGTACCTGGTCTTCATTTTCTCCGATGCAATGGGAATTCGCTCCCGAGCAAAGTTGTGAACGTCCTCAAATCGTGCCTGGAGATCTTGGATGTACTCCTCGGGCGATGAAGGCGCATCGGGTGGACAACCAAACAGGAGATCACAAGGGAGACGAAGTTCACGTCCAAACAGCATCTGGGCTCGAGTATAGCCGGTGGTTTCATGGACAGCACTTCGATAAGCCAGCAGGAATAATGGCAATTTCAAGTCCCAATCTTGCTGGTTCCTGGATACTAGAAGAGAGAGGTTATTCAGGATGGTACGATTGAACCTCTCGACCATGCCGTCCGACTGGGGATGTAAGGGTGTTGTCCGGGTTTTGTCTATGCCGAGTAGTTGACACAGTCCTTTGAAAACATCAGAGGTAAAGTTCCTACCATGGTCGGTGTGAAGTTGTAGGGGCGTGCCGTACCTTGACACCCATTGCTGCACTAGGACTTCTGCGACTGTGCATGCCTCTTGATTGGGAATGGGATATGCCTCAGGCCACTTGGTGAAATAGTCCATCACGACGAGAATGTATTTATTTCCACTGGAGGTCCGTGGCAAAGGACCCAAGATGTCGATTGCAATCCGTTCAAATGGTGCTCCCACGTTATACCGTTGCAGTCTTCCTCGACTTCGTTTCTGCGGGCCTTTACGTGCCGCACAAGCATCACAGGATTTACACCATTTCTCCACATTCTCCTTTGCCTTGCACCAGTAGAAGCATTCCCGAACTTTCTTCAGAGTCTTCATTACCCCAAAATGGCCTCCGGAGAGCTACTATGCAGTTGTTCTAAAACACCTGGAACTCTTGATCTTGGTAATACAATCTGCCATCGGAAGCTTTTCCCATCATCAGATTCCCACTTTCTGTATAATACGCCGTTTCTGATATGAAGAGAGTCCCAAAGTGCCCAATAACTTTCCGTAATGGGACTAAATCTAGAAATGTCTTGCCAGATAGGTCTGTTGCTGGTCGTCTCCTTCAGCTGTAATATTGGCTTTACGTCAGGATCTTCCATCTGGGCTTTTCTAAATTCTTCGTCACTCCATGGGTCGGGATCTTGTTCTGATGGTGTTGCGACAGTAACTTTGCGAACAACTGGCTTTATTCTTTGGTGTTTATCCTCGGCTTTAGAGATGTATTTATGATCTTCAGATGGAGGCTTCCGCAAGAATGCATCTGAATTTTCCCGAAGAGCTCCTTCTGGATGGCATACTTCAGAGACATTCACGGCTGCGTCTCTAGGTGTTCTTACTGGGCAGCTTCGTTTGATATGCCCGTCTTTTCCGCAGCCCCTGCATTTAGTTGTTGGAGTCTTCCCTTCTTTCTTCCTCTCAAGAATGCGTAGTCTTCTATTAATTCCTGCAATCATTTCCTGAATCTCTTTAAGAACATCTTGAGAGCCGTTCACTTTGTGTGCAGTGCTGTTCTGGCGATGTTTACAGAAGGCTTGTTGGGCAGTCTCGAGCTTTAGGGCATACACCAAGGCTGACTCCACATCCTTCACGCCGGAGAGTCTGAGGGCTTTTTGGATATCTGGATCTGCGACAGCATCAATGAAGTATTCTAGGGCCAGATCATTGCGTGTCTCAGGATGACAGTCTGGGAAAGCCAAATGTGAAAGCCTCTGGATGTTTGATGCCAGCTCTTGTAAGCTTCCCCCTGGTCTCTGAAGACGGGACCTTAGCTGGAGTCGACTATATTCTTTGGACCATTTCGCTCCAAAACGTAGCTCTAGTGCTCTGGTTACAGCTTCGAAGTCATATCGCTGTTCCTTCGAAAGGGTCTCCAGAATATCTGTGGCGTCGCCCCGCAACGACCCTACCAGATAAGCCGTCTTTACAACAGAGTCCCAGCCGTTAGCTTCAGCTACGATGGAAAACTGCGTCTTATATACATGCCAGGAGGAACTGCCATCGTAGGTAGATAGCTTTATAAATTCCTGATTCTGGATTCTTCTCTCTTTCTTTTCAATTTCTTGGGGCATGGATTCTAACTTTTCTCCCACTTTTCTCTCCAGATCTTCTTCTATTCTCTTCAGTTTACCTTCTATCTCTGAAAACCTTCCTTTCAGTTCCTGATCAAAATTTTCTTTAACTTTCTCCTCGAAACTCCGTTCTATCCTCGTAACACTCTCTTCAACCTTCATAACATTTTCTTCTATCTTCATAGCTTTGTCTTCAAAACTTTCTTCTATTTTCAAAACTTTCTCTTCAAAATTTTCTTCAATCTTTATAACTTTCTCTTCTATTCCATCCATTCTATTTTCCATCACCGTTAATTTACCCCCGATTGATTCCTTCACCGTTGAAAGCTCTCTCTTCATCTCATCTTGATTAGATTTAATTTCTTCCTGAACTTCACCCAAACTGTCTTTCTACTCTCTTTGCGATGTTTCCATTTTCTCTTGTGCTACCTTCATTTCTTTCATCTCTTGACTCAGGCTATCTTTCATCTCTCTCTGTCCCTCTTTCATTTCTCTTTGTCCTGTTTCTATTTTCTCTATCAATCCGGTTCTTAACTCATTCATCTGGGCAGTGAGTCCTTCTAGAAATTTCTTCATTTCTTGTTCCATAGCTCTCGTTATCACCATTCACAGACAAATCCCCGCTTCTGACACCAGAAATGTTGCGTACTTGGGGGTTCGTGAGTTGTCTGAGAATGAAAGGCCAAACGTACAAAAATTCAGTAATTTATTCACAGAAAGTTCCAGAAAAATACAGGTCAATAAACCAATTATCAGCTTCAATTCAAGCAGTAACCACAACTTAAACAACAGCTGTCAATAGCAAATCCACAGTACAAACTGCTTAGCTAAAACACTTGAAGCAAGTCTCTCTCAAAGAGGCTTGCTGCAATGCAAGCACTAGCGAAGCTGGCTGAGATCCGAACTGAACTGAACTGCCTTGGCGGGGAAGCGCTCCTTATATGCTGTTCCATGGAAACCAGATTTTTCGAGAAAACTCTAGAAAGTGGTCAACCAATCAACTTACAGCTTCCATATTTGGTATATTCCATATAAGGATTTTCTCGCCAAGGTCGCCAAAAAATCGCCAAGGTGTGAAAAAGTCGCCAAATTTGGCGCCAAATCCATTACCTGCATTACTGGGGTTTTTTAATGCGTTTTTAAGGGAAAATAAGGCTATTTCAACGCTAAAACGACTAGAAATGTACAAAATTAGCACTTTATCAACTTACTAAGCCTCTTTGAAAGAATTTATACAAAAATAAACACAATTATTTACAATTTCGTAACAATATTTTCGTATGCAGTTGGTGTTATTGGTGTACAAATAAGACTTCAAAGTTTAAGGGAAAAATCGGAAATAAAACCGAAATTTGGTATTTCAGATACAATTGAAATGATTTTCTTTAAATGTGCTACACAAATCCAATTTTATTTGTCTCTTCGCGTGTATTATTTCATTATTACAGGAAAATTGACAGTCTACTATATTACGTAAGTCGGCATTATTTTACTTTTAATTTGCTATGTAAATCCCGTTTTAAATGCTTTTAGAACGTATGCAATTATTTATATTTCTCTTTTGTTAAGGGTCCGCTTCACTTACCTTCGCTGGAGCCTCAAGTCAACCTCACTCCATGGGAAATTTTGTTTACTTATAATTTATTTTATATATATATATATATATATATATATATATATATATATTTTGTGGGGGGGGGGAGGGGTTAATATTTTATTTTAAAATTGTAAAATAAAAAATTACACGTATTGCAAATTCGTATTTTACAGCTTCAAAATTTAAAATTAAAAATTAAAAATTAAAAACGACCGTCAATTTAACAGCTGCGGATTTTTTTAAACGTGAAAACATAATTAAAAAATATTTATTAATTAATCAGTTATAAGTAAACGAATTTTCCCATATAATAATAGAAGTCTTGTTGTTTTTACACACCATTTTTTTCAGACATTTTAAACATTATAAGGTACGTTTTTCGTTAAATTGAATATGTGAGAAAATTTAATCCTGACATTATTCAAAATAATCGTACACATATACTTATATAAAAGAAATTCTTATAAAATCTAAAAGCAAATTCAGAAAGTTCAATCCAATTATTACAAACATGTAAGAAATTAATTCCCATATAATTTAATTTTAATTGTATGTCATACTTCCGTAATTTTCTTTTATTTAATTCAAAAATTTTATGTGCACTACTTCAATCCTAGTAGCGCCTAATAGACCTGTACTTCAAGGTAACTCTACTTCATAAGAACCTGTATTTCATAGAGCTGTACGTCATAATACTTCAAGGAAATTAAATTAGACAATACGTGTTTTGAATCACGTTTTAATTGCTTTCATAGGATAATCTAGTTAAACTAGTAAATTCAACATTAAAATTTTTCATATCCTGCATTTAAAAAATAAATTGAATAAATTTCATACCCGAAATTGGTATCTAATATATTTTAAAATTGCATTTTAATTATGGTACTCCTTGTAATTTTTAAAGTAATAGTGCAGAAATTAAATTTTGTGATTGTAACCATTTTGTTAATAAGGAAAAAAAAAAAAGGCTTTAAAATGTCTTTTTGTATTATCTTTATGTGAATATATACTGGTGTGCAAGTGAATATGTATATATATGAAATAATTTAAGTCTAAATAATTACCGTTAATTTTTAATGTATAAATAATTAAAAAAAAAAATGTTTAAATGAACTTATAAAATAAAATCTAATTGAAATGTGAATTCTAGTTGCATTTAACAAACTAATTAAAATATTTCTTGATGGTTTTTATTCTCGAGAATAATAAATGGGAAACATATGCTGCGGTTTCTTTTTCTTTTATGTAATCTATAAATCATTCTACAGCATTTTCTGTTATCTTTTTTCATAGATAAACAGTATTTAATTATTTTAGACAGATATTTGTCAAAGTAATTTGTTAAAATCTTCTGGTTAAAAACATAAAACTTGTCGATAGAAAAAAGATCTTTCTTTGATTTATCTACATTTAAAATATTGTTTTGTGTTTATAAACCATTCTGTTTAATTTTCCGCATGCAAAATATGTGGATAAATATGAGGTTTTATTGATCTTACTTAAAACCGGTTATTACTAATTTTAATGCTTTGAAAAACGAATTCCCTGTACCTTGATATAAAAGTTTTGGAAAAGAAAATGGTAACTGTTACATTTGATTAAAAAAAAAAAAAGATTCTGATTTCAGTATAATTAAATTAATGAACTGGAGTTCTAATATTAGTAATCTGATCTACAGAAATATTATTTTAAACAACCTTAACTAAAATAAATTATTAATTGTTGATAACCATGAAAAAAATTCAGAAATTGAGAAATTCTTTGATATCGCTTTTGATAATGCATATCGTTGATATTTTACACAGCTATACTATAGAAATATATTCAAAGGAAAGAAAATATAGATGATTTTTTTGTACTTATATTCCTAATATTTAATTATAAATGATTATTAAATCATACCTATTAAAACATTACATTAAGTTTAAATCAATTCATCTCTTATATTAGTTTCACTATTGTAATACAGACAGCGATAGCGTTTTATATTTTTTTCGGAGGGAAAATTAAGCTAAAATTGCAATACTTTGGCCAAAAATGTTTGGGCATGGGCAAGGAGGTGGTAGGAGTGCCGCTTGGGAATGCAACTTTAAAAATTCTAATGGAAAGGTACATCTTGTGATGCATCCCGGGAAACGTCGCTTCAAGACAATGAATTCGGTATAAATAGTTTAGCCCTGCTGTGAGTATTAAAGGGGATGCATAAGTATAAAACCCACATTTCAAAAGTCTAAAAACTCATGTATCTCCTTTAATAATCATCATAGGGCAAAACTATTTATAGCAAATTCGTTGTTTTGAAGAGACGTTCCCAAGACTGTATCACGAGACATACTTTCCTATTTGAAGTTTTAAAGTTGACCTCGCTAGAGGCCCCCTTGCCCCCCCCCCCTCCCAGGCCCAAACTTTTTACACCAAAAGTGGTCCCTCTTGAATTCAATAAATAAGTGTTTCGTCATTTTTCAAAATTTCGACTCATTTTCGAGTTAGGAGGTGTGTGTGTGGGGGGGGGATCTTTTGGGAACACCCTATATATACATACATTATAAAGTAACAAATGAGGACCGAAACAGCTGCTACCGCTTTATAATCTCAGAACTCGATGGGTACAAGTGATAAAACAACGACAAAAATATGCCGATGGGCCAGTTCACACATATACTAGCCAAAACGGTAACAAAATAACAAAACTTAAGTAATAAATGGCTGCAAGTACCACTGCAATCTCTGAGTGCGTGTGTATAGAACAAAATAAGGAATAAACATGTGTTTAAGACTGTTTAAATGATTTTTCAAAAACTCACTGTTTTAATGTGACAAAGCTAAGACAAAATTATTCAAGATCAGCCAGCTAATATATATGTATATAGGTCTCTAAGTTATTACAAAATAACAAAACGCACGTAAACGATATGACCACATCAACCTCTGACTGCGTATGCACACAATAAAATAATGAGTAAAAAAATGTTTAAGACTGTTTAAAACGTTACACAGTTTTGAGACACTGTTTCTGTTTCACACACATAGGATAACAGTTCAGAGTCATTTTTTGTCCCAACGCATTTTTTGTAAAAAAACAGTGTTGAAAGCTTGCTTCTTTTTTTTTTTTTTTTTTTTTTTTTTTTTTAACGCACAAGATTTATTCTTGTTTATTTTAGAGAAAGAAAAATATATCTTTAAAAGTTTAACTTCTTTATACAGATTTTATTCTCCGGATACAGTTTTATATTTTAACAATTTTTTAAATTATTATTATTATTATTACTGCTGTACAACCTTGTTTACATGAACACTCTTGGCGTGAATTACTATTAGCGTGAATTATTTCCGAGATCCTCGTCAAAATGAAGAGTTGTTTCTGAGTTACTGACAACATGAACTACTGATAATATGAAAAAAAATATTTTTATTCCCTTGAATTTCCGAATAAACCTCTGACCACCATTGAAGGGGGCAGAATTGTAATGTTATTTTCACAGCACAGTTTTTTAAAGGTACTAAAATGCTACTTGTTTCAACTTAAATTTAAATACGTAACTGTGTAAATGGTCGTAATCCTTATGACAACTATTTAAGGCCTTTAAACTTGAAAAACAAGCAAAATATTTATAATTATGTAATTTAGTATTATAAATGTAATGTGTAAAAAATTACAGCTCAGTGACCAGATATATCTTTCAGCGGCGGCTAGATGGTTAATGGGGCATTATTTCTTCTTGCTATTTCAAACCGCCTCAAAAGATAAAATGTAGATAATTAAACATAAATAAAAACTTGAATAAAACTAGAAAAGTTATATTTAATAAAAAATATATTAATGAAAAATAATAATGTTTTATATTAAATTATTGAAATTTTATTTTTCTGAATGTATTTATAATATATTGAAATCTTTAAATATTTTTTTTTTTTGTTTTCAAATATGGACTTAATAATAAAACTACATAATTTAATTTCGTGTTTCAGTGCTGCCCTTTAAAAATATTTTCATTGTTGCTATTGTTTTTTTTTTTTTTTTTTTTTTTTTTTTTTTTTTAATTAGTATATATATATATATATATATATATATATACTTTTATAAATATATGTATTATAATTAAAGTAAATTATTCAAAAATAACATAGGCAAAATTTTCTCCAAAGTAGGTTTAATTTATTTTAAATTTGGCAACTCAGATTTTACTGAAGCAAATGAAGGATGTATAAAGTTCTTTTTTGTTAACATTTATACTTCTAAATTTACAGAACATAAGATTTATTCTCTCTTATTTCATTTAAAAGCTTTATTCCTTAAATAAATATTTTAGTATTTTTCATTTACCCTTTTACAGATGGAATTTTGCCAAGACAATTTGTTGCAAAAAAGGAGAAGAATAAAAGAAATTCTAAATTTAGAATTCGAGTCAGGGTACACAAGTCGGATTTATTAATGATATAATTATTTTTCATTTTTATTTATTTATTTATTTATTTTTAATTCTGTAAAATAAAAATATATACATTAGTTTTTTCAGTCATTTATATTACACTACAAAATTAGGGCTTGTTGTTTTGATCAGCGATTATAAAAATTTAATTTATATCGGACTGTGAATTTATTTTAATAAAAAACTTTTGAGAAATGAAAAAAAGAAAAAAAAAATGAATTTTTTATTGTTGAAACGATGTATTAAGAACTTATTAATGATACCTGACTTTTTTTTTTTTTTTTTTTTTTTTTCTCAACAAAATATTTTTATATAGATATTAAATTCTCAATTATCTGTAAGTTAGTCAAAAGGAATATGGTATTCGAACATATGAAGAAAAAAATGCATTTGGAATATATGTTGCTAATACAAATACAAAACACTGACCTTAGCGGAACAGGGATAAGTATTAGAAAACGGGATGAAAACGGGAAGAAAATGAATAAATGTGTGCATTAAGGAAATAAACGCCTACGACTATGAAAGTAATTTTAAAAACATGTAGCGAATAAAGAATAAAATGTTAAACATTAGATACAATAGAGCTAGAAAAAACAAAAAGATAATAACATACATAAAGATATAATTCAATCACATGAAAAAAAAAAAAAAAAAAAAAAAGTGGTTCTCAAACTCTGTGAATTAAGGGCGCTTTGAAAATTCTAAAACTAATTGTAGGAGGACTATGTACAAACAAAAATATTTCGCATTTATTAAATTCGCTAATATATGATAATCTCTCATTTTCAAATAAATACGTCAATATATAGCATCAGTATTTATATTTTTACATTCAATTATAACGAGGGTTTAAAAATCTAATTCACAGCAATAGGTTAATACTTTTTTTTTTTTTTTTTTTTTTTTAACGGCGCGGCGCGTATGCCACAAGCATTAGAGACAACACACTTCGAACCCAGGCCCAACCGTGTAGAAGTCAGGGACGCTAACCACCACATCATTTGGGCGACAGCTAATATTTAAAGGCATGATTTTCTTTCTTTTTCTTTTTCTTTCTTTTTCTTTCTTTTCTTTTTCTTAATACAAAAATTAAATAAAAATAAATATAAATAAAAATAAAATAAATAAAAATAAAATAAATAAATAAATAAAAATATAATAATAATAATAATAATAATAATAATAATAATAATAATAATAATAATCTAGTGTGTCACTCACACGACTCTTCTCTTTTTGCGTATCACTGCATAAAAACCGATTTCAGATTAAGTGATAACATAAAAAGCATTATATACAAACCTGCGATAAAAGCAATTCAATATAGGCATATGAAAATATTTTATTATATAAAAAAAAAAAAAAAAAAAACAGCTCTATGAGGGGAGTTATCGCGCTCCTCAACCCTGCTTTTCAATAGTGTACCTACATTTACATAAAATTCAAAGCTCTTAGCAGATTAAAAAGTGCATTTCGAATTATTCACTTTTTATCACCTTCCCTTATAACTTATCACTTTTTATCAAACTTTTCAACTAGCAACGTCTTATGAATTTTAAAATATATCATTTGAATTGCCTGCATTTATTTGTTTTTAGGGTACGTTTATAACATCCATACAGACTGATCAACTAATAAAATCTCGACTTTAGTATTATGGAAAACTATCAATCTAATTCATTGCTAAATGCTAAGAAACATGCAATGTAAATATTGAACTTCTCAGAAAAATATAATATTGAAATATGTTTATTTTAGTATGGATAATACATGAAAGTATTCACTTAAAAGTTACACTGAAGTAATGTACATATTTTTTCTATATCGACATTATTCCTTAAATTTCCTCGCATGGAAATGAATAAATTAATTCCTAATTTTTAATTTACAGTCGGTAACAAAAATATCCAATTACTAGTAAAAATTCCTATGTAAAAAAAGTGGAGTTAATACTGTTTTGTTAAATAAATCCTTGTCTTATCATGTTCTTAGTCAGTCTAAGAACAAGGATTTATTTAACAAAACAGTATTAACTCTGCATTTTTTTACATAGGAATTTTTGCTAGTTTTTGGATACTTTTATTACCGACTGTACTTATATTTTAAGAACTACATTATACGTTATGATATTCCTATGATAAAATATTTTTAATTAATTTACTGATTTAATATATTTAACAGTAATGTATGCTTTAATATTAAAAGTTGAAATTTTCTAAAATGATTTTATTTATTAAATATCATGAAAATTCTCAATGAAAGTTAAATATTTAAGGATTTATTAAGAAATATTTTATCACAGTAAAATTTTAGGTATATTATAAACTATAAGAATAAAGTATATATTTTCCGCACTATTTTTTTTTTTTTATTAAACTATAGAGTAGATTTATGGCAACTTAAATAATCTCTCGCCTTCAATTTTTTGTTATGGCAACATAATAGGTTCTTTTTATTCTGAATATTATTTTTAACGACATCTGCAACAGAAAATGATTTATGAATATTAAGGTTATATTGTTCTTTTTACATAAAATTTATGTATTATAATGGTGAGTGCACCACCTGCTTTTGATTCATTTTTTTCTAACAGAAAGATGGGGTTCACAAATCTTGACATAAAATTCTTAGGGTATTAAAAAAAAAAAAAATCTTTTCATTGAAATTTCTGAATCAAAATGTCTTATTTCCTTATTTATTTTATTTTATTTTATTTCTAAAAGTTAACTATGATATTATTTGTAAATGTAAAAGTTAATTATTTTCCTTTATTATTTTAACATGAAACGTGTTATACTATATAAGCGGAATACACTTTATTGTTATTATATAATTATGATTTATTTTATTTTCTAGCTTTATTAAAAAAAAAAAAAGTGTATAGCTAGAGAAGAAATATATAGTATAATGATCTATAGCAAAAACAACTTTGACGTAGTTCGATGCTTAACTGTATAGGACAAAGTCCAAAAAAAAAAAGAAAAAAAAAATACAGTTAGCATCATGAAAGTTCATAAACATCGGTGATTGAATGAGTAATATGTCATAAATAAAATGACTGGACATTCTCTGGATTTTTATTCCTTTATTTTATTTATTTATTTTTTAATTATTTAATAAAATTTATTTAAAGTTTTGATATTTGCATTTTAATTTCAATTTTAGACTTTTTTTCCTCTTCTAAGTTAAAAATTCTGAGAATTCAAATTAAATAATTTTATATAAAATATATATTATTTCATCAAATTTGACAGAATTCAATTACCATATGAAAATGGATATTCCACAGTTAATAAATATATCTACAGCATAGGTAAATAATGTCCGTTTTATTTATAATGTACGCCAATTCTAAATATATATATATATATATATATATATATATATTGCGCCCCTACCAAATAGCCACCATTAAATTCTAGAACTAGCTGGCTTTAAATTCTTACAAATATACCTCTAAATATAAGATTTTCAGCCTATGTTTCAACCGAAAAAAGTATTTTTTTTTTCAATTTCATTATGAAAATATGCATTTAAAATTTACCGGAATATATTTTTTCAAGAGGTAGTCTATAGTTGAAGCTCTTACAATTGTTTTGTCTCTAACAGCTGAATTTGTGCTTTGGGTCTGGGTTAACTAAGAAATTAACACCTTACGTACAAAAAAACAAAAAAAAAAAAAAAAAAAAAAAAAAAAGGTCGTTGGCTGTTGTTTCAATAAAATTTAATCGTAACTAGTCCACGTTAGAGAAATATTAGATAGATGTTTTAGTGTTTCGAATCCCTTTTTAATATTAGAACAAAGAAACTGTCGTTTATTTATTTATTTGTTTATTTTATTTTATTATTATTATTTCTTTTCAAACTGATTAAAACTGAAATGATAGGATTAAATTAATGTGAATCTTGCATTTGGCAAAACGAGATTAAACGGAATTCGGTTCGCATAAAATTCCGTTTTCATTTATTTATTTATTTTATTTTATATTATTCTGTTTTATATATATATTTTTTTTTTTATATTTTTTTAATGATTTTCAAAGTAAATGACTTTTTTTTTTTTTTTTTTTTTTTTAATTATTCATAAGTATTTTTAAATAAGTTTATTCGGGATTCAAAAAAAAAGTTTAGGCTTTTTAAATATACTTTAAGCAAATTTAGTGCAAGATTGGAAGTATGTATAAACATATACTGTTATCAATGTTATAATTAAAAAATGTAATATATTTTGAGTGTTGTATTGAGGGATATAAAATTTCTTAAGTTATTTTTATTATATATGTTAGATATTTGAACTTCAAAACGTTTTGAAAACTATGTGGTTTTCTCAGTTTCTTCAGTTTCTTCAAAGTATTTTTGTTATTTTTGATATGTTGTATTTTTATATTACATGCCATTGTATTTCAGTTTTAATTACCACCTATAAGTTTTTTTAAAATGTAAAGAATATTCCACGAAAATGTATATCAACATAATCTATACTACCAAACATATTATATCGAAAACCTAAAAAACATTTTTTAATTTCAGTATTTTGTGGTAGAAAAGATTACTTTAAAGTTAAACATGTATAGTTATCGGGTAATTTTTATTTTTCTTTACAAAATTTGATACTATATCATTTTGTGCAAAGTAAAAAAAAAAAAAAAAAAAAAAAAAAGAGAGAGAGAGAGAGAGAGAGAGAGAGAGAGAGAGAGGAAAGAAAAAGAAAAAGAAAATCAGGAAAAATCAGTTTTGTTAACATTTCTATATTTCATTTTGGTTTGCTTTTGCTTTACATTTAAAATATATAGTATTTTCTAATTTCAGTATGAAACGCTTTGAATTTTATTTAAGTTATTATATTTGAGAAATTTATGATTTTTTCTTATTAATATATATGTGTACAGTCGGTAACAAAAGTGTCCGAACACTAGAAAAAATTCCTATGTAAAAAAAGTACTCTTCATACGGTTTTATTAAATAAATCGTTATCGAATCGTGTTCTTACACTGACTACGAACAGAATTCGACAAGGATTTATTTAACAAAACCGTATGAAGTGTACTTTTTTAACATAGGATTTTTTGATAGTGTTCGGACACTTTTGTTACCGACTGTATATATATATAATTCATTAAAAAAAAAAAAAAAAAAAAAAAAAAAAAAGAGACTTTCATTAAATTTATTTGTATGTAAAAAAAAATAATGTTGTGTATTAATATCAATTTATTTACATGTAAGAAGATTTTGGAGAGCGGAAATAAATAATTGTTGAAAAATAAGCCTTTTAGTAAAAGGGCTAAAATTTCACTTTGTAAAATTATTCTATAAAACTTTTCTCAAAGCAAAATAAAGGAAAGAAACTCAGTAAAGGACGAAGTTTACGTGGTGTTAGAAATTTTACTCATTCCTTAGAAAATCACTTTTAAGTCTAAGATGCTTATAAGTCTTCGGAATGTAGCTATCATTACACTCGGGTCCCCAGGCACAGTAAGAAAATAACAAAAAAAGTTCCACAAAACTACTTTCTTCCAATTTCAGTTAGGTACTTCAAAGAATAGAGGTTTAAAAATCAGAGTTATAAAGGCTTAAAAGCGTTTACTTTGTAAACGATTGTATTACTTTTACTTGTTTGATATTTGATAAGTAAAACTTTTTAATGTAAGAGGCTTTTAATTTTGTAATATTGATTTGTCTAAATTAGAATATAGCCAATATATTTATTAAATATATATATATATATATATATATATATATATACTAGCAGACCCGGCCACGCGTTGCTGTGACTAAGTTATACGTTGAATTATACGGCTGTAAACTATTTAGTACAGTTAAATTATTATTTACGAACAAAGACGAAAACGTTGTAGCCGATGTAAAAACCCACAGGGTTGAGATTTGAAACTTAGGTCAAAATTTGGAAGCGATTGATAAAACTTTTCGTAGTGTTGATATTAAGCACAAATTAATTTTATTGTAGGGTCCTATAAATTTTAATGGAGAAGTGATATATATTATTTCTAATGCTACTTTGGATAAAATTGCTAAAATGACTAATATATAAATTAAATTCTATTAAAATTCTATTAAAATAAAAGTATAAAAGAAACAGACGATTTTAAAATCAATTTTTATGGAGGAGTGAAATATAATATATGCTATAATGGATAATTTTACTATTAAATGACCTCATCATTTTAAATATTTTAAAGAGGGCAACAGCTGTAGTTATAAAAGGGAAAACAATAAGGCTAAACCAGAAAAATAAGTAAATTTGATAAATATTTTAAAACTTTAAAATTGGAAATCTTATGAAATATTAGACATTTAAAGTAAATACATGTATCATTTTAAATACAAAAAGATTTTGGAAAAGTTTAGTGTATTTTAACGAAGTGATGAGAAGTTTTTGAGTATGTTAAAATTTTAATAGTAAATTCAAGTCAATAAAGATGGGAAACATTGAGGATTAAGATAAGAATAATTATAAGATTTAAAAAAAAAAAAAAAAAACTTTTTATATACCATGCTTTTAAATTTTAATATACTAATAATATACAAATTAAAAGGAAAATGATAAATATTCTATCATAGTTTGAAGTCAAATTTGTTTTCAAATGTCTAAATAAATTATCTGATGTAAGATACTAATATTTTGCAGCGGAATAGATTTCATTTCTGTCATCCTTGGCGAAAAAAAAAGAATGTCGCCAAATTATCTGGCGAAATTATTTAATTCCTTTCAAAAATCATGGTTATTTTAACAACTTATATTAAAAGAGTAATGAATAATATGAAACAATATTTCGTACAATACATATTACATGTCATACATACGTACAATGAATAATACATATTACATTTCGTACAATGCATACATCTGGCATGTATATTTTTGTGTTACGCTTTTGATCGCCAAATAATAATAATAATAATAAAAAAAGCCAAGGGCGACAGAGTTTAAAAATTTAAAATTAAAATTTTGTCAATTTGACAGCAAAATAATTCAATCTAACACCCGCGATAACTAATACATATCTATACCCAAATATAAGGATTAAAATCGGGAAATAAATTTCCTCGATTTTTAATAATTTCTTACAAAAAATCCAGTGGGCAATTAACATAGGAAATCTTTTTCTTGGCTGCACAGACGGTCAGTGAGTCACACTTCGCTTGCGTATAGAACTCATAGATATAGTATAGCATATATAGAATAGAGTGATCATTGGGGAGAAAAAAGTTATTCCTTTTCATTTGGGAAAAGACGACGTTTTTACCAAAATATGGCCGTCTTTCCCCGAGTGAATACACACGGGAATACATACTAATATTTTAGCAAATAAAATTTATGAATAATTTATTTGCTAAAGGGGAATGGAAGACTCCAGATACAGTTTCAAATTCATATTTCTTTCTTTCTTTTTTTTTTTTTTTTTTTTTTTTTTTAATACCACTTAATGGCTGTTTCCAAAGCTTTTATTTTTTATCTTTTTTCGGCATCAAAAATCTTTCTACGATAACATGGGGATGAGAGATCTATATATATTACTATATCTATGATAGAACTACATTAGCACTTTATCAATGTGTATAAAATCTTTAAATTGATTATGACGTCAATTTTCGTGAGATGCATAATTTAACTTTTTATAATTTTTTAACGTTCACGTTTGATTAAATGTATTTATTTTTATGTCGAAAGAAAATGAACTCGTATTTTTTTTTTTTTTTTTGGCAACAATTAAATTAATGGAACTCACAGATATTTTGGAGCAACTTTAATAAAGGTCTATAATTAACAAATAATTGCAATAAAACAATATTGTGACAATAAATTGAGATAAAAACTATCCTATCTCTCAAGTTGGATCAAACTGCACACAGTGTGCAAAATTTCATCAAAATCAGTTCCTTAGTTTAGGAGTTTACCCCGGACAAACATCGTGACACGTAATTTATATATATATACAGATTAAATTATAAAGTTTTGATCAATGAAGCACAAATAAGTAAAAAACAGGATTAATTTCACTGTATTATCTTCATTATAATATGAATTCAATTTACACTTCAGTCTAAGTAACACGTGGCCGGCTATGCTAACACCAAAAATTTAAAAAGTGGAAATAATTGAATTATACGAAATTTATTAATAGGTTAAAAAGTTGAAGATTCTTTGTGTAGATGGCAGCACCAAATATATTTCAGCTTTCATTTCAACCCAGTCGAAAGGTATCGACATCTGTTAGAATCATTTGGAGTTAACAGATAATTGTGACTGTCAAATAATAACAGACAAATAATTAGCAATAAATTAAAATTGCGACTATAATTTGAGATTTAAACTATCCTATCTCTCAAGTTGGATCGAACTGCACATGGTGTGCGAATTTTATTATAATCGGTTAAGTGGTTTAGGAGTCCATTGAGGACAAACATTGTGACACGAGATTTATATATATTAAGATATATAGATATGTATCAAGTAATTTTTCGTTTTTCTAAAAGTCTATAGCTTTTTACCTAAATTATATTAGAATAATTTTAAATTTTTACAAGTTTTTGATAATTACATAAAGCAAAAAATATTATTTGTGTAATTAAATATTTATAATTAAGATTAATTTAAAATAAAGGAATGAAAACTTCTTGAAAACTTTTGAATTTCTATTACATTGATATCGGTATTCCTTTTTTTCTTTATATATATATATATTTAAGTCAAAATCTTTATTGTGTTTGTGAGTACATTTATGCATTTATGAATATTTTTATTGAACACTGCATTTTATTTTTCTCTTCTAAGTATTAATCTCTAAATAATTTTTATAAATATCTCTTTTTCACCATAAATAAAAATATTACAAAATAATATACATTGAATAATAATTCAATTATTAAATATATATATATATATTTTTTTTTTTTTTTTTCAGAAAGAATATGACACTAATGGAATTTGTTTTTCGTTTATATGAATGCATATAATAATTCTGGTATATTACAACAATGTTTGGAAAATGCTCGAAAATAATTAAAATATTGTTATTAACTTTTTGTGTGTAAAATAAATATAATTATTATAAATAATCTCTAAAAAAAGAATTAAATTGAACACGTCTCATTTTTTAATTATATTGAAAATACTTAAAAAAAACATACAATTAAAATTTATTTAAAAGATTTTAAAAAATTATTCCAAAGCTTTTTGCTTTTAAATAGTAAAGCATCATCAGGGATTTTTTACTCTTTTCCAATGAGCAGTTTTTAAATATATATATTTTTAATTTCTTCCCAAGAACTTTACATTTTCGAAGCTATTAATATAATTAAATGCAAAAATATAATAAATTCTAAAGATGCTGCAATTTCGCCAATAATTTGGCACAATATTATAAAATAGTTAATAGTTTATTTCTGCCAGTTCATTATGGTTTTTCTCCTACAATAGCCTCGTGTAATTTTTCAATAATTCCAGTTTCTCTTATTTTTCTTAGCTCCTTGATCCAACCTTCACCAGACTTGACTATGCTGCTATTCACGTTATTAAAAGACATAACTGTTGACTGTGAAAAAAAATTTATTTAAAAAACTGCTCATTGGAAAACAGTAAAAAATCCCTGATGATGCTTTGTCATTTTAAAGCGAAAAGCTTCGGATAAAATTTTTAACATATATTAAATAGAATTTAATTTTATGTGTTTTTAATGTGCTTTCAATATACTTAAATATAATTATACTGTTTTGTGCGAAAATAATTTTTGTCTGATATACTGGGCATTTAAAAATGAGTTGAATAAGCTCAAAAGAGTTTTTAAGGAGAAATTTCTGAATAATTAAAAGTTTTTTGAAAATGCAATAAGAAAATAAGTTAATTTTTTTTTTTATCACTGTATTTGAAATATTAAAAATGTATTAAGAGGAGCCATCGTCCTCCGCAAAAATAAAATTATTTCTCTCTCTCTCTGAAGTACAAAACCCTTATCTCCTGTTTTTAATTATAAGGACAAGTTTGCATTAATTTAGGGTATGCCAAATTAGTATGACTGTCACATCAGTTTATTTTTTATTATGTAACACGCAATTATTTAGGCATACAAAAATAATTTTAAAATAAAACTTATAAGTAACTTGATTGAATTTATGATAAATTTTGGAAAATAATTTTTGAACTGTGTAAAAAAAAAAAAAAGTTAAAATACGGATTTTATAAACTATTATCAGTTCTAACGGTTCTTTGCGCGAAAAAAAAAAGTTAAGCAGAAAATTTTAAGCAAAAACTATTAATTTGACACAATTAACCTTTTTAAAAATCTTTTGAAACATTATGTTGAAACCCATTGCGATCTTTCGTATTCGAAGAACGGATAGAAACGCTAGACATCCCTTAAATGTTAACTTTCTAAAGATCCTAATATTTTGCTATTATTCGGTCTAAAGAAGAAACTTTTTTTCTAAATTTCCATATTTTAATTCAGAACCAAAAAGATTTTCGACGTTCAAAGAGCGAATAGATCTGCTATAAACTTTTCATCGTACTAAGGATTAAATTTCAAAAAACCTTTAAACTTTTCCTTAATTAGCACTGAGAAAAAATTCTGTAACTGACATCTAGAATCTAGATTGTGGCTCTAGTAAAAGTAGTTCCATGTCATCCTTATAAATTCTTGTCTCGTTTGAATGCGAGTTCTAGAAACCCCTATTAGAATTCCAGACAGTTTTCCTAAATTATCGAGGTCACGCGTATTTAAAAATTTTGCAAATAAATATAAATACATGAAGCATGTTTTAGTAACAAAATCCTTGGTTTATGACCCGATTCTAGAAATCAAGCATAATATTCATAGTATTCAGAATACTGTTTCACTATCTAGAAATGTATATAATAAAATTTCTCGATCATTTCGTCTATTCAGATTATTGGTGTGCCTTATACGCACAGCTCGGAAATATATATTTCTAGTTTAGGGATTTTAGAAACTGGCCACTTATTCGTTCTAGATGAAAGCGGCATATACACACACACACACACATATATATATATATATATATATATATATATATATATATATATATATATATATATATATTCCCTCTGTGAGGTTTTTCATTAGAATCCACTGGGATTTTTTATTTGCGAAAAGCGATTAGAACTGCAAAACACCATCTTCCTTGTACTTAAGGGTTGAATTTCAGAATTTTTTTATTTTTTACCTTAACGAGGAACTTAGAGGAGTCATTTTACTGAACTTCGATTTCCTACAGGAGCGAATTTCGATTTTTTACGTGTGGAGAATTGTTAGAACTTCTGGGCCCGCCCTTTTTATCATTTTCTGAGTAATCCGAAATTTAAATCATCCTCATATTCATATTAATTAGGACCAATAAATAGATATTATGATACATTTCCCGTTTTGATCGGAAAACACTTCAGAGATACCGTGAAAAGGCTTTAAAATTTCTACAACCCCTTCCGATACCTTAAGGGTTAAATTTCATTAAATCCGATAGAAGTGAGATCCTTCGTGATGAAAGGAACCTTCTGTCAAAACAACATGTTTTTAGCTTAAGCGGTTTGCACTCGGCGTTGATAGAATAATCAATGGACATTTTTTTTTCTAAATTAGGAAAAATGACAGCTACGTGTTGAATATATTATTTTCGGAATTACGTAATCTAAAATTATTCCTTTAATTTTTGTCCTAAATTTAAAATATGAAAGCTAAATTTTTCTAAACAGTGTTTCATCTCAGTGTTAAATATCATATTTAGTTTAAGTTTGAATAAAAATTTGTATTCCTTTATTATATGGTTAAGTAAGTGAATATGGAATATCATTTGTATTTGAACTCACCATAATAAACATAAATAATTTGGATTAATGTGGATTCATCTATTACATACTTTCAAGTGTTATAAATTTGCTGTTTTGATGGTTTTATGTTAAAAAAATAGAATTTACTGTGCAAAAAGTTTAGTTAAGGAAAAAAAAAATATATTCTGGTAATATGGACTAAGCACGTTTTATGAAAACGTTATGAGAATATGTATGGAATACCTATGTACTTAAAGTATAATATAAAATACGCTAATATTATTGCAGAAAATGATGAATAAGTGCAATATAACGTATTATTTTGAAAATATTTTTCAAATTTAGCTGTATTGAAAGAATTATCAACGTTCAAGTTTTACAAAAATTGCAAGTAATACGGTATATTTCATATTCCATATTACCCGATTTTTGTATTCCAAATATTGGAGAATAAATCAGACTCAATCCCTTGTTCATGTAAATAAGTTTATGGGAGTCAAACTACTAACTAATACCCCTGTCAGAAATAGCACTAAGTTTTTACTCGTTTTACTGTTTCATAAAGAGATTGCAGAATTTGTAATATTTACCTCCAATAAATACTGAATCTTGAAAAACCAAAAGAATTTTATGGCACAAAAACAGTTCTTCTCACCTATTCAAAGATAATTCCCGTTCATAAGTGAATTTTATTGAAGACGTTTGAGGTGCTTCTAATAGGTTGTATTTCGTTCAGGTGATATGTAACGATATTCCATTTTAAGCGTCTATTCCATATTCCCCACCATTCTTATACATTTACATAGGAAATTTTAAACATTTGAGATTGATTACATTCACAGTCATTTGACTGAACATCATTGCAAATTTAACCGTGTAAAAAACAAAAATTTTAAATTTCTTTTTTTTTCCACTTAATCATTTAATATATTATAAGTTATTGATGATATTTAAAGCAAAAATAATAATAATAATAGTAAAACAAAATAAATAAAATAAATAATTTCTTTAAAACAACATTTTTTTAATTAATTTAAACAATGAGACATACACACTGCCTTCTAGTGTTTATTTTATATATCCTTGTTTCGAATAACCGAAACACTGTAACGTGTATTTTATCAATACAGAGAAAACAAAAATATATTTCGTTGTGGAATGTATGGAGAAACCTAAAGAGAAATGTTTTACCACAGCATTACAAAAAGAATATTGTTTTCCCGTTTCCTTAATCGCTTTAGACGAAAAAAAAAAAAAAAAAAAAAAACCAATGCGTTTCAAAAGAGCAGCAAATCATTTCCAAAAATGAAATATACATTTGTATCGTTATGCAATATGCTAGCACATAAAATACTCATTGGAAATATTTTTATCTAAATATTGAAAATAAATGCTCATGTATTTTAATAAGAATTACTTTAAGTGTGTATACATTTACTATATATATAAAAAAAAAAAAAAAAAAAAAAAAAAAAGTTCAATTTATTACTTTTTAACTCATTTATATTCTTTAAAAATAAAATAAATAAAACAAATAAACAAGTACAAGTCACGGTATTGGGCAGTATAATTTTACAAAAAAAAAAAAAAAAGACCGTTTTGCTAGGTAAACGGTCATAGCCTGAAATTCATATCCTAATAGTATTATTTTGGAATACTGGCATTCTTTTATGAGCAAAACCCGTTAATCTTCGTAATTTTCTCAAATATGCAATTAGACTGTATTTTTACTTTTTTTTTCTTTTCAGATGTAAAGTGTTAGTATTTTTATTGGTTGAGAGAGTTTACATACGCATTCATGCAAATAACGATTGATATATAACATGTATTATTTTCCTAATTTAATTCAAAGAATTTAATTCAAAGTTGCATGTTTGTCACAACGTAAAATTACGGGGATTCATCAATTATGGCCCAAATGTTGTTATTACATAGAAAAAAAATGAAGGTGTTGTTTTACACTTTTTCGAGGTCTCCTGAATATGATTTAACAATCTTTAGAAAATATTTGTTTATAAGTTTGTAAGTCTGTATGTCTCTGTATGAGAGTGTTATTAAAATATTTTGGGTAATGTATAAAAAAATAAAGTGCAATGACATACACGAATATTTTTAATTCGCTGTAGCTTGAAAGGAATTGGTTCCGATTACATTAGGGTGTATATAACCCAGCAGAACTTTCTTGCTTTAATTTTTGTACTCTGTGGCTGTATCTTAGCTTATGTAAATGTAGGAACATTTACATATAGAAATCTTTATATAGAGAGGAATCTTTATATATTCTATTATAAAAAATTTGCTGATTGAATTGTGGTAAATATCTTTGGGCAGGTAACGCAGTTATGGAATTATGCTGCAGATTTTTTTTTATGGTAAAGTTGTATCTCATACTTTCTGAACCATAAAATTGCATTACAATTTATTTGAATGGTGCATATTGGCCGACGGATAACACTGTTATGAAGCGCTTTTCATAATGCGCTTAATGCTAAGGTGTGTCGAAAGCGTTCAACTCTCGGAGTTGAGAGACAAGAGATGTCTGTTGAATCCTAGGTTACGATATACGACTTAGCTTTTAGGATTTTTCTATGGATTACACCGACGCTCTCGTAAATATGGGATTAAACCTGTCTTTTAAAACGAAAAGTATTCTACATATTCTTAGAATCCATAAGCAGTAAATCAGGTTTCAACCCTACACTCCAAATAATTATATGCAAACTAGCAATATATCAGATTTCATAACATGAAATAACAAATATCGTAGTATGGAAGGTACTTATTTTTAAAAGAAATTCCAGAATAACTTTGAGCGCATGCAACATAAGATATTTCTTAATAATAATATACTTTATATTCATGATTTTTTAGCATTGTCTTTTTTATCGAAATATTCTGGATGTACAGTCGGTAACAAAAGTGTCCGAACACTAGCAAAAACTCCTATGTAAAAAAAGTACACTTCGTACGGTTTTGATAAATAAATCCTTATCGAATCATGTCCTTTAACTGACTAAGAACACGATTCGATAAGGATTTATTTAACAAAACCGTAAGAAGTGTACTTTTTTTACATAGGAATTTTTGCTAGTAATAACAGGAGACTTGGCGTTGGAATATTAAAACCCGAATAAACTACTACGTCAGAAACGCCAAAGAAAAACATTGGAAATGCATACAGCTGTTTCGGCAGCCTTAAGTGTGCCGTCATCAGTGCAAAAAGGATTCTGAATCTGCGGAAGTGCTCGTATTTATAGGAGAAAGGCCGAATTTATTTCAACCAATAGGATTGCGGGAAAGGTGGGGAGAGTGGCCAATAGGAATTTATTAAAGTTAGCTATGTAAACAGTAGAAAAATTAAGAAAATGTGAACTGAATATAAAATTTCTAACAGTCAGACAAATAGGGAATAGCGAAATCACAATTTACAAGGTTTTTAAAATTTTTATAAATATGAAAAGCTTCAAAGAAATCGAGTTCATAAATGGATTTAGGTCTGCAAATTATTTTAGCTGAACTAAATTTAAAATTATGATTTTCCTCCCAGCATTGTTTAGAAATAGCCGATTTATTGGTTTCTTGTTTGCGGACGTAATTCATATGTTCTTTAAGACGAAATTTAAGACTGCGTTTAGTTTGGCCAATATATGATAAACCACACTGACAGGAAATACTATAAATACCCCAAGAATTATGCATATCAATTGGATTTTTTAACTGAGAAAAGGTGAGTTTATTGGAAGGCGAAAATATTATTTTAAAATCATATTGTTTGAGAATTTTAGCTATGGTTTGACTGGATTTAGGAAAATAGGGTAAGACAATGCTGATATTAGAAGAGACTGACTTAGTAGACGAAATACGAGGGAGTTGGAATTTTTGGATAGCTTTGTCTATAATGGAAGGGTCATAACCTCTGTCAATTGCAATGGCTTTCAGGTATTTAATTTCAGATTTTAATAAAATAGGATTTGAACAAATATTAAGGGCACGGTTTACAAAAGTATAGAAAGCAGCCATTTTTTATTTAGGTGGGTGACATGAACGAGCATGGGGAGGAAGGGAGACAGCAAAATTTTTTCGATAGACGGTGGCTGAAATTCCATTTACAGTGCGAGAGACGAGGGTATCAAGAAATGAAAGGGAGCCATTATTTTCTATTTCATATGTAAACTGGATCAATTGAATTTAAAGTTTCTAAGACATGGTCAATATTGTGATGAGATATGTCGATAAGCGTGAAGGTGTCGTCAACGTAACGGGTCCAAAAAGGAAAGGATATTTTCTTAAGAAGCTTGCTTTCGAAATAGTGCATGTAAATATCAGCGAAAATAGGAGAGAGAGGGGAACCCATGGCTAAACCTTCAGACTGACGATAGAATTTATTTTGGAAAGAAAAAGTGGTTTGTGATAAACAAATGCGGGTAAGAGAGATTAATTCTTGTATTTCGAAAGATGTGAAATGAAACTCTTTTAATCTATTTTCGAGACAGCAGAGGGCGCCACTTATTGGAACATTAGTGAAAAGAGATTTTACATCAAAAGAAACCATAGTGAGATTAGTGTGAGGGCAATTTTGAATGTTTTTTGCAAATTTTATGTAATTCTTAACAGTATACTTATTAGCAGCAAGAAGGGGAGCAAAAATTTACTGCTTTCTATAATTTAGCTAAATTTCTCACTACAATTTTTGCTCCCCTTCTGTCTGGCTGCTTTCTATACTTTTGTAAACCGTGCCCTTAATATTTGTTCAAATCCAATTTATTAAAATCTGAAATTAAATACCTGAAAGCCATTGCAATTGACAGAGGTTATGAACCTTCCATTATAGACAAAGCTATCCAAAAATTACAACTCCCTCGTATTTCGTCTACTAACCCAAGTAGCACAACAATAATGGCCAAAGTCGGAAATAAGACTATTTCAATATTGGCCAACATCGGACTCTGCTGGACTGGCCAGTGCAAAAATGTCAAGGTTTTTTACAATACTGGCCAATATCGGTAATCTGTATTGGTCAATATTGCATGTAATACTGGCCAATATCGGTTAAAGTTGAACTGGCCAATATAAAACACTAAATTTTGCCAATATAGGCCAATGTTGGTATCACATACTGGACAATATTGTGTACAACACTGGTTAATATAAAATTGCAAATCACAACAGTAATGGGCAATATTGATATTTGACATTGGCTAATATTGTAATGCAATACAGGTCAATATTAACTACAAATCTTGTCTATTTGCAAGAAACAACAACAACAAAAAAAAAAAAAAAAAAAAAAAACTACAGATGGCAGCCAAATTATTTGAGTGTGAGTAATAATTCCTATATAAAAAAAGTACACTTAACAAAATAGTATTAAATGCACTTTTTTTTTTTTTTTTTAATATAGGAATTATTGCTAGCGCTCAAATAATTTTGCTACCAACTGTATGCCATGTACAATTCTTTTTTTTTTTTTTTTCAGATAAAAGAATGCATGAAATTTTACAACATCCTTTTAAACTTTTGATATTTGTATTAGATTTTTAAAATTTTTTTGTTTTATGTGATTCTTTTTTTATTTTTTATGGGAAAACAGAAACTTTTATATTACCTTTAAACATATATTAGGCTGATTCCAAAAAATTTTGCACACTCATTTTCCTTTCAGATAAGAATTGTATTTATTTACATATAGATAAAAAAAAAAAAAAAATACTAGATTGTTATAGACAAAAAGGTTTAATAACAATCGAATTACATAGATTAGCATTTTATTTATCAAACTAATACTTTAAAATGGAATGATACAGTTTCAATTAACAGATCAATTTTTTATTGATCGCTCGGTCAAACTGACGACTGAAAAATAAATAAATAAATAAATAAAATTAGAAATTCTGACTTCTAAACTTTTATTAAATTATTTATTTTAATTTATAATTGTTGACAAAAAAAAATTATGAGTTAATTTATTTTTCGACGTATAATAAAATATTTTTTCACAATAATAATAAGCTTTTTTGATAGTGTTTGTTTCGATACTGATTATTATTAATTTTCTTTTCTTTCAAAAAAAAAAAAAAAAAAAAAAAAAAAAAAAATGGTGAAATTCTGGCAAAAGCAGAATTTAGTTTCGGACAAAGAACTATTAGTTTTTTTTTTTTTTTTTTCAAATTATAACATTGTTTCCAAATTATTCAATTATATTTCGATAAATGTCCAACTATCAAAAACTGGTATCGTAAAAATGTACAGATTGAGACTAATAGTCCTCAGTCCTTAAAAAAAAAAGAAAAAAATAATATTGACATGTTATGTTTTAACTGCACTAAATAATAATAAAAATCCAAAAGCTGAACTTAAGTTGATCTTGAAATCAGAACTTGGTGATATAGGTATCATTATCGTAACAAATAAAATAATAATCTTTCAAGATATCACAACAAAAATTGTGTAAGACAAACTCATTACATTTTTAAGATATGTGAAAAACTGATATACTCAGAATGTATGAAAAATTTTCATCACTCACAAATTTAGATGTTATGGATTTTTGAGTAATTTATTTTTTTTAAGTTGTATCAATATAAAATGAATGAATCGTAATAAAACAAAAGGTTATATTATTTTTTTCTTACTATAAATAAATCATCCTGGAAGAAGTTAATGAATTATCAGGGGTTTTTCTTTGCAATATAAAATTTTCTTAATACCAAATCCAAATACTTTGAGTTCTTTTCACAAACTTTTTTGATGAGTACCCAGCTTTCATCAATTTTTCTGTCAATCTGATTGTTTCTTCTTTGCTGTTGTAATTGCAGAATGTCACTTTAGTCCACATTTCGCATTAGTTCTATGTTATTACATAATTTACAGTTTACACTCAACTACATGGTTTACCACATTGTTTACACACAGCTTTCATTAAATGCACGAATGAACTAACTGCTTCTCCTCTTCTGTTGTAATTTCAAAACATCACCTTGTGTCCAGATTTCACATCAGGATCACATCTCTACATGCATATAACTGTTAAGATTTCGTCAGTTATGTGGTTGGTAGTATAATTTTGATGTAGCAAGGCTATAGCCATTGATGGGGGGGGGGGGAATTTCAACTCCCCCTCAAAATGCTGCAAATTTGTGGAAATTTTTAGAGTAATACATCATTTTTAACACAATATTATGCACTAATACTTGTACACTGCAAACTTTTTGGCTATGGCCTTTGATATTGGCATCAGTATTACCCTGATAAAGACTAACCAAAAAATCTTCCGGAACAATAAAGACCCATTAACCCCTTAGAAAAAGCTGTAATCTACATATAGAATTTTATGAAATAAGAACCTATACTGGCATGACTAAAAAATCTTAGCCTAGCTGAAGAAAAAGTTTGTCCCATGCCAAGCAAAAACCAAGAACGCTTTTTTTGTTTCCAATTAACCGTAGTTATTAAAAATCCATTCTTTAAATTACATCTGATTTTATTTTCAGATTTCCAATTCAAGCTAAATATTTTTACTTTAAATGCACATTATTTTTGGCTAAAACATGAAAAATGCATATTTAAAAATAATAATAATGATCCACACTGAGAAATTCACAAATTAAAACTTCTGTTTATAAATTAATATTTGATTATTTTATCTTTTAGCATTTTATTTTATACCTAAAAAACTTTGAATTTTATAAATATAAATATGTAGAAGGAAATTTCACAATCACTTTCAGCTACTAATGTTGGTTATTTTTATACAGAATATCCTTAACAAAAAATTTTATTCAGAAAGCATCTTTTTTTTTAAGCATAAAAATGCTTACTGATTAGGAAAATAATTTAAACTTTTTACTTCATATGCATTTCAACTAATTTCCTCTATTTTGTGTTCATTTGTTTGCTTATTTTTAATTAACACTAATATATATGATTAAATTCTTTAATTATATATTATTAAAATGTCTGAAATTTAATAGCATTATTTTATAAATTAATATAAAAATTTTCATTATTCAAAACTGAAAAATAAATAAAAATTAAGACAAACCTATTTGATGCTTAACTTAAACTTCAAGTAGGTTTATTTTTAAATATCTTTAATGAGTATAGAAAAAAATTCATTAAAAATTAAAATAAAAGACTTTTTTTTCCATAAAACAATTTATTAAATTTATTTGCATGATTTTACATTATGTTTTTGAAAATTACAAAAATTCTGGATTTTCAGATATTTTTACATCTGATTTCCGTTTTATTTTAACCTACTTGCTATCACGATCTGGAGCTCTTGCAAAGACTTCTAATACAGTTGTTAATGCAGAGTTTCTCCCAGGTTTAAAAATGAAAGGATGCTGCTAGTAAAAAAAATCACATTTTAGATTTTTGAAGTCAGTTTTGGATCCTTAAGGACACTTGATACGAGAAAAAATTTACTAATGTATGAACAAATGTTGATCATCATGCACAGTAGTTTTATCAGGGATGCCACTCTAAAAATTCGAAGAAAGAGGAAATCACGCCTGAAGTAAAATTTGTGATAATTATTGTGTAATTTTATAGGCGAATTCTGTAAATTAGTATATAACAAAATAATGCATAAAATATAATTTGAATATAATAATTTAAAAAGTTACTTTGCAGTCAAAAGGTTATATTTTAAGCAATATAAAAGAATGATGCTTTATCACAAATAAAAAAATATTTTAGAAGTTTCTAAATAAACCATAGTCTGTAGATCAGCAATAACATTAATTTATCATAATTTAAAACAAAATAATTACACATAAGGAAATTTTTCTACCTCTTTATAAATTCTGGAATCTAATAAAACAAGTTTATCATGAACGCTGACACTTATGTTATGAATGGGAAAAGAATGAACATTGCAGAGCTTCGTCAGGTTGTTTAATGGCTGATCACTACTTTTAGGGGGGTGAGGGACCTCACAGTAGAAAATGCGAGACGTACATCGAAGATTCTTTTTTTTCAGTCTGCAGATTATTTTCAACACAGTATTGTGTAGAAATTTTAAGTCTCCCGATTTTGATCGGAAATATTGTAATTTCTAATCTTTCTGCATCCACATCATAAATGGCAACGTTCATTTTAATCACACTTTATTAGATTCTAGAAGCTACAAAGAGGTAGAATTATTCAATATTTTTCACTTACATAATTATTTAGCACCGCCCTTTCTCTTCGCTAACAATCAGCGATAGACATTTAACGGAATCATTGTGATTTTCCGTCTGCTTTCATTCACAACATAAAAGTCAATATTTTCTTAAAATCTTATTTAATTAGATTCCAGAACTTATAAAGAAGTAAAATTGTCCAATATCTCTCACTTTTTTTTTTTTTTTGCTGCTCCCCTCCCCCCCATTTTCTCCCTCTCCTGCTAATGAACAGCAAACAATTGCTCCGCAGAAGTATTGCGATTTCCAATTTTTCTCCATCCATAACTCTTTCAATTTACTATATTAGATTCTAAAACATGTATTGAAGTAGAATTGTTCAATATCTCCCACTCATATACTTTTTATGATCCCCCTCCCCTCTTCCCCACATTAACAAGGATAATTAATTTTTTATACCAACTATAAACAAAGTATTTTTTTAGTTTTGTTTTAAATTCTGGTTTTTTGTATAGTATGCATTGATCTCTATATCTGTTATCAGCATAATTTAAAAACAAATGATTACAGGAAATTCAAATTTGGTATTTGGAGATTCATATTAAGTTGCTACTTGAACAACTTCTTTATTATTTTTTTTAATACAATAAAAATAAAAATAGTGATTAAAATTTTTTGAAGATTCATTTAATTCCGGTGACCAGCGAAGCAGGCAAAACCTGCTAGTATTAAATAAATGCAAACTTATGACAGAAATACACTTACTGATTCTCGCAAGCCTTTTTTGTGTTACTTATAGTGCTGCAGATTATTTTCTAATGCCTAAATAGTTGTCACAGATTGACAGAAAAAATTCTGCTACTGGGTGAAGGAGGACAATATAACTATGTATATGAGAAATATCGAGCAATCCTATCTTTTTAAAGGTTCTAGAATCCAATCCAGTAGATTAAGTTTAATGTGCACATTGATATTGATAGAGAAAGATTGGAAACTGTATGATGGATCGCCGATTATTAGTTTGAGAAGAGGCAGACAGAATAAATTTATAAAAAGCGGAAATCTGCCGCTCAGTAGAAGTGTGGAAAAGCGGCATCCCTGTTTTATTTATATTTCTAGCATTTATGTTCGATTTAAAGTCTATTTTCTACAAAAGGCAGTATAAGTGCAATTTTTTATATAACGAACAAGAAAGGTGAAATTTTTTTTTTGTATGAGGAGTAAGAAGGGAAGAATTTTTCCAGTCAAAGGGCAGGCAGGAGGCAGCACCCTCCCAAAACTGTCTGGGGGAAACTCTGTTAAAGACAAAAGTTTGAACTTTTTTACAATTTCTTCTCACACTTCCTAAAAAGAAAGAAAAATAATTATAAATAAAATATACATGAACATAAAATCATGTCAATTTTCTTTTTCTAGATAGGATGCAAGGTTTCAAGTACCATTGGCCAAGAACTCTTACATTGGACAGCAATAAAATAAAAATGTTTCCTTTAGAGATGCAATGATTATTCAGCCAAAACCGAATATCAAGTCCATTATTCAGCCCAGGCCGAAATGTTTTTATTTATAGTTACTCAATATAAATAAAAACATATTACACAATAAAATTTTTTATCCCCCCCCCAAAAAAAAAAAAAAAAACTTTCATACTTTGAATGAATTTTATCATACCATTTTAATGTAAGGATCATGTAAAAACTTTTATGCTATATCAATAAGTGCAAAACATATATCTGTAGCAAGCAAACATAATCTGTTAAATTTAATATTAATCTATTCAAAATTGTCCCAACTGAACCATACAAGCAAATTCTGATTTTCTTTCAAAGCATAATGAAAAAATTTAATATTTATCCTTCGTTATTTAATAATAATAAAAAAAAAAACTCCTTCCAGTGATATTTTTAATTATTGGGGGCGGGGAACGAAAAATTGGTATACATAGGTTTTGGGAGCCTAAAAGTCAAATGAGGATATTTTCGAAAGTGTAAAATTATTGGGGAAGGGGGGAGCAGGAAGAGCAAAAAATTATAAATTGAGTTAGACCGTTCAAAATTGGTATGTATAGTTTTGGGGGGATTAAGAGTTGAATGAAGATATTTTGGAAAGTGTAAAATTATTAAGGGGGCAGGAAGAGCAAAAAATGAGAAATTGAGTTAGACCGTTCAAAATTGGTATGTATAGTTTTTGGGGGCCTAAGAGTTGAATGAAGATATTTTAGAAAGTGTAATTATTAGGGAGCAGGGGGGGGGCATAGAAATTGAGTTAGACCATTCAAAACTGGTATATATAGGTTTTGGGACCTACAATTGAATGAGGATATTTTCGAAAGTGCTACATTATTAAGGGGAGGCAGAAAGAGGGATTAGGTGGACAAAAAATAGAAATTGAGTTAGAGTGTTCAATTGGTACAGTATAACCCCGATAAGTCGTCACCGGGATAAGTCGTCACTCCATTTAAGTCGTCGTTTTCTTTTGGTCCCGACAAGGTCTCATACACAATAATGTTAAACAACCCTCTTTTACCCGTCACCGAATTTCATTCTACTCGGATAACTCATCACCCACAAAAATGGCCGAAAGCTAATTCAAAAATCCCCTAAAAAAGTCGCTAATCCTAAACTTACATTTTTTTTGTCACTAAAAGCTTTTAAAATCCCCCAAACTTAGCGACTTTTCCCACAAATTGGCAACACTGATTTTGCATGCCACCGTGCTGTCTTTCCAGCCCTGCCCCATCAAATTAAGAAAACAAGCCTTTACTGGGAATTTTCGATTACGCGCGTCTTATCAGCAAACCCTGTTGGTCCCTATTGTTGTTAAGCATTCCTTTTCACTCCCCTCCCCCACTTCACTTTAAGAAAGCCAAGCCTGCTTATCACTTCAGCAACACACCTATAGGTTAAGCATTCCTTTCCATATAATACCCCTTTTGTGGAGTTGAGTTCTTGGAATATTCTATGCACGTGCATCGTACTTATCGCTGCTAACCATTCAAAGCACACTTCTCGCTGTAACTTTGTCGAGTGTAGGCGTTTTTTTCACTTCTCCTGAGTTTGACTTCATTTCATAGTGAGTAAGTTCCGCTATAAGGGCTATTTTCTCTCTTGTAATTTCGTGGTGCGATTACGCTTTTAATATGTCAGGGAAACGAAAACTTACCTCGTTATCTTTTAAAGAAAAAAAAGACTTAATTGCACTTTTTGAAAAATCAAATGTTTCCAAAACAGCTTTTGCCAAAGAACACCATATTCCCAGGACTACGTTGAACGATGTTCTTTCATCGAAACAAATCATTGAAGAAGCCGACTGCAAATGAGGAAATCTAAGTTTGACGATATCGAGGAGGTTTTAGTTCGATGGCTAAAACATGCCAGAGCCCAGAATGTACCAATTTCTTCCGCGGTGCTAAAAGAAAAAGCCATGGAAATTGCTAAGAAGTTGAACATTGAAGATTTCGGCGGCAGCAATGTTTGGCTAGAACGTTTCAAAGACAGACATTGCCTTTCTTTTAAAACGATTTGCGGAGAAGCAGCAGCTGTTGATGTTGATGCTGTAGAAGATTGGAAGGACAGTGTTCTCAAGGACATTTTATCTAGATTTGATGCATCAAATGTTTTTCATCTTTATGAGTCCGGCTTATTTTACCGTCATTTGCCCAATAAAACTCTGTCATTTAAGGGTGAAAAGTGCACTTCTGGAAAATCAAGCAAACAACGCGTGACGCTTCTGCTTGGAGCAAATATAAATGGAACTGAAAAACTAAAACTACTTGTGATAGGCAAAAGCAAAAAGCCACGCTGCTTTAAAAATGTTAAATCCCTTCCAGTTTATTATGAAGCAAATTCAAATGCATGGATGACTACAACGATTTGAAAACGACATATTCATAAACTGGATTCTCAGTTTTCGCGTTAGAAAAGAAAAGTTGCCATCATTGTTGATAACTGTACCGCCCACACCACACCCGAAAATTTAAAAGCGATCCAGATGGTTTTTATTCCTTCAAATGTAACATCAATTCTTCAACCTTTAGATCAAGGGATAATTCGTGACTTGAAACGAAAGTACAAAAAAATGCTTGTAAAGGACCTGATAAAAGCATTGGATAGAAACGAAAAGCTGGAAGTTTCAGTTTTAGATGAAATTAACTATGCAGACAAAAGTTGGAGTTCCGTTTCTTCACAAACTGTTTTGAATTGTTTCCGACATGCAGGGTTCATAGCAGATGCCGAATCAGAAGAAATCCTCAGCGATGAAGACATCATCGACGTGGAACCATTAGAGACTTTGCTGCAAATCGCAAATGAAAAAGGGTGCAGGGTCAATGACGTTAATGCTTTTGCCAACATTGATAACAACATTGCAATCTGCTCACAAGCGACTGTAAAAGATTTGACATCTGAATTTTTAAAAGAAAAACAAAACAGTTCAAGTGAGGATAGCGATGTCGAGATTGGGGATAAAACCCCACCCAACAAGACAGAAGCAACTGAAGCCCTGGAGAAAGTTCGAGAGTACCTTACATCCATTCAAGGTACAACAGACGAAGAATTTAAAGCCTTAACTGTATTAGAAAAGAAAGTTATTTCCAGTAGCCAGCACCTTCATCAATCTACACTGTTGGGTTATTTTAATGTAGCAAAAAAATAAAATGCACATGGTAACTATACTGTATTTTTTTTCTTTTTATCTTTCGCTCATTCATTTACATGTATTGGTTTCTGAAAATATTGTTTTTGTCACCGAATCCTACTGCAATTCATGAAAATATGTAGTATAGTATATTTCAAAGTTTTTTTTTTTCGAAATTCGCCACTCCGCCTAAGTCGTCAAAAAAATCTTTGGTCCCTTTAGTGACGACTTATCGAGGTTTTACTGTATATGTAGGTTAATTAGGAGAGGCATGAAAGCTGGGGAATAAGTATGCGTATCCCAGCGGTGAAACTTTTCAGGGCCTACCCCGGAATTCAGGGTTTTTGAAATTTTTGCTGTTTCTGATTTTCATGTAAATTATTTTGTTTTTACAGAAATTTCTTATTTTGAATGTTTAATTTGCCTTATATAATTGCATTAAGAACTCTCCAAATATCATTTAATACAGGTAGCCATGTGATATTTCATTATTAAATCTTCCCTATCTGCATGCAAATATCAGTTTTCAGGGTTTTTGCATGCTAGGTAGTTTCACCCCTGGTATCCCTTAATCTGTGTGCACGCAGTGCACACGGGTCTACGCTGCCGACGGCAGTGGGGACCCGGTGTAAGTTTTTACTCGATCAAAAATATTTTTTTTTTTTTTTTTTTTTTATGAGTGAGAATATGGAATTTTGAGGATTCATTCATTATAGTGATTCATTTGAGCTCACTAGTATCTATTAAAATATGACTAGACAATACCTCATAAGAAACTTGTAAAGAATTATTATTATTAGAAATTTTATACACTGTTGTAGTGAATAAACAAGAGATATTACTAACGCTATATGACAATACAAACATTAAACTATACAATTTGTTAAGAAAAATAAATAAATAAAGTGTGAAAATAGTGTTATTAAAATAGTATTTATTAGTAACAAGCTACCTTCGGTGACCAGCTGGTTTGAGTTTCTTTAAAAGCCAGACCATATTAAACCACTGCTCGGTGGTGCCTACTCTCCACTTCAGAACCTACAACAGTTTTACAAGAAAAATACAAAAAATGACATGTATTTTCTTACTAAAATTAAGTGTCATAAAATAAAAATGATTTAAAAACAAAGCATATATATATATATATATATAAATATTAAGTTCTAATGATAATTAAATTCAGTAAACTCTTGATTAACCAGTATTCAACAAACCTGAAAAATTCAGAAAACACTTTTTTCTCTTTTCCAATAAATTGTTTTAAAATATTTGCTGCTATTTTAGGAAGCTTATGGTTTTCATTTTCATATAATTAGTGTCCAAGTTAATATAATGCAAATCAATGTTTATACAAAGACGAATGTCCCAGAAATTCACCATATTTTTGTAGCCGATTTCTGAAATCTGCTATTTTTTTGCCTTAATCGATAAATTCGCATTGTGTACAAAGTTGAATCTCTAAATACTCAATTATTTTGCTACTAATCGATGAATTTTTTTTTTTTTTTTTTTTTTTTTTTCAAAGCTAAATCCCAAAATACACAATTTTGCGACCTAATTCAGAAATACGGGACCATTTCACTGCCAATTATCAAAAAGTTTTGCTTAAAGTGAAAATTGTGTAAATAAAAAAATTGCTCTCAACTTTGTTTTATTCAAAACTGAACAAAGTGGTCTTTAAAAAATTTATGAATATGGTATCTTATATATATTATAAATGTGAATGTCCGTTTATTTGACTGAGTTTCACGCTAAAACTGCTCGATGGATTTCGATAAAATTTGTTATGGAGATAGCTTATACCCTAACTTAAAAAGTTGGCTACCTTTTATTCCGAAAAAAAATTGTTTTTGCGATTTTTATGCATAAAATAGCAATTTTGTAAGCTAATAATAGCAAAAAATTAGCCATTTAAATTTATCCATAATTTAATTGTTGCCAAAAAAAAAAAAAAAAAAAAAAAAAAAAAAAACGAATTTATTTATTTTTTTCAACAGGAAAATAAATACATTTATCTAAACGTGAACGATAAAAAATTATAAAAAAAAATTATGCATCTCACAAAAACTGACGTCATTTTTAATTAAAAATTTCTTTTACACATTGATAAAGTGCTAATACGCAAGCGAAGTGATGACGTCACTGGCCGTTCATGGATCCAAGAAAAATATTTCCTATGTTAAACGTCCATTGGATTTTTTTGTAAAAAATTATTAAAAATCGAGGAAAATTATTTCCCGATTTTAATCCCCATATTTAGGTATAGGTATGTATTAATTATTATGTCCATGCGTTAGATTAAGTTATTTTTGTTGTAAAATTGACAAAATTTGAATTTTTAATTTCAAAACTCTAGGAATAAAAAAAAAAAAAAAATGGCAAATTTCCATATTCGATTGAAAACACAAACATTTCATTTCAAAAGATGATATTTGCACAATAAATATCCAACTAATATACTAATTAAAAGGAAAATGATAAATATTCTATCATAGTTTGAAGTAAAATTTGTTTTCAAATGTCTAAATAATTGATATCGGTCATCCTTAGCAGAAAAAAGAAAAAAAATATTGACGAATTATTTGGCGAACATAATTTAATTCCTTTCAAAAATCATGGTTATTTTAACAACTTATATTAAGAGAGTAATGAATAATATGAAACAATATTTCGTACAATGCATATTACGAAAATATACATCTGGCATGCTTATTTTCGTATTACGTTTTTGATCACTAAATACAATAAGCGCCAAGAACGACAGAGTTTTGAAATTTAAAATTAAAATTTTGTCAATTTGACAGCAAAATAACTCAATCTAACACATGCACATGATAACTAATCTATACTAATATTATAAATGCGAAAGTTTGGATGGATGTTTGTTACTCAATCACGCCACAACGGCTAAACGGATCTGGATGAAATTTTGTACAGAGATAGATAATAGTCTGGAATAAGACATAGGCTTCTATTTATACCGGAAAAAATGTAAACTTTTAATTAATCTTCTATATACAAGGATGGAACACGGGCGCAGAATTCATACAACTATCAATGTACGAAAACTTTCTACTTCTTAAATCAACGATATCATAAGTAGAGAAATTCCTTAAACAGATTCCGGTATGAATTCTGCGCCCGTGTTCCATCCCTGTATATAATATAAATATTTCTTCTATAATAAAATTTTAAAATAATTTATTTTAATTTTTAATTGTTGCCAAAGAATATTTCACGCGAATAATAATAAAAAAAAATAATAAATATTAAATTTGCTTAGGCACATGACAACATAACGTCATTATCAAAATTAAATAATAAGAAAATGAAAGCTAATTCAGATCTCTATTAAAGAGCTTTATTAGTTGATAATCCTGGGTATATTTTTAATTTTAATACTGAAGTAGATAGGACATTTTTCGCCAAGGATTCTATTTTTGTGACAGCAACCTTAAGCCAAGTAGTCCATAAAAAATATAAACAAATCTGTACATATAAAAGAGTAAACTCTATGATTCACTGACTCAACACTGCCATGACGATTCTGTGGGAAAGAGGGTCACAAATTTTAGTGACCAGGTTGGTTTTCGGAGCCTGACCCCCAACTAAGACGGAATTTTGCAAAATACCCCCCCCCCTGTCTCCCTTGGGGGGCAGAAGGCTTATCTCGGCTCCAAATTACTTAACGGTGAAGAAATTGCAGATGGAAAGACCAGACTTGAGTACAAAAAAATTACTTTCTGCGATTTTGGATTTTTAAGGGGGAGGGGGGGGGGAAGGGAAAAGGTTTTGGAAGAAGGGTACTCAACATACGGGGAAATCGAACTGAACACACACTACAAAGGGATTTTATGAAATTCCACCCTACCGCCCTATGGAGAATGGGGGGCAAAAACATGTAATTCATGCGTAACGCTGCACTAAATTATATAAGGTTGGACATTTTTTATGTAAGGGACGATTATATGTATCTAACTCATAGTATGAAGAGATTTTGCGAAATTCCCTCCTTTAAGAACGGGGGGAGAGATTTAAAAAAAAAAGTTTTAAAGCATAACTCAGCTTTAAATAATTTCATGATCTCAATTTTTTGATGTGTCGTTTAGGTATGTGTATGCAACATGCAATATGAAGTAATTTTGGAAATTTACCCCCCCCCCTTTCCTCTTGGGGCGGGCGGGGCAAAAACCACATTTTGAAGCTTAAATCCGTCCAAATTACCTAAGAATGGCGAATTTTGGTGTGTGGGTGTTAATTAAGTGTGCGAAATATGCACTTTGATGAGAGTTTGTAAAACTTTCAACTGTAACCGCGAGGGAGGGGGAGTAAGAAGCAGGTAAGGGACTGCCGAAGGCATTGGGCAACTTAAAATTAGATTTTGACGGATTTCAATGATTTTTTTTTTTTTTTTAGATATTTTATTATTATTAATGATATGCTGTTTTGGGGATTCATTTCAATATAATGACCAGCGAAGCGGGCAAAGCCTGCTAGTTTGTTATAATATGGTAATTAATAGCAGCTCATTTTCTTATCTTTATGCTAAATCCAAAAGCAAGATGTACTGATTTTGAATTATCAAATAAAAAAGGAGCTGCATTAGAATTTGTCCAAACAGTTAAAAAAAAAAAAAAAAAAAAACACTTTCATTTTAAAATTTCATGCAAATATTTCTCCATTCAATATTTTGAAAATTATAATATCAAAGTATTGAAAAATGTTAAAGTAATTCTAATCACAAAAGATTCTACATCCAATGAAGAATGTTTTCTCAAAAAAGAAAATTTAGTTTCAATAAAAGCTATAAAACTTCTAATTTTATTTAAAATAATAATTGTAAATTCTAATTCAATATGGAACTTTCAAATGGATTGCAATATTCCAGTACATAATCCAAAAGTATAAATTTTTTCTGAAATCTTTTCCTATAACTTTTTTAATGTATAGATTTTTTTTTTTTTTTAATTTTTCATTAATCCATTAAATTAAGAATTTTTTTGTTATTTAGTTAATTTGTTATCATTAAAGTGTATGAAAGACATGTTATGTTAGGCAGGCCGCACACCGAAGAAACAAGCGTGACTTGGACGACATAAGAGACAATCCCTAGCATTGCCGCTAACTTTTACTTTACTGCATATGCACACCAGAGAAACAAGCGTCATGTCTTATCAGTCGAGCGAGTGTCTCCCGTTTGTCGCTCGAATCGCGCATGCTACAACTTTTCGCACTTGTTGCTCATGTTGCAACATGGCGGCGATAGAGATTTGACAACTGTGAGTAAATTTAAATAACACTGGGCTCAACGCAGTCGCTTTTTTCAATACTAATAACTTTAATAGAAATATTTAGTAAAATCCTTTGCAATATTTTTCTTCGATTGCATATTACGAAGATTGCTTTGTATAAATAATAGTATTAAAACAAAAGTGACTACGCTGAGTCCTACAATGACAATATCAAATTCAAGTCCGTGTAATATACAGTAAACAATCAATTTAAGTTCAGATAGAAAGGAAAAACATTAAAATAAAAAAAAATACGGATGAAAACAAATTATAGGGTAACAATTTTATGCGATAACCCCCATTATCGCTCCTGAATTTCATCTGTTTGACCGTTTCCGATAAAAGAAACATAACAAGTTTACTAGCAAGGGATGCGTGGCTTTTTTTTTTTTTTTTTAAGTAGAAAAATAATTTAAGATAAAGGATAATGATTAAATTCTACTACTTTTCTTTTTTTTTTTAAATAGATATATTCTATAGAAAAACAACGAAAAGGGAAAATAGAGAAAAAATATTCATTTAAAAGGAAGAAGATCAAATATAGGAATTTAGTACAATGTTAATAACATCTTGGAAATTATTGGGTTTTTGCATCATTTTGCAATTTTTTATTAAAAACTGTTCAGATTTAAAAGCAACGTTTTCAACTGGAAACTATTAATTTAAATTTAACAATAAAGAAAAAAAAAAATATAAGGTGCAATGTAAAATTATTTTTCTTATATTATTCATTTATTTAAATTATAAAGAAAAAAAAATAAAATAAATAAAAACGCTTCTTTTAGCTGGAAAAAAAAATAATAGTAATAATTTTATAGAATATTTGTTTGCATATCAATAATAACTTAATTAAAGCAGACAAGCTTTGTTTTCTGCTAGAAACAGGATATAAAACATTAAATAAAAATTTAAATAAAATATTAACAAAATAAAGGTATAAATAAATGAAATATAAAAATTATTTTCCCCTAAATTATTCATTTATTTAAATGATAAAGTAAAATAACAATTTTTTTAAGTTAAAATACTTTAATAATTCAACAACGAAAAATTAGTTTTTAAATTTAATAATTATTTTCTCTTAAATTATTCTTTTATTTTATTCATTCATTTAAATGAATATAAATTAAAAGATATAAATAAATAAATAAAATATAAATAAAAAGTGTGATATAAAAATTATTTATTTATTTAATAATAAAGTTTTTTTTTTTTTCAGGTTGAAATAATTTTTTTTTAATAATTTAATAGACTATTTATTTTTACACAACAATAGTAACACAATTAAAGCAAACAATCAGCTTTTTCTATTAGAAGATCAAATGTTAATTATAAATAAAACATTAACCCCCCCCCCTTTCCCCCACAAAAATATGAAAATTACTTTCCCTTAAATCACAAAGAAAAATTAAGTGTTTTTAGTTAGAATATAATATTTGATTAATTTAAAAAAAAAAAAAAAAAAAAAAAAAAACTATTTTTAAATTTAATAATTATTTTCTCCTTAATTACACTTATTTTTTTTCTGTTTTACTTGAAATTATAATAGATTTAGAAATTATAATCTCCTTATATTATAATAAATAATACCTGAAATCTCAAAAGTCAACAAGCACACGTGATCAAAAACGCTTCCTTCGCAGGATGTGTCTGCCGCTGTGTGAAACTCGAGTCGCTTGGGCCGCGTCTCCAATTCCTCTTTGGTGTGCGGCAGGCCTTAGGTAACATTCACTATAAAAAAAAAAAAAAAATTTGTTAACTCACAGTAATCCTGTTATTACCATTTACATCATTTTAATGAAAACTCAATACTACAATTATGGAATATTTTTAGAAGTTCTGAATATAAAAGATTTTAGCTACAATAAAATTTAATGCACTTTCATATAACAGTTCTTTAATTCAAGGATGAAATCGACAAAAGTGTAAAAAATAAATAAATAAAACTTTATAAAAAAGATAAACATTAAAGCAAAATATAAGAAATCTCAGAACTGTTAAATTGGTTATCGCTTTCTAAAAATTGATTACTTATTTTTTAATATTTTATTTTTAAACGACAAAACACAAAATTTCACACTGTGAAAATTTGTATTTCAATATTTTAAAATAAAATGCTTAGTAGAAAAATAAATAAATAAATTTTTAGACACTGATTTCCTTAATTTTTATTTTTAATATTTCATTTTTAAGTAAAAGAAATGAAAATTATACATTGTGAAAATTCACATTTTATAACTTTAAAAAATATATTATAATAATTTTTAGAAAGGGATAACCTTATTAACAATTGTGAAGTTTCTGAATGTGAAAATGAAATTAAAAATATGCATTAGTTAATGAGTTATGATGGAGCAAATTTCTTCGTAGAATAACATTGGCTTTGGCTTCTGCCGACAATAAGTAGAAAGTCCTCTTAACTGATTGCCTGCATGCACATACTTTTCAGGCTTTTATTTTATTTGTCTATTTTAAATTTAAAAAAAAATTAAAGCTCATTTCCAATGTTTAACATTTTATTTGGGTATGTGCATAAGAAACTTATAAGGCTAGTAATGCATTATTATATATGCATTAAGTTATTAAATAATGTTAATTTGAACTGAATTCAAAAATAATTTTAACTATTATATCGTTTTATCTGTAATTTTTTGTCATTAATAAAACTATAAATATTCATATGTTACATCAACTAATAAATTTAGAAAAAAAAAATGTCATTAGATAAAGAAAATAAAATTAGTAATTCATCGTTTTAGGATATTTACACATTCAACATATTGTGTGCAATTAAACTAAATATTAAGCTCAAAAGCAAAGTACTAGACTGAATACTAGGAATAAATATGAAATAATTGGTGCATGACCAGAAAGCATTTAAATTTTTGCTGTTATGTTAATAGTGAATTAAAAAAAAAAAAGCATGTGTGTGGCCTATTTAAAAAAAAAAAAATCTCAACAAAAAAATATATATATGAGGCATTGTGGATACGAAGGGCGAACTCGACATCAGGTCTTTTTTTTTTTTTTTTCACCATCCGATTCTAGATCCTTCAGAGAATCTACAGGTAGAGCTTTCATGTTCAGATCACCCTTGTTTCCGTCGCAAAACATGCATGGACGATACATATTTCCAGCATATGACGCAGAAAAAATTATTTTCAAATGCAATTTTCTCAAAATCTCCTTTTGTTGAGTTTGCCCTTCATATTTGCAATGCCTCATATGTACTAGCTTGGTTATAAATAAATTTCTTTTTAATAAATAACAAACATATACTATATTAAATTTGATTATAGTAAATTATGTAATATAACAAACTTATAGTACAATAAATTTCTTAGAAAAATTTTTATATCAATGCATAATTTAAATACATATAACAATTATACATTACATAGTAAGTAAGACATGAATTTTTAAAAGAAGTTGTGGTTCATAAAAGATTTTATTTCTTGTATAAAAACAAATGTAATGACAATGTTTATAAAAGAAAAAGTTTTTTTTTTTTGTGCTTAAAAACAATCTTTCATTAAATTCAAGCAAATACTTATCAATTATGAATATAAATGTAAACTGTGTTTTAATGACTATGTAAACTGTAAAAAAAAGTGCCACATGCTAAAAACCTAACCGTAATCAAATGTAATCTAATTTATTCTGCAAGCTTTTATTTTTATTTTAGTGAATGACACGAATAAAGTCTTTGAATTTTGAAGGCTCTTGTTATTGTTTTACGTGTCGACATGATAATGAGACTCTTCATACAACAATAAAGTTATGACAAATATTAATATTATTAACTTTTCAATTTTGAAAAATAACTATTAAATCAAACAACAATTCTGACAAGAATCCCATTTTAAAAAAGCATTGTATAATTTACAGACATTGTTTACTTTCAAGTAAATGCATACACACTAAAAAATTCTTTTTTCCTCCTAAGAAAAAGACTTTAAATTTTAGTAGTGAATAAAAAAATAAACCAAGCATCAAACAGCAAAATGAGAAAATAAATCTTTTAACTATTACAAAAATATGATATGTCATCTCCGCTTCGGTCATAATTATTATTCTGTAGTAAATTATGAAATAATATTTGTTTAAATTTTACAGATTTTAATTCTTAACTAAAAGGACAATTAAATTTTACAATGCTAAGACTAATATCATGTTTACACGGAGTACGCTAAGATTAAAGTTGTGATTTTGAATCACATATATTATCTAAGACTTTTAATAAATATACATCTATAATTTTAAATATTATAAATTTCAGTTATCTTATATTCTATATCGGAAACAATATTTAAAATTACTTACTTTTTACAAATATAGAAAAGCAAATACACCGCCATCTCGCTTCTTACGCTGGTGCTGGTGCTCGTTTGTTTTGCTTCTCTCTCCTCTCTGATTGGCTATTAGAGTTTTCAGAAAGTTGTAGTATCAATGCTCAACAACATTGGTAGATATCCATCAATATCGATCTAGATCAAGATCAACCAGCAGATTTTTTTTTTCTTTTTTCTTTTCTTTTTCTCCTTCAAGAATTTTTCTTAACAATGCTAAATATTTTCAATGACGAGCTGATCGTAAAATTGAGCCAGAAATTCCGAGAACAGACCTTATCTTTCTTACCGTTCTTTGCCGAGATTGGACGATATTGACCAATATTCCCGTTTTTACAACATTATAAAATGCTTCTATTAATAATTTTATAGAACTTAAAATACTGTTATACATATTTCTGCCCATTACGTATTGAAAAATAACAAAAATTTTGGTTAAAAAAAGCTAAATATCAATAGTTCCGAATTTCAATACTGTCATTCCAACATTGGGTAATATTGGCCAATATTGAAAAGAAACAACCGACTGACGCCAATGCTTGCCGTGGTTGGGCAACATTGAGCCAATATTGAGCAATACCGCTGTGCTACCTGGGAAGTCAGTCTCTTCTAATATCAGCATTGTCTTACCCTATTTTCCTAAATCCAGTCAAACCATAGCTAAAATTCTCAAACAATATGATTTTAAAATAATTTTTTCGCCTTCCAATAAACTCACCTTTTCTCAGTTAAAAGATCCAATTGATATGCATAATTCTTGGGGTATTTATAGTATTTCCTGTCAGTGTGGTTTATCATATATTGGCCAAACTAAACGCAGTCTTAAATTTCGTCTTAAAGAACATATGAATTACGTCCGCAAACAAGAAACCAATAAATCGGCTATTTCTAAACATTGCTGGGAGGAAAATCATAATTTTAAATTTAATTCAGCTGAAATAATTTGCAGACCAAAATCCATTCATGAACTGGATTTCTTTGAAGCTTTTCATATTTATAAAAATTTTAAAAACCTTGTAAATTGTGATTTCGCTATTCCTTATTTGTCTGACTGTTGGAAATTTTATATTCAGTCCACATTTTCTTAATTTTTCTACTGTTTACACAGCTAACTTTAATAAATTCCTATTGGCCACTCTCCCCACCTTTCCAGCAATCCTATTGGTTGAACTAAATTCGGCCTTTCTCCTATACATACGAGCACTTCCGCAGATTCAGAATACTTTTTGCACTGATGACGGCACGCTTAAGGCTGCCGAAACAGCTGTATGCATTTCCAATGTTTTTCTTTGGCGTTTCTGACGTAGTAGTTTATTCGGGTTTTAATTTTTGCTAGTGTTCGGACACTTTTGTTACCGACTTTAATTGCAGAAATAATGATTTTGATATGTCGGACAAGAGGTGGCTCTGTATTTACTATTTTTCTGAGATTTCCAAGTGGCTAATGCTTCTACAAAATCTACAGTTTAAAATTACTCTAAAACGCATACGGACAATGCTTGTAGCACTAATGGAAGAAGTTGGTTAATTTTTTGTACATATTAACAGGTAGTTATACATAATGCTACGTAATTTGAGCTGTTATGCATAATGGTACGGAAAATTATTTTGTGAACTGATAGTTTTTGAATTTGACATCTGAAATTAACAGACAGATAATATCATAAAAAATGGGTATTTTTATTGCCCACGGACGCCGTTCTGAAGGTTGTCCGGAATCCAACACTAACCAATTGAATTTTCAAAAGAAAGCAATGACATTTTCGTTAAACATTTATTAAAGGTCAAAATTTTGAATGTAACATTTATTTATTATATTAAAAAATAAACAAAATGTGTTTTTAGCTTTTGAAACTCATGTAAACCATTTTTCAAAAAAAAAAAAAAATCCTACGACTAACTTTCAATTTATACAGTCGGTAACAAAAGTGTCCGAACACTAGCAAAAATTCCTATGCAAAAAAAAAGCACTTCATACGGTTTTGTTAAATAAATCCTTATCGAATCATGTTCTTAAACTGACTAAGAATAGGATTCAACAACGATTTATTTAATAAAACCGTACGAAGTGTACTTTTTTTACATAGGAATTTTTCTAGTGTTCGGACACTTTTGTTACCGACTGTACATTTATAATGAAATTGCATTAAACTATTGAAATTGTCATATTTTTCTTTTCAAATAAGTTTGCTATTAAAAACATAAATTTAAATGTTTAAGGGAACAAATCATATCATAAAAAACTTAAATGTAAAATAATACAAATAAAATATATTAAGTTTAAAATAATAATAATAATAATAATAAAACAATTGCCTCAATTTCATGGTAAATGACAAAGATCTATCTATATATACACTCATATATATATATATAACATATAAGAGAAAAAAAGCAATTTTAAAATAAATGTTCTATAAAATATAAAATATCAATAGTTTTTAAATTTATTTAATTTCCTCAAAACATAAAATCCTTAAAAATAAATAAATAAATAAATAAATAAATAAAATAAAATAAAATAAGACTGATTTACTGACTCAAAAATATGCATGATCTCGTGTTGTGACCCGCACACTATGGGAATATAAATATTGGTTATTAATACATATATATATATATATTTATATATATATATATATATATAAATAAATATATATATATATATATATATATATATATATATATATATATATATATATATATATATATATATATATATATCGATTTAATCAATAAATCATAAATCAAAAATTAGTAACTTTATATTTGTGAGACTGTTGTAACCCCAAATGATGTTATGTCTTTGAAGTAGTACGACGTGCTAAGAAGTAAATTTTAAGACAATTGTCCTGAAAGAATCATGTGTTGTTTAATTTATATGCTATCAAATTTATGTGATGTACGTTTATGAGATATTAAAGTAACGTGTATTGATTAAGTGTACGAAATATGCACTTTGGTGGAATTTTGCGAAACTTCTAACTTACCCAAAGGGAGGCAAGCAAAAAGCAATTAAGACACTGCCAATGGCAGTGGGTCTTCAGACTCATGATGTTGCGAGCAGGAAATCCACTACCGAACGTAGCAGCATTTTTAGTTTATAGGTTTCAATTGTTTTCAATGGATTTTATTTTATTTTACTTTACTTTTACTTAACTTTTACTTAACTTTATTATTATTATTATTATTTTATAGATTTTTTTTCAGTTTTTATTAATGATGATATGGAATTTTGAGAAATCGTTTTAATACACTGACCAGAAAAGCGGGTTAATCGTACTAGTAATTTATATGAAAAAAAAAAAAAAAAAAAAAAAAAAGTACGCTCTTAGAAAATACTCAATAAAGCTGTTTATTTATTTATTTAATTTTATTTAATTAATTATTATTTTTTTAAATTAATAACATGTAATACAAAATTAAATTTAAGAATGTGTTCCGCTCTATATTCTACCACTATTTTTAAACACTGATGACTACCCTGTATAATCACATAAAATGTCTTTTAAAATGTACTGAAGTTATTTTTTATAAAAATAGAAATTGTAATTTTCTTTCTTTTTCTATAAAAAATTATATTAAAAAGTACAATATAACAATAGTTACTCCATATTTTAAATGAAATATAAATATAGCATTAATAATAATAATAATAATAATTTTCAATTATAAAATATAAAAATTATATTGTAAGTTAAATATTAAATATTGAGCATTTAATAATTCAAATATTGAACATCTCAGCACGATATAATCCGAAATAATTTGTATTTTGGTATTCAATACTGAACATTTCTTTAATTCAAAAGTTATATTAATGTAATAAAAAATATTTTTAATAATTAAATAATTTATTTATTTTTTATTAATTAATGTATTAATTATTGTTATTATTATTATTATTATTATTATTATTATTTTACTTAAATTTCATCATGAAAGTGACATGGAAATTTATTATTATTTAATTTTATAGTCATTGAAATATTCTTTAAACAGATTATTATAAAATAAAAGTTCAAATATTTCAGTCGTTTCATTTCATTTAACAGACTTAAAGAACTCCGAAATTATTTTCAAAATCTTTAACTTATTCAGCTTTTTTCTTTTTCAAATAAATTTTAGGAAAACTTTTAATCACTAATATTTCAACTATTAGTGATTTATTATAAAATGTTTTATTATAGTGAAAGTTCCTTTGAGTAAAAATTTATCTGTAATAATGAGCCATATATTCTGAGAAATTTTTTATACTTTATAATATATTAATGACATCTTGAAAATTTTTGGCTTAGTACTTTATCTTATGGATAACATAATAGATTTATTTTTTATTCCTTGTATTATTTTTAGCGTCAACTGCAACAGAAAATGATTTATGAAGTCTTTTTTTTTTCCATAATACTAAGTTTGTGTATTATGTTGATGAGAGGTTTATGCAATGCACCACCTGCTTTCGATTGATCTTTCTAAGAGAATGACGAGACTCGTAAATTTTGACATAAAATTTGAACACATTTTTTTTTTGAAAAAAGTGTTTCTATAAAAAACCAAAAAATGGTTTCCATTTAAATTTTTGAGTAAAATATCTTATTATTATTATTTTTTTTTTTGTTTCTTATTACTCGATTTCTGTGTTAAAGACTATAGAAAAAATAAATATATAAATGTTTAATATGTCTTTGAAAGTAAATCTATATATAAAATATTTCATATTTGAATTTATATGTAAACGTTTACATATTATTTTATGACAGTACACATTATAATTATCACATCATTGTATTTTATTTTATTTTCTCACATAGACACACACACACACACGAAAAAAAAATAACGGATATTTTTAATTGAATGATATAATAAACAAAATGATAAATACTAATGTATATATTATTTGCACTTTATAAAATCTTTTAAAGTTATTTATACATGAATAAATTATAATACTGCATAAACGCCTCAGTATAAGATAAAAGAAAAGAAATTTTCAGCTTTCATATGTGTTACGATTTGATTATTTACTTCTTTTATTTATTTAATTTTATTGAAGAAATAAAAAAAAGAAATCTTGATTGTGTTGTTTTCATAACCTCTTAACTGCTTATAACTCCAATTGTCAGTGCACAATCCACTGACCCACCCCAGTTAGGTAGACTGTATATTTAATACTACAAACAACAATCAAATATTTTAAAAGAAAACAGCCCTTATGATCAAATAGAATTATCAAACAAGATTTTTTTCTTGCATAGTGGTACGAAGTTTGCGATTTCCTCCAACAGAAAACGCAAAAATATCTTTAAATTGCAGTCCCCATTTATTTTTCTTATCTTTTTTAATCTATAGTTGGTAAATTAGTATTCATTTTTAGTAACTCTTAATAATCTTAATACTGCACAAATTAAATTTTTAACCCCTCAAGCCAATCTTTTATTATCTGAAATTCCTTACACTTAAGAAAAAAGAAATTATGTTTGCCTTGAATTGATCCAGTAGAAATTGCAAATTGTTAAAGACAGGAAGATCAGGTAAGGAACATACAGGATATATATCATAGATGAATGTACTTCCAGTTAAAATGAAATTTATCATTATAAAAAATCTCAATTAAAAAAAAAAATAATAATATAAAGAAAGAAAGAAAAAGACTATGCACACCCTGTACATTTAACTATTAAACATATATTTCTTAAAAACATACATCTACTTTTGTCTCATCGATTACCAAAGCTACTTTTCACAGAATGAATGATCTTTTGAACTTTTATTCAAACTCAAGGTTTTCCTTCAAATTATCGCTCTAAGTTTTTAAAAAGAATTAGTCATAATTTTGCATGATAGAAACCGTTGATTTATTCCAGCGTGAGCATGAACCATTCACCAACTAATAAATCATAAACTTATTAATCATTACCCTAGTATCATCTTTAAAATAAGAAGAAAGTAAAATTTTGACCCACATTTCTGATGGTTTTATAAAATCAAAACAGTCTATGATCTACTAGAGGTATACATCTATTTTAGAAGAAAATATAACTAAAAATAAAATTCTTTACTTATATGAAAAGTCTGCAACCTCGTTTACTTTAAATTAAAAAGTAGTTAAATATAGTTGAGTCAGAATTACATTTACACATTAAGTAACATAAAAACAAAATTTATTTTAAGGTGAAATTTAATTACACCAAAACATAGAGAAACATTACATAATATATTTACATCCAGTTAAGCCAGATATTTACACTATATATATGTATTTATAAAGACAACTTTGTCAATTAGCCTAATAGTAAATCAATTAAAGATAGAACAATAAAAAAATATCCTTTTTTTTTTTCTCATGTGGTAAAATAAAAAGACAACAGTAGAATTTTTTTTCTCAGAACTTACGTATATCAAGACAAAAAAAAAAAAAAAAAAAGAAAAAAAAAAAGACAAATTCCTGTTATATTGATGACAGGGATCTTGAAGGATATAAGTACCAAGATGTTCTGTTACAACTACATCAAGGCTTCGAAATATTAAAGAAGATCCTTAACAAAAAATCAGGAGGATATGGGTAATCTTCTAAACGTTTGTAGCTAACAGCACACCCATGTGTAATGGAGTTACGGCGTTTTCTTGGCCACAACATCCACAGATTCAGTACGATGATAAGGAACACATCTGTATCACCCGAAGCCAAGTGAGACTCTCCAAGACTGCTTTTTAATATTGCTACTTTAATACAAGGCATTGTGTGTATGTGACTATGTAAGTGTGTAAGTGTGTAAGTGTGCGAGGAATATTTTGGCTATCATATCCTCCAAAACAAATAAAAACAGAATGATGAAATTTTAAAATTAAGACAAGTCCAATATCGATATGATGTTCTCAGCTTTTCGTGAAAATTGGAAAAACTGAAAGCGGACATTGAAACCAGAAGGGTAATGTAACAAGCAGCTCTAAAGATCGTCTTCAAAGTTGTTGTTTGAACCCCTTATGTAATTTCGTATGTATTTGTTAATTTAGGAATTTTGATATGGGTCCTATATAAGTATATCAATTTCATGTCTTACAAGTGCGTTCCTTTAACATTGTGCAATTTTTCTGTAATTTCGCCATATTAAATCCTTTATATATATATTTTTTTTTCGTAAGCAATTAGTGTACAAGTAATATTACTAAGTGTTAGTGAAAAATCGGACCAAATGTTCGTATTTCTAAAACGATTGAAATATTTTTTTTTTCCAAGCTTGCTGCATAATATACATTGGTATAATTTGTGCAATATACAATAATACAGTGACGGAATATATACATATGTAACACTGCGTCACTACAGAAAAATTCATAGTCTTCCAGTTGAATTAGGTGAGCATTTTTGAAAATGGAGTTTCAATAAACAATTGTATCGATTTATTTATTTATTTATATTTCATTCTTAATTCGTCATGTAAACTCTGTTTTATAAGCTTTTAGGAAGTATGTAATCGTTTTGGTCTCTCTTTTGTTAAATCAGTTTTACGTTTCCCAAACACAATTTGCCAAAAAGTTTATATAACGTGTAGAGCGCAATGTACGTCTTGTGCTTGTTGCACACAACACTTCATCATACGTTTTAGACATTATAAGCTACGTTTGACATGGAATTTAATATCTGAATTTCATTTAAACCTGAGATTATTGAAAATAATATTACACATATAATTGTATAACAGCATTTTTTTTTTTTTTTTTAATCTAAACAATATTCCAATATTTCAAATCCATCATCATAAACCTGGAAAATTTTAATTTCAATATAATTTAGTTTAAAACACTTATCATACTTCCGTTATAAATATATAGCCAAATATATCTGCTAGTAATTCCAGGAAATTAAAATAGATAATGCATGTTTTTTAAACTCTTGCTTGCGTAAACTAGAAACATCAATTTAAAATTACATTTACACATCAGAAACTATTATATTGGCTTAGTTGTTAATTAAAAAATATTTTTTAAACCTACAATACATTGAAACGAAACTTAAGCATTAATATATTTAAAAAAAAATAATAAGAATAAATACTGAATACTTAAGGTAAATTTTGTATTAAAAATAAAATTATGTACTGAAAGAAAATATATATATATATGTTTTTTTTTCCTTCCTACCCCTTTTATTTTCTAATGCAAATAATAATAATAATAATAATAATTTCCTGAATGGGCTGTTAATGCATGTAACTAACATGCAATATTGGCAGATTCAAATTAAATTAATTAGCTGTAAAAATAATGTGATATACAATAGCTTTATTAAATTTTAATCACGTTAAAAACCGATACAATATACATAAAAAATTTTACAATTTAAAACATTAAAACACACAAAACATAAATTCAAACGTTTCGAGACTTTTACAGACTCCTCATGAGTAAAAACATCATAAAAGTAAATTCTGAAAAGGACAATAGACCTTCTTTAAGAGAGTACAGCGTATTCAACGGGAACTGTGCATGACTCATTAAGCGGTGTAAAAAGCTGATTTGTATACCAGCCTTCCAGGAAAATTGTTGAATGATAATTTAAACAGTTAGATATTATTATTTTAGTATTATTAAAATCAGGTAGATGGTCAGTTTCTATGGCATGGTGTACTATTTTAGAAACAATATTATATACAATAACAACATTATAAACAATTATTATAAATATTATTAAAAAAAAATTATGTACAATAACTTACTAATTACTAAAAAATTAATAATGTGATATACTACATTAAAATTTTTAAATCTTCAGATGTTTAATACCATATGTGTACATAATATATTCTACTCGTAAAACCTGAATAAATCCATAATTAATTTGAATAATGCTTTAATTGCTTTCATTGGATAATTTACATAAACAGGTAAATTGAACTTTAATATATATATATATATATATATATATATATATTGCATTCAAAAAAATAAACAAGAATTATTATCTAAAATTGAATAGATTTGATGCCTGATATTGCATTTTAATTATTGTACTCTTCATAATTTTTAAGATAATAGTACAAAAGTTAAATTATCGTGATTGAAGGTTTTTTAGAAATTAGGGAAAAAAATACTTTAAAATGTCCTTTCGTATTTTCGTTATTTAAATATGTAGTGTTGAACAAGTAAAAAATATATATGGGTTATTTTAAGTATAAATTATTTCTGTAGTTTTTTTTTTTTTTTAAATACATAAAATAATAAATACAAATAACATAAAATTTATTTAAATTAAATTAAAAAATAAATGCTAATTGAAATACGAATTTCAGTTGCATTTAACAATATTATTAATGTATTTATCGGTGTTTTTTATTTTCGAGAATAATAAATGGGAAAGACGTGCTGCCGTTTCTTTTCCTTTTTAAGTAATATATTTATCATTCTATCGTATCTTCCGTTGTCCTTTTTCTTAGAAAAACAACATTTAAATATATTAGAAAGCTATTTGCCAAAGTAATTTGTTAAAAATCTCTGGTTAAAAATATAAAACCGGCTGGCTGGAAAGATAGAAGTTATTTCCGTAATTTATTTGTATTTAAAAGAATTTCTTTTATTTAATTTATACGCATTTAAATTATATGAATAAAAATGGGGCTTTATCGATCTTACTGAATGCCAATTAGTACTAATGTGATTTAAAAAGCTAATATAATGGCCCTTGATATATAAGTTATTCAAAATATATAGGTAACTGCTATATTTGATAAAGGAATTCTAATTTTAGTAACATGATCTACAGAAACATTATTTTAAACTACCTTGACTAAAATAAATTATTAAAAATTCAGAGATTGGGAGATTCTTTGATATTTCTGTTGATAAAGAACATCTCTGATATTTTACATAGCTGTATTATATGAACATATTAAAAACACATGAAATATAAATGATTTCTTTTACTACTCAAAGCTACATTATATCATTACATATGGTAATTAAATCCTATTAAAATTATTTTCTCTATTACATTAGCTTTACTATTTTAATATCGATGGCGCTACAATTTTAATTCTTTCTTGGAAAGAATTCTGTTTCTATCTCCACATGTGATAAAATAGGATGCATGTGTATGTCCGTTGCTTTGTATGGAAATGGCTGATAAAAGAACTACATAATTTTGCATGAAGTTTTGTATTGACCTCTCCTGATGCCCCTCGGAATTCGGTTTTCAAAATTTTTTCGCAGTCGTATGTTATACTCAGTTGGCACTATATTAAATTAAAATAATTCCTTGAATGTTCAAAATATCATGTTATTTCAATGCCAAATACTAAGAAGTATGCAATGTAAATATTGAACTACTCAGAAAGTACAAACACTGGACAATGAATTAGAAAATGTGAGTTTTTTTTACAAATGCTCGCTGGCGGCGAAGGTATGCAAAACCTTCTACAAACCTTTGGGGAATGTTCTGCTCGTATGGAAGTGGTCCCCTGGTGTTACTTGAGGATAATTATAAAGACATGTAGTTCCTGAACGTACTGATAGATTAAGTGCATCTATGATATATTTTTACTTCTACGTTAACGGATATTTTGTGCTCGATAATGCAACTATATATCGTGTCAGAATCGTTTGAGCTTGGTTCAGTAAACATGTATCTGGATTCTAACAGTTTCTCTAGATGCCGTAAAGCCCAGATCTTAATCCAATAGAAAATGTTTGTTACATTTTGTAAAGGAGTATCTGTCAGCAATCTCTGAACAAAGCCTCCTGTTAACTTCTTTTGCACGTTGACCTCCTTTTCCATGAATAACAACCAGTATTCGTGTGGGCCGCGATTCTACAAACGTCTAGGGTGCATTTATGGCCAGATTTTACCATACACTGGCTACGCAAACTATAAGATCTTGTAAATCGGATGGAAGAGGAGATTGCGGACATACTCCTTCCACACATATTCCATACATTGTCTATAGGATTAAGGCTTTGCGGCATCTATGTCAACTGTTAGAAGTCAGATTAATGTTTACTGAACCAATCACAAACGATTTTGACACGATGTATAGTTGCATTATCGAGCACAAAGTATCCGCTAACTTCGGAGTAAAAGTGTAACATTGTGGGATGCACGTAATTTATCAATACGTTCAGGTGCTGCATGGATCTTTGATTACCCTCAAGTAACACCCGGGGACCACTTCCATACAAGCAGAACATTCCCCAAAGATCTGTAACAGTTTTTGCATACCTAATTCATTGGCCAGTGTTGGTATAATATTCAAATATGTTTAATTTAGTATGAATTATACAAGAAAGTGTTATCTTACAAGTTAAACTGAGATAATGTACAGATTTTATCTTTATCGAAAATATTCCTTAAATTGTATCGCAGGGTAATTAATGATTCCTGTTATTTAATTTACTTATAATTTAAGAATCTCGTTATATCTTAACCCACTAACCGTCCAAACTAGAAATAGGGATTTTCTTAAAAATACAAACAGTAATACTTATTAATTTGATCATATATAACAATAATTTAGAATAAAATTATTAAAATTAGTCTTATCTTACTAAATGCAGGGTTTTGTATTTGTACAACATCAGTGGAATAAGAGTATATAATGAAGACAAATAAATGTTTACGGAAATTTCCTTGCTGGAGCTTAAAACAGCAAACACAACAGATGACAGCAAAAAAAATTATTTAATTGTGAAACTTTTTTTTTTTTAAATAAGTTAAATAAACTTATTCAAATATGGTGGTTTTCAAAGGTTTTGGATTGATTAGTGCTTTAAGTTTGAAATTTATTTTAAACATAAAATTATTTTTCTGATCATTTTTTTTTTTTTTTTTGTAATAAAATAAACATCTATCCTTTCCTTATTTAAAAGGAATACTTAATATAAAGTATCTTTTTTAGTTTACTGTTAAACGAAATTATACGCCACACCAGCAGATGGGTTAGGATATTCCAACGATAAAATATATTTAATTGTTTCACTAATTTAATATATTTAACCGTCATGTATGCTTTAATATTTAAATTTCAAATCTCCTAAATTATTTTTTTAATAACACAGGTCGAATGTAAAACTTTGATTTATAATTTTGGCTGTCCTTTCTGTTTTTTTTTTTTTTTTTTTTTTTTTTTTTTGGTGTGCTGAAACCGAAAATGATGCCTGTTTTCCTCTATCACATATAGATGTTTGTCAATACAGGGTGCCTACATATATAATTTCTTCCATTACTCTTCTACCAACATAATTATATGTTTTATAGTATGTTTTCATGATTAATTAATCATTGTTACCTATTGTTGTAATAACGCAGCACTAGTGCAATGTTAAACCATACCAATTACCAACCTATTGTATTATGGTCCATGTAAGAAATTGTGTCGGTAAGCACCCTGTATAGAAAAAATCTGTACGTGATAGAGAACAATGGACTGCATTTTCGGTTTCAGCACTTCAAAAAACATACAGTTTAAAGCAAAAACCATCAAATGAAATTTTGTTAACTTCACTTTTGTAGGCCTGTGTAAATATCATGCAAATTCTAAATAAAAGTTAAATATTTAATGACTTATTATAAAATATTTTATCACAGTAAAATTTTAGTATGGTATATTTTTATCTATAACAATGAATTATAGATTCTTAGCAAATATTTGTGAAACTATATAATATATTTATGGTAGCTTAAAAAATCTTTTACTCAGAATTACTTTTATGAATAACATAATAGTTTCTTTTCTTATATATATATATATATATATGTGTGTGTATATATATCAGTACAAAAACCCTTAATGGGTTAAAAGTTTGTGACGCAGCTACTTTATCGCTCTAAGAATTTGAAATATGGGTCTTAAAAATAATGATATCAAATTTTAAGTGACGCTTTGCTATTGGTTAAAATATACATAGATTTTTCTTATTTGATCATTTGCTTTTTTCTTTTATTTATATTTACAATGCAAACATATTTTTAACTTCAAGATAAGACAAATATATAAAATATACTCACTGATGCTTTTTCATTTTGCATTTCCATTTCAAAATAACAGTTTTAAAAGGAATGATATCAAAATTCCAGTGACGCCTCAATGTCACTTTAAAAGATTTGTTTTTAGATTCCACTAAAATTACCTTTGTTTTGTCTAATAAAGTATATTTACACATTGAAACAGTGCTTTTAATTTTCAAGTATACTGTCAAATAATCACACTTTCACTGAGTTTGCATTATAAATTGAAATTATTTATTTCAATAAATTGATTTGTCTTTTGCGTCACGCTATCCAAAACTGCAAGTAAAATTTGTGCAAATGTTTTCTTTGCATCACACTATCTCTTTGAACAAACAAATTTTGACTTAGTTGGATACTATGATACAAAGTAACATTTACATAAATTTTACTCACAGTTTTGGATAGCGTGACGCAAAAGACAAATCAATTTATTGAAATAAATAATTTCAATTTATAATGCAAACTCAGTGAAAGTGTGATTATTTGACAGTATACTTGAAAATTAAAAGCACTGTTTCAATGTGTAAATATACTTTATTAGACAAAACAAAGGTAATTTTAGTGGAATCTAAAAACAAATCTTTTAAAGTGACATTGAGGCGTCACTGGAATTTTGATATCATTCCTTTTAAAACTGTTATTTTGAAATGGAAATGCAAAATGAAAAAGCATCAGTGAGTATATTTTATATATTTGTCTTATCTTGAAGTTAAAAATATGTTTGCATTGTAAATATAAATAAAAGAAAAAAGCAAATGATCAAATAAGAAAAATCTATGTATATTTTAACCAATAGCAAAGCGTCACTTAAAATTTGATATCATTATTTTTAAGACCCATATTTCAAATTCTTATAGCGATAAAGTAGCTGCGTCACAAACTTTTAACCCATTAAGGGTTTTTGTACTGATATCATTACTTTTTAAGGGTTATTGATTAATTAATCAAAAGATTAAAACAAGTCTTTCTGGCTTGGGTACATGACACTTTGGTCCCACTAATTTTTTGCTATCTTTTAAATATATGAGGTTTTTTTTTTAGTATGATATCATATTTATTGATTGATATTACCTCATATTCAACCTTTGTTGAAAATGATGTAACAATAGGACACATGGAACAGAAAATTTATTATTTCAGATCGAATTTTGAATGATAAAGTGTATCAGTTAACACCGAAGATCTAAGCATTGTTAATTTATCAAAGTCCCCAAAATTTCAGTTTAAATAAAATACAAGGTTTTTAATATAAAACACTAATGCGACTCTTAATTATCACATTCAAATTCAGATAGCTCGAATACAAAATTTGTAGGAAATTGATGCCTTATCCAAGCATTTCCTAAATGTTATTTTAATAATAAAAGAAGATACGAAGAACCAAATAATGATCTCTGGATTTAATTTGTACAGATCTGCTAAACTTGAGTCATTTTCTTCTCTGTCAATCCGGATATATTTGTCAAACACAGGCAATAGTTATAATCACACAGAATTGGAAAAACATTTTTCTTCCATCTTAATCCCTTACAATATTGTTATTTATTTTTTTTTTTTTTTTTATTAAAAGTGTCCCCCCCGTTTTTTTTTTTTTTTCAAATGCACTGAAACAAAACAGTGAAATTCTTTTTTACTGTCTGTGGAAGAGAAAATGTGTGAAACAAATTGCAAGGTGCTACTGAGATTTCAATGTGGGCAAGGGCGTTGTTTTTAGTCATAGGGAATAGGGACATAACATATTTTTTTGAAAAAACATAAGTTAAACATGAACTAAAAAGATAAGAAATTGTGCATCAACATTTTCTAAACCTTGACACATGCAATGTGCATATTTGATTAAATATTGGACTACTTACATTTTTTTCATTTTAAAAATAAAATCATTATAATTGAAAGAAAATTAATTTATGTACATGGTTAGCAATTTACGTACATGATTAACATAATTAAATATCCCGGACAAACAAACATACATTTTATTATTATTATAAATATAACACAGATTTTGAAATAAATTCCTCTTAGATTAATGATAAAAATTAAATCACAATCAAATCGAATGAAACATCTCTCTTTCTCTCCCACACACATACATATATATATATATATATTATATATAAATTAATTAATACAGTAGAGAGTCAAAAATCCGGACAGCTCGGGACCAGAGGTTGTGCTGATTTCAGGATTTCGGAGTCCATAAAAAATGATTTTCACTTTGAATAATAAAAACAGAATATTAATCAAACTAAACACATACTAGTGAATAATAACACTGAATATTAAATTACTAGGTACATAAGAATAATAATGAACATTAACAAAAATATATAATGAAAACAATAAGTAAAAATGAAAAAAAAAAAAAATTGTCAAACTTAGATAAAATCTGTTCACATGTAGCTAATTTTAAACCGAACTTGAACCTGCATGATTTATTTATTTTTTTATTTATTGTAAATAGAAGTAACACAAATTTATTTTTCTACAATCTTTATTGAGTTCTTCCTTAAAAATTATGCCTTCATCAAAAAGCATTTTAAAAAATTAGTTTGTTATTATTTACCTGATTGATATCATCATATCACAATAATCATTATTTTCTTTTGATGAATTAATATACTGTCAATAATTTCATTAGCAGCAACTTGGACCTTGCAGTCTTACATATTATTATTTGGTTTTTCTTTTTTGTAATCATAAAATGCAAACATAAAATTATTATTTAAGATCTTTTTCAAAAATTCGGATTTGCAGTTTTGTAATTTATTAATAGTGAATTTCATTGTTTGTATCTGACAAGTTGTTGCGGATTTCAGACTTCGGCAGATTTCTGGCTCTTTACTGTTTATAAATTTAAAAACTTCATAAATGATCACACGCTTATGCGTATGAAAAAATAGTCTATGATAGTTGCAAGTTAATAATTAGTTCATTGAAAGAAATAGCATTCTGTCACTAAAAGCAAATTACATTTAATATCCTAAGGTTTTCTTTCTTTCTTTTTCCTTTTTTTAAAGAAAACTATCTGTATTTTATTATTTTTAAATTAATTGAGACTTTATTAATAAATATATATTCAAATGGCGATTCCTTTTCAATAATAAGGTATTGTTGTTATTGTTAACAATACTTTTCAAGTCACAAAATTTAGTAACTAATTTTAAATTAAAAATCAAATTACATCGATTAAAGTAAGTTAAATCTAAATTTAAAAAAAAAAAAAAAAAAAAAAAAAAAAAAAAAAAAAGGCAATAGCAATAAAAAAAATAAAAAATAATAATTAAATATATTAAATTTTCATTTAAAAAATCAGAACAAAATTCCCTGAATCTCAATGGCTAGGGAGCAATCATAATGTTGAAAATTTATATATTTACCTATAAGATATTCCTTATTAAAGATATTCTAAGAGCATTTCAATTTGTCTGTATCAACAAATATGCTATCATACTAAAAAACTCATATATTTAAAAGATAGCAAAAAATTAGTGGGACCAAAACGACAAAACCAAAGTGTCCTCCTTCGTTCTGGCTTGTAGGAAGGGTGGGTTCATTTTAAGGTTGAGTATAAGGAAGTATTGTAGTAATCCCGATTTGTGAAATGGATTTTGTATCTTGCACAGCTCAAAAACGAATGATCGTAAAATGTTGCAAATTTATATTTGTGACGGTCCTGATGTCTAGTTATACATATGCAACAATGGTCTTAAAATGAGTTTCCATTTCAGAAATATCATTGACTTAACATGACTTTTCATAGCATCTGTATGTACGTATGTGTGTATCTTGAATAACTCAAAAACAGTTGGTCGTAGAATATTGCAAATTGGTATATGGGTTTGTTATAACAAAGGTTTGTGCACCTCCCTTTTTCATCTTTCAAAGACCCCGTAATGATATTATTATGAAAGTTGTCATCATGTTTGCATGTAGAAGGTAAATCTTAAAGACAAACCGCAACAATTAGCTTGTTCCCCTAACTTATTGTGCATCTTAAATTACTTAAAGTGATTTTACGTATTTCAAAGATACTGTAGCATTTTATAGATATAGATTACGTATTTTATAGAATTATTAAATACAGGCTTACGGACTATTATATTTTTTGTCTGTAAACAAGAATTGTCAAGCACGTAGAAACGATCCATTTTTAAGTTTTGCTTACAATATTTGTATATTATTTGTGTCAAGTTTACAGATTGAGAGTCTCTGTACTCCTTAAAAAATTTATTTTATACATCTGGAATATTTTAAGAAATGAAAAAAAAAAAAAAAAAAATCTTAGTTATGCATTTAAACGTTTAAGAAAGAAAGGGGTGAATAATGTTTCATGAACTTGGCCATTGAGTTTTATATTGTCTGATATGTATAAAATCCTGTTAAACAATTTAAACTTTCTATAATACAGTTTCATTCAAATTATTTCAAATGAATAAAAAAAAGTCTCAAAAGCAGGGATAATACTTATCCTGATTTTCCTGAATTCTTAAAAAATTTCCTGAAATATCTTTAAATATCATTAGTTATCCTAAAATTCTTGAATTTTTCGGCTATTATACTACATATTGACATTTAAACCACCCAAATTATGCAATCAAAAGACATACTGTCACACTTTTCTGTGATCATTAGATAAATAATAAATTTAAAATTTTGTAAGCAACTTTGATGCTGCATCACTGCAGTCATGCATTTCTTTCCTTTTTTCTTTTTTCCAGGGTTGGGTTTCTTCCAGGACAGTGGTAGAAACTGGAAGAAATTGAAGAAACCAACCAGAAGACAAAACAGATGTTTAAAATTAAAATTTATGAACTATATAAACTCAAAGCATAAATATAATGTCAAATCTAAACTATAATCCAATTAATATTAAAAATATTTTTAGAAAAATAAGTTATTTGAAAACAAACACTAAATATATACAGGTGATGGGTTTTTACTTTTTAATGCAAATATTTTTAGAAGTTTTTGCATAGATACTATCTCATATTATTATACGTTCAAACAGTGCAAGTGATAATAATTATGGAATTTTTAGCAATAATATTTGCATATAATAGGTACCTGTATAATGTAAATAAACATATTTAAAAAATACAAAAAAAAAAAAAAAAAAAAAAAAAAAAAATACTTTTGAAAGTTCAGAAATAATATTCATCACTGATTAATTTTGTTAAACATTGATGTAATAGTGGTTTGTTTTAAGTGCTAGTCTGCATGAATTGCAGCAGGGTTGGCCAATTTTTGCCGAAGTGGAAAAAACCATGGTAAAAACCGTGGAAAAAACCACCCCGGAAAAAATAGTTTTTGCCACAATTTTTGCCAGTGGCAAAAATTACCAGTATTTCAAGCAGGGTTTTAAGGATTTTAATATTTAAATCACAATTTTAACAAATTAAAACCAGAGATCATGAATCCATCATTAAAATAATGCATTCTAAAATTTCTTTAAACTGAAATTTTTAACATCAACAATTAACAATTTTTTTCATTTTTAAAAATATTTAAATTACCTATCTAAAAAATATTCTTCAATAATTAATTACTAGAATATTTGTGTTTTTCAGTGTATTACATATTTTTGTTTACAGTAGGGAAAAGTCAAATATTGAGTCAATTATTGACTCAGCTGTTCTAAAATTTGCCAGTCAGTCACTGATCATGCATTTTTTGGAATTGAAATGTAAATTGGAAGTAAACTCTCTCTCTCTGAATATGTCTTACTTAAGATTTTTTTTACTTCAATAAAATAAAAATATAATTTTGTAGTTTTGTTTTTATGGTTATGTTCAGGGACTGACAAAGTTTCAATATCTTAGGAGCCAGAAATAGTGAATTATTTCTATGACAATACTCACAGCAAAAATTAATAATATTTCATAATTGTATAATTAATGCAGGTCATTCACATATTATTTTACATTGAATAAATGAACTATTCAGTTAAAAATTTGAACTAAGGAAATTAAAAAAAAAAAAAAAAAAAAAAAACTATTTTTTATTTATAAAGATAAAAACAAACTATTGGGGGGAAAAATCCACAGAAATAAATATTATTTTTACCTTTAATATAATCAAATATATTGAGAGTGTTTAAGTTTTGGCTTTAAAATACTATTTGTCTATTAATTTTTCAGGACAGAATTCCTTTAAAGAGAATCCATTTGATAAATATCATACTATTTAAGTTTTCTCGTTGTAAATTCGAACATAGTTTGCTTTAGATAGTGTTTATTTTATTGAATCTTGTTTAACAAAGATGTTGACATGGAAAGTACTAGTATAGTAGTAAGAAGATTTATCAAATATGGGAATTTATCTTTCATGGAAAAACATCTTTCAAAAACAGAAATAATTGTTAAATTTTTCAGAAAACATTAAACTCATACTATTCATTCAATACATCAATAATGTCATCTTTTATACCAAGACAAGAAGGTGGGAGGAAAAACAAAAATATACATAAAAAATATTGTAAATGCACAAAAATTTTTTTGTCAGTCTGCCGTAACTGCTCACCAATGGATATTTATAGTCACCCTGGCACCCGGAATTTGTCGGACACTGGTTATATATATTATATTAATTAATTAATTATAATTACTTTTTAAATTAAAAAATCTTCAAACATTTTTTTCATTGAGGTGCCAAAGTGTAAAGGGTGAAAATTCAAAGGGATTGTGTTGTTTTCCACTTTTCCTAATTTTTTTCCATTTTTGCCAATTTTTTCCACTTTTTGCCGCTGTCCTGGCAAAAATGCATTTTTGCCGGCAAAAACCCAACCCTGAATTGCAGGATAATAAATACAAGAATGTTACCCCCCCCCCCTTTTCCAACTGTGTTTCAAAGCAAGGATTAAGATAAAAATTTGGTTTAAAAAAAAGTAAAAATGTTAGAAAGGTGAATTTTTTTGAAATATGAGATGTAAATTTCTTTTACATTAAAAAATCAATTATGGATTAGAAGGATTTGCAGATTATAAATCTGTGGATTACAGGGAGTTGACTATACCGTATATGACTATAAAGAAAAAGTTTTTGATGACATTTTGTAATACAGTATTGACTACTGGTTCTTTTAATTAACTGGATGTTTGTTAAAAACTGCTTTATCAGAAAATATAAGAAAGTGATCCAAATCCAAACTATTATTTATTATCAGTTAAAGAAATAAAATTGTCTAAATTATAAAACTTTACACTGTTTAAATTGAAATTGATTTTTTTTTTTTTTTTTTTTTTTTTAACTGGATTTTGAGTATTTTAGAACGTAATCATCAGATAATGAAGATCACTATGGTAAAAATATCCATAATTATTAATTAAATACGTTACTAAATTTTTATAGGTATAATTTTAAAGTTACTTAAAGTTGTTTATAAGACAAATGCATCCATTGTATCTTACATATCTGCAATTTATAACATAAATTTTTAAGAAAAACAGTTTCTTCCATTCTTCCACTTGGAAGAAACTTGCCAACCCTGCTTTTTTCTGATGAGGATATAAGTTTTTTTTTTTTTTTTTTTTTTTTTTTTTTTTTTTTTTGAGTACAAAAAACAATTACTAATTTATTAATTATTATTTTTTTAATTTATGATGCTTGCTTTACAAAATTTATCATTTTTTAGCACTCATTTTTAGGTGCATTGGACTGTGATTGCATTGATGGGGTGATATACACAAATTAAGAAATTTGATGTTTTTCTCTCTTTAAATAAACTAACTCTTTTTGCCCATGCACAGTAGATTCCTGATTCCAGGATATCTATTCTCTGAATCGATGGTGATATACACCATTCTCAAATAATGACAATCGTTAAGTTCCACTTTTATCGACTCCTTTTATTAATGAAATAAAATAAACCTTCCATGAATTTAAAGTGCCCAAATCATCTTTCATTGAAATGCATATACCATGAATTATATAAAAATTCATGAAAAAAATAATAATAAACATAAAAATCCCAATAGCAGTATTTTCTGAACCTATCTGCAGCAAAATAAAATTTATCTTCAAACCATGAAGGCAGATAAGAAATCATAGCAATTCATAAAATATTTAATTCAAATCCTCATCAAATTCCTTTTCACTGTCCTCAATTTCATCTTTATTATGCGTTAATAATCGAGACTTCCGAAACAAAAACGAGACTGATGTTGATTTTCTCGTTGTTCGCGATAGATACCCCGCAGGATATACAAAGTCAAGGGGTTTTTTTATAGATTACCTGCAGGTTATATTATACACAAAATTACGGTAATTAAAATAATTTCATGAGTAAGACATCATTTGAAAGCTTTGTTGATTTGAAATTGAACAATAGATTACAGAAATTTCTACCACCAGATGGCGCTGCAATATTTAAAAATTTCAACATTTCAAATTCTAATTATGATTAAATTATTTTTAATACATTATTCGAATGATATTTTAAAGTACTTCCATATTATCGAAAGTGGAATTCAAGATTTCACCTGATTTACACATTTAAAGATTTCCTGATTAGGTTTTCTTTGGTATCTAAGTTACTAATTAAAATAATTTCATAAGTAATACATCATTTGAAAGCTTTGTTGATTTAGAATTGAACAATAAATTACAGAAATTTCTACCACCAGATGGTGCTGTAATATTTTAAAATTTCAATATTTAAAATTCTAATGAGCAAGGAAGGTGTTGTAAGTTATAAAACGGGGATAAGGCGCCATCAAGCAGAACTTTGCTCAAAGTCATAAATTTGAAGGATCATAACATGGTGAGCGAACAGGCTGTTTCATGTAGTGAAATGGGGCTTTATGAAACCCCCACCGAGCGGGAGTTTCATAAAGTCGGATTTTTCAAGGATCGCGAGCCAGCTGGTCGCCGAAAGCGGCTAGTATAAAATAAATATCACTCATTAACATATTTCTTTCAATAATGCATAAGATTAATGAAATTCTCACAACTACTCTGTATTGGCCGAATACTTAGCACAAAGTACAGCTCTAGTTTTAGCCCCCCCCCTCTCTTTTTATCATCTGATTTATTAATTAGAGCTGCATCAAGTACTTGATATGTACTTTGCACTCAGCTAATCTGCTGAGTACTCTATATGCAGTCAAATTTTGACCAAGTACTTGGCCAATACTAAGTAGCTGTAAGAATTTCATTATTTTTATGCACTAAATTGAAAAGAAAAAAATTAGTAATAGTGTTTATCGATAATATAAAACTAAAAATTTATAAAAATATGTAATTAAACTTTAAACAGGAAACAGGTGAATAGATTGCCACTAAATGTAAATATTAAATATTTTAAACTAAATACATGAAAAAACCTTTACTGACTTCGTTGCTTGCCGTTAAACTTTTCCACCGGGTTCCCGGTTCTCGTCAGACGGCCTCCTCTGTGCGTGACTTGGACTGTTGTGATGGTTTTTACTTTTTTAAACATGGCGCCACATTCTGTCCGGAGCTACTGAGCCGCTGTCATTGCAAGTGTTCCTATTGGTTGCTATCTCAATGGATTCGCAGTACATTGCATAGTTATAATCCTCATAATTGGCTATTTTAGCTGTTTGTTCAAAATTTATATTAATATCTTCTTTGTAAAATGTTTTGGCCAAGGCTGTATTCTGACTTCCTGTTTTGATATCTTTTATGTGTTCTTTTATTCTTGTTTTAATTTTTCTCTTGGTTACACCGATGTACGAACCTGATTGGTTGTTTTGGTTGGTGTAAGGTATTTTGTAGACTCCCGCGGTTTCAAGAGGGAAAAGGTTTTTTCATGTATTTAGTTTAGTAATTCAACACTTCGTTTTAAATTAATATAGTTTAAAATTAAATACCTTACACCGATTGTGTGGAACGGTAATTTTAAAGGTTTTAAATGCTTTTAATGTAAAATTAAATATTTTATTTATTTTTAATTAAGTGTTTATCAGAATGATAAATCACCAACATCCCTTTACACGCCTGCTATTAGATGGAAATAATAATCACTTCAACTTTTCCCTTCAAAACAGGTGAAAGGTGTACACTGTAAAGTGAACATTTTTCTTGGATTTTAGTGTAACGTAAAACGCATCCATCAATCAATCGAACCGTTCTCGGCTATTGGCTAATTTTTCACTTTTCATCTCAATGTATTAATACGCCAGAGAACAAATCGTAAAAAAAAAAAAAAAAAAAAAAAAAAAAACTATAGCACATTAAGGGCCGTATTCACCAACTTCTTAACACTCGGATTAAATCTCGCATCAGCGGTAATCACTCGATCATACGAAAATCGGTATTCTCCAACGAAAATTCGCAGTTCACCGGCTACTTTAACACTTCTTTTTTGATCCTCGAATATGGGAGAATTAACAGAGATAATTCTCGGATCTTTTCGTAACACATGCGTACTACGCAGCTTAGCTTCGTAAATATTGAACATGAAAGAAATATAAATTTTGTTTTATTAGCAGCAAATTGCTTTTAAAATCATTTTGATGATTTTTTTTTTATATTTTAATCTTGAAACACAGTCTTTAAATACCTGATTTTGAACAAGAGTTTGATTAAAAAATATGCTATAATTATTTAATGATACACATTTATCATTGTGTTTTTACTTAATTAAAATTGAATTAAGTTAATATTATTTCTGATGACATTATACTCTGTTCTGTCATGTCAAATAAAATTTTGCTGATTAAGCGATTTTTGCTATCAATAAAGATATATATCTTCTCCTTCATTTCCATGAGCTTAATCGTTAAAGATTAATTCACAAATTGATTTATTTTAATGGGTAGCATAGCAGAAATTTTAAACTTTTCAATTTTAACCAAATATCTTTCATATGATGATATAACTATAATGTATGAAAAATGCACCAAATTATTTTTTGTTGAATGAACTTTGTAAAGTAGCACCTTAAATTACACATGTGTGCAATAATAATATAGTGTCGAATTATCGTGCTTTTTTTTTTCTGCCTGATGAAAGGTTGTACTTCGACGGAAACAATTGTTGCGTGTTTCATAATTTATGGTTTTAGCTTATAAAGTTTTCATTAATTTATATATTTTTCCCAATTTCTCATAAAATTATTTAATAAACTTGTATATTTTTTAACCTTTTTATTAATTACTACTTAGAAATGTACCCGAAATAACTACTGAAAACTGGTAAATAAATGAAACAAGGGAAAAGCTATCTTCATTTGATTGTTTTAGTTTAAAACTTATTCCAAGCCAAATTTTTAAGTAATCTAATGAGCTAACTAAAATAAAGAAAAATTAATTAAAGTTATTTAAAAATATTTTCAATAAAAAAAAATCACTAATTTTTGAAGACTGCTTGATATAGCGTATGTAATTGGTCTACAGTCAGGGGCATTGCTTGTGTGTGTGTTGGGGGGGGGGCGTAGTTCGGAGAAATTTTTTCTTTTATTCATAACAATCAAAATTTTAAATCGTAGCGTAAAAAGTTGGCGTCTGCGTGATTATTCTTTAAAAAAATGTTCTACAGTAAAATTGATTCTTAATCCGTGCGTAAACAAGAGCAAATCGTGTTTTTCGCCGTGCAAATTTGCTTTTTACCCTTTCTAATCTTCAAATCCGATTGATTAGTTAATCAGAGATGTGAGTTGGAAATAGACGAAAAGTCTGAAAGTATCAGCAAAACTCAAAAATAATTTAATTTTAGTAGTAAAAGAAGAAACAGATACACAAAATCATACTTTCTATAAGCCAAACTGGAAAATATATGAAAATAAATTATTTAGAAACAGTCAAAAGAAAGAAAATTGAACAAAAATAAGAATATTTAGAAGCAAAAACCTGAAAATTGTTTTTAAAAAATTAAGAAAAGTCTGAAAGTCCTCATCCCTGGTTAATTGAAGCCGAACGGTGAATCCGAACATCTATCTTCGTTTTTGGCCAATCAAAACGAAGCTTTTCTTTCTCTCCCAGTTAATCCATGGATCACGCAATCGGCTGATGGTGAATACCGTAGGAATTTAATCCAGTGTTAGCTTTGATTCTCGGATTTTCTGATCCATTGTTTAATCCTCGATCAATGAAGTTTGGTGAATACGACCCTAAGTGTTTATATTGTAGATATTAAATAAAGGATTTTATATTATATTTCAGGTAAGAAATATTACTTTAATAGTTTTATTATATTTTTTTTCTGTGTTGTAAATATACGATCCAATTTCAATTTTTGTTTACAATATTTGTGTCCAGTTGTAGATTAAAAGTTGCCGTAATCTTTGAAAAAATTATTTATTTTATACATCTGAAATATTTTAAGAAAAACTTAGTTTAGCATGCATTTAAACGTCCATGAAAGAAAGGGGCGAGTTATGTTTCATGAACTTGGCCATAGAGTATTATATTCTGATTTGTATAAAATCCTGTTAAGCAATTTAAACTTTCTATTACAGTTTAATTCAGATTATTTTAAATGAATTAAAAAAGTCTCACAATCAGAGATATCCTGATTTTTCTGAATTCTTAAAAAATTTCCTGAAATATCTTTAAATATCAGTAGTTATCCTAAAATTCTTAAAATTTTCCTGCTATTATGCTCCGTATTGACATTTAAACCACCCAAATTACACAATCAAAAGCCAAACTGGCTCCATACTGTCACACTTTTCTGTGATCATTAGATAAATAATACTAATTAGATAATAACTCCTTTTGCCCAAGTACAGTAGAATCCTGATTTTAGGGCATCTCTTCCCTGAATCGATGGAGATATCCACCAACCACAAATAATGACAGTCGTTAATTTCAACTTTTACCGACTCCTTTTGCTTATAAAATATCATGAAATTAAAATGCCTAAACCATCTTTCATTAAAATATGTATACTTGTATACCATGAATCATAAAATAATTCGTGATAAAAATAATAATCAACTTAAAAATTCCAACAACAATTTTCTGAACCTATCTGCAGCAAAATAAAATTTATTTTCAAACCATGAAGGCTGAACCAAGTCTCGTATCTCTAGAAATAATATCAATTCATAAAATATTTAATTTGTAGATGCAAATTTTACATAAATTAAGACTATACAACCAATGTAGTAATCTAGAGATATAATGCAAGTGTATTTTTAAGCCTAAACATTTCTTTTTGTTAAATTCATCTGCAGAGCTTTAAACAATCTGCTGCACCCGATGCCATGCTACACCGTTACTGCTACTTGGATAAAAAGCTTTAAGTAACTTTAAGATCATTTTTAGTGTTGCACCGAGTAGCCATGTATCAAATACCGAGTAGTTGTAAGAAAGAATAATTGACGTACATATGAAGAATTTAGCACATCTTGAAATTAAAAAAAGACCTTTTGGACATAAAATTAAGTTAAATGGCAAACAGCATGTTTTCATGAAATGTTTCAGAACTTTTGTAGTGCATATACACAATTAGGTTCATCGTTATATTTGATACTTCCAGCTTAATGGATACAATGGATGCATTTATCTTATAAACAACTTTAAGTAACTTCAAAATTATACCTATAAAAATTTAATAACATATTTAATTAATAATTATGGATATTTTTACCATAGTGATCTTCATTATCTGATGATTACGTTCTAAAATACTCAAAATCCAGTTTAAAAAAAAAAAAATCAATTTCAATTTAAACAGTGTAAAGTTTTATAATTTAGACAATTTTATTTCTTTAACTGATAATAAATAATAGTTTGGATTTGGATCACTTTCTTATATTTTCTGATAAAGCAGTTTTTAACAAACATCCAGTTAATTAAAAGAACCAGTAGTCAATACTGTATTACAAAATGTCATCAAAAACTTTTTCTTTATAGTCATATACGGTATAGTCAACTCCCTGTAATCCACAGATTTATAATCTGCAAATCCTTCTAATCCATAATTGATTTTTTAATGTAAAATAAATTTACATCTCATATTTAAAAAAAAATTCACCTTTCTCACCTTTTTACTTTTTTTTTTTTTTTTTTTTTAAACCAAATTTTTATCTTAATCCTTGCTTTGAAACAAAATTGGATAGGGGGGGGTGGGGGGGGGTAACATTCTTGTATTTATTATCCTGCAATTCATGCAGACTAGCACTTAAAACAAACCACTATTACATCAATGTTTAACAAAATTAATCAGTGATGAATATTATTTCTGAACTTTCAAAAGTATTTTGTTTTGTATTTTTTAAATATGTTTATTTATATTATACAGGTACCTATTATTTGAATATGCTTGAATTATTTATCTTCATATATGAATGAGATAGATTAGTTTTATTAATATTGAAGAAATATTTTATTCTAAAATTTATTAGAAATTGTCTTTCCATTTTTATGTCTATTTATGAATTAATAATAACTGACTTTGTATCTGCAAAAGAAAACTGTAAACAAAGGCAATGATCTCTAATCTGCAAATTCCTATAATCCGCATAACCTGTGGACAAAACTTTTGAGAGTTAGAGGGAGTTGACCGTAAAAAAAATGAAAAGTTTTTTAGTAGTTCAATACTGCACTTTATTTTTCAACTTAAAGTAAATACAAACTACGGATTTTTTTTTTTTTTTTTTTTTTTTTTTTTTTTTTTTTTTTTTTAACCCTAGATAACTTGCAGGAAAGTTTAAAAGTAGGTATATTACTTATTGATGCAGTTCATTGGATACCAGCTTTGAGTTTATACAAAAAATTGTATCCTTAAAAAAAAAAAAAAAAAAAAAAAAAAAAAAAAAAAAAATGCAAATATTATGGCTAAAAATTCCATAATTATTATCACTTGCACAGTTTGAACGTATAATAATATGAGATAATATCTATGCAAAAACTTCTAAAAATATTAGCATTAAAAAGTAAAAACCCGTCACCTGTATGAAAATATAAAGTCATTAAACTTTTTGCTGCAAACAGCTTTTTGCAGTTAAAACAGGTGAGTAGATTGCCACCAAACTCTGTATAGAGACGAATCATGATATGAGCTTATCCATTTTAGTTACAAGAATTTGAGTATAACCATCTTGTATGCATGTAATATGCAATTTTTTTTTTTTTAATAAAAACTTATTGTATCTATAAAACAGACAAAAATAAAATATTTTAGAAAAAAGAACCCTTATTATACTAATTATTATACTAATATTACACTAATTATTATACTAATATTGTAAAAAAAACTTTAGTTACATATTTGTTCAAATAAAAGTAAGACACTTTTAAAAGTTTAAGAAAAGATTAATTTTTAATTTAAAAAATAATAATTATGAAAAAAGTAAATACACTAAAATGTTATTAAAAATATATTTTAATAATCAAAAATGTTGTTTTTCAAATTATGGCCGCCCAAAACCACCTATCTTTTTTACTGTTCTAGAATTTGAAGATTAATGAAATATATTATGTTTGAAATGATAAAATATTTATTTTAATGTTCTCATTTCATATAATAACTTCATGCATCTTAAATTAAGCCCAAGTGTATAGGAACTTTTATATTCTCTAAGAATTATCTGAGAATGATTCACATATGAGAAAGAAGACTAATAATAAAGAATGAAGTTATCAGTTATTACGGATTTAATAATCCACTAAGCTGGAAGTATCAAATATAACGATGAACCTAATTGTGTATATGCACTACAAAAGTTCTGAAACATTTCATGAAAACATGCTGTTTGCCGTTTAACTTAATTTTATGTCCAAAAGGTCTTTTTTTAATTTCAAGATGTGCTAAATTCTTCATATGTACGTCAATTAATCTTTCTTACAACTACTCGGTATTTGATACATGGCTACTCGGTGCAACACTAAAAATGATCTTAAAGTTACTTAAAGCTTTTTATCCCAGCAGCAGTAACGGAGCATGGCATCGGGTGCAGCAGATTGTTTAAAGCTCTGTAGATGAATTTAACAACTAAAGAAATGTTTAGGCTTAAAAATACACTTGCATTATATCTCTAGATTACTACATTGGTTGTATAGTCTTAATTTATGAAAAATTTTCATCTACAAATTAAATATTTTATGAATTGATATTATTTCTAGAGATACGAGACTTGGTTCAGCCTTCATGGTTTGAAAATAAATTTTATTTTGCTGCAGATAGGTTCAGAAAATTGTTGTTGGAATTTTTAAGTTGATTATTATTTTTATCACGAATTATTTTATGATTCATGGTATACAAGTGTACATATTTTAATAAAAGATGGTTTAGGCATTTTAATTTCATGAGGGAAGGCTTATTTTATAAGCAAAAGGAGTCAGTGAAAGTTGAAATTAACGACTGTCATTATATTTGCAGTTGGTGGATATCTCCATCGATTCAGAGAAGAGATGCCTTAGAATCAGGATTCTACTGTACTTGGGCAAAAGGAGTTATTATCTAATTAGTATTATTTATCTAATGATCACAGAAAAGTGTGACAGTATGGAGCCAGTTTGGCTTTTGATTGTGTAATTTGGGTGGTTTAAATGTCAATAAGACTTTTTTTATTCATTTTCAAAGATTACGGCAACTTTTAATCTACAACTGGACACGAATATTGTAAACAAAAATTAAAAATGGATATTATATTTATAACACAGAAAAAAATATAATAAAACTATTAAAATAATATTTCTTACCTGAAATATAGTATGAAATCCTTGATTTCATATAAATACTTAATTCTTCTTTATACGATTTGTTATTGCCCGGCGTATTAATACAAGATGAAAAGTGAAAAATTAGCCAATAGCCTAGAATGGATGGATTGATTGATGGATGCGTTTTACGCGTTTTACGTCACACTAAAAGCCAAGAAAAATGCGAAATATTTTCTCTTTAAAAAACTGTAAATTTATCATTAATAACTATGAAGTAAAATACTTATAATTACAAAATACTTCCTGATTTAAAATATTATCGAAATAGTTTTTTGACGAAATGCGAAATTTTAAAATCTTAAATATTTACTTTATAACAAAAAAAAAAAAAATATATTTAGGTGAAATTTCATTTCGTATATATACAATAAATATTTAAAAGAAACAATAAAGTTTCTTTCTTGCATTAAAAAACAAAATCTGAATTTTTTATAGATTGCATTCAGATTGAACCAACCAACCAACTCCAAGACCAAACCGAATAACACCTGTTCAGAATTCTGAGAATTATCAATAGAAATCTTTGCATCGCGTAGTAAAAATAGTTCGATTTTTAAACTGAGTTATAAAAAAAACAAGAGTTTTCCTAGGGAAAAGGGAGATGTCAGGCACATCAGATAAAAGCGATTAATATCATATATAAATTAAACTAAATTCGCTCGAGCCATATTCGAGAAAAAATTCTTACACATTAGGCCGTCCATTTATAGCTTAAATGAGCCAATTCATATCTCGAAATATATTGCACACAGAAATGTAACGATTTCAGGGTAGGATCAGACAGAAGGTGTAAGACTATTTTGAAATTATCAGAACATAACCTCCCATATTTCCTGAGATATTAAGTGTCGGCTTTCAGCGGTTTCTTTGATCTTTAAATTCGTGTATATATAAGTGTCGCAGTTTCGTTCGTTTTTCCGTTTCCGCTGAGTGTCGTGGCGTTCGTTTGTTTTTGCGCTTGCGTCACTTGAGACTCTGCCGAGTCTCTTGATATGTATATTATATTTAGCGTCATCTGCAACAGAAAATGGTTTATGAATATTAAGGCTTTATTGTTCTTTTTACATTAAATTTATGTATTAAGATGATGAGAGGTTTACGCAATGTACCGCCTGCGTTTGATTCATTTTTCTAACAGAAAGGTGAGACTAATAAATCTTAACATAAAATTCTTAACGAATTTTTTTGGAAAAAAAAAAACTATCAAGAAATTAAAGTCTATATATATATAAAGCTTTTTATTTAAACTTCCGAATCAAAATGGCTTTTTTTTTTTTTTTTTGTTCTACTGTCACATAAGTGAAACATTTTTATTTATTTATTTTTCCTAACAGTTAAATGTAATATTACATGTAAATCTAAACATAAATTATTTTACTTTATTTTTTTTACGTAAAACGTGTTATGATATATAAGAACATCTTTATAATTATTATACATTTGTTATTTATTTTATCATCTAGTTTTATTCAAAGGAAAAATCGTTTTATTTGCATAAAGCTAGCGAAAATATATATTATATATATATATATATATTGTATAATGATTTTTAGTAAACATTACTGCGCAAGCGCTGATTTTTCAATAATAATAATAATAATAAAAATAATTGACATAGTCCAATACTCATCAACACAGACTACCTTATAAAAAAAAACAGTTAATAAATTGCTGTTTGTAAAAAATGCAACACCATGAAGGAATGCGAATATCACAATGATATTTATTTGACTCATACGTTATAGTAAGAAGAACAATTTATTAAAATTTCAGGAAATTTGGAGTAATATGTACTGAGAAAACAGTACATAAAGGAGCGACCTCTGTGAGCAATAACTCCACTTATCTGCCTAGGCATTGAATAAAACAGCGATTGGATGACATGTACGGGTAAAGAACTTCAGGATGGTTCAACACGATGCCATAATTCATCGATCGTAATTACTGGTGAACGGTGGTGGCCAGTCACTTTTCAACGATTAAACAGTCATTTTCATTGGTACAAGATCAGAAGAACGCACTGGCCAAAGCAACAGTCGAACATATCCTGCATCAAGGATGATCCGGACAATATTTACAACTTGCGGCCGTGCATTGTTCTGCTTAAGTATTGCGTTTCGTAGGCCTTGAATTTAGGGCAGAGCGAAGGGCCTTAACTCGTCAGAAATGTAATGGCTGGTATTCAGAGTGGCGGGAATCAAAACAAGAGGTGATCGAGACGTGTATCCAATTGTACCACATACGACCGCTCCAGGTAGTGACCTAGTATGCAGCTACCAAAATTTTGATTACCCTCCAAACTGCATCACTGATACGAGCGCCTTTAATGTGTGATTAATGACGAACTTGGACGCAGGAATGCCGTGAATTCGTCTTTCAGACAAATCACAATCCTCTTTACAGCATCAAGATTGCCTTATCCGAATTTAACGGCATTGTCAATAATACACAATTCCAGCTGGGATTCGACATCGTCACACTGTCCACCACATGCAGTGATGGTATGGGGTCCCATTGGATACACTTTTAGATTACCTCTTGTTCGCATTCCGGGCACTCTGAAATGCGGTCATTAAATATCTGGTGAGTTAACGCCTGCACCTCCCTTCTATATTCAAGACCTCCGCAGCACCACATTTAAGCAGAATAATGCACGACCGCAAGTTATTAGTATAGTCCAGACCTCCCTTAATACATAATGTATTCAATCGTTTCTCTGGTCAGCGCATTCTCCTGATCTCGCACCAATGAAAATGACTGTTTAATCGTTGAAAAGCGACTGGCCCCCACCACTCACCAGTAACTACGATCAATGAATTGTGGCATCGTATTGAAGCTTCATGAAGTGCTTTACCCGTACATGTCATCCAATTGCTGTTTGATTCATGTCTAAACAGATAAGTGCTGTTATTGCTCAAAGAGATTGCAGCTTTATGTACTGTTTTCTCAGTACATGTTACTCCAAATTTTCTGAAATATTAATCAATTGTTCTTCTCTCTACAATGTATGGGCCCAATAAATATCATTATGATATTCTCATTCCTTCTTGGTGTTGCATTTTTTATAAACAGCAGTGTATCATGAAAGTTCATCTGTAAGTAAATGAGATATCTGTAATTAAATGAGCTGTTTTTCAGCGGTTTTCTTAAAAGAATTTTGTGATAAAGGGTGATTTAAAAAAAATATTATTCAAAAATTTTATGAAACTCAAAACAATATGTAATTCATTTTTTCGTAGATACGTATTACCTATTTAAAAAAATAATAAAATAAAATAAAAGTTTGAACAGACAAAAGAAATGTTTTCAACTGTATTTCTTTTATAAGGTGCTCTCTACAGTTCAGCATTAAACTGCATCAAATTTGTTCACTAAAGACCGCATACGAAAACACAGTAGTACGTTCATTAAAGTCCGTATTACTGCTCATGCGCAGTAATAAGTTATTTGCTACACCTATTCATATCTCTTTGAATATAAAATGTACTTTTTTTAAACTATAGTATAAAGATTTAGGTATATGGTGCCATGTTTACTGAAACTTTCATGAAATTTGCAGAAATAAAATTAGAATTAAAAAGTAGAAGCTTGTAAAAAAAAAAAAAAAAAAAAAAAAAAAAAAAATGTTTTCATTGTAAAATTTTTATAACTCTTTAAATATTTGAGCTCTGCCTACAAAACTTTTCACACACACAAAATATAACATTTAGAACTATATCTAAAATTGGATAGAAGGTATTGAAAGAGAGAAGGCAATAATATATATATTTATATATATATATTATTATTATTATTGGAATTTTCGTCCATCTTTTAAGGGCATTTGCGACAAAATCGTTGCTGTTTTTTTTAATAAGTTATTTGAGACAAAACGTAAAAAAAAAAAAAAATCTATTATTTTGTACATATTTATTTATTTTTTAATTCATCAAAATAAATAAATAAATCTATGTTAAAAAAATAATAAGAAGAAAAACCGGTTTTAACACTTAAAAAACCTAAAATAATTTTTTTTAAATGTCATTTCATCTATCAATAAATTTATATTTATATATACTTGTTAATAAAATATAATATATAAATAAAACTTACTGAGGGAAAAAATATGTCAATAAAGACATGCTATGAATGTACGATAAACTTTTTTCTTTCAAAAAACAAAATTGAAAGGTTTCAAAAGGTATAAGAATTTTGTAATAAATAACAAATATATATCCTTATTGCCAAAAGTTACTTCAAACGAATAATAGTAACAGAAGAAGTGATTATGATTGATTTACATACATACATTTCTATTTATATATATATATATATATATATATATATATATATGAATTTATCCATAAACATAGTAAACATCTTCCACATCTTGTAAGGCGACGTTAATAATGGAATAACTAGCAGGTGTTTCGTTAGCATTTAGTTTACTGTCATCGTGCATAAAGAAATCAAAGGAATTGCTCCAGTATGTCACAAATAAATAGGATTCTTATTAACCAATAGAATTAGGTGGGATAGGATTGATTAGCCAATAGAAAATTGAGGAACGATAGCTGTGGAAACATATAAAACAAATTAAGAAAGCGTGATTGGAAAATGAAATTTCCCGACATTTAGACGAACAGGGGTATATTGAAATCGATATTAAAAATATTTTTTTTAGATATAAAAATATACACTGTAATTGCGATAATGTGTAGACATGGATCTGGAAATTGTTTAAATTGTATTAAATTTAAAATTATGGTTTTCCAGCCAATACTGCTTACATACGGTTTATTTGTCTGTTTCTTGTTTCCATACAAAATACTGTGCGTTATTTTGCATGGAAATTTAGATTGCGTTAATTCCAATAATGCATGATACACAACATTAACAGGAGATACTATAAATACCCTAAGAGTTATGCATATATGTAAAATATTTAACAGAGAAGGGATGAGTTTATTTAAAGGCTAAAAAATATTTATTTTTATTTATTTTTTAACGTTTTGTAAAAATTTCTAAATGCAACCTTCAGCTAGACTTCTAACATCAATCCTTTGCAAAATTTCAAAGGTTATACGAATTTAGTAAGGCACCTTATAATGATGAGTTTTTACTTTTCGTTTTTTTTTTTTTTTTTTCGAAAGTAATTATGGTATGTTTGTGTGTTTTATTTTACAGACAACTCACTGCTCGAGGGTCCTAGACTTTTGTGATATGACTTCCGTATGGGTCTTTTGAAGGGGTGCCAGCCCATATTTACGCACGTTTTGAAGTAAATCACTAAAAGCTCCGAACATCTCTGTCGAGGAGAGCGACTTGAGATCGAACCAGCCATACCCTCACCCTGAGATCGAACCGTCCGCCAACATGTCCCTGCTCCTCCACTGATGGTGGCGAAAGTAATTGTCGTTTAAAGTAATTTCAAAACTAATCCTCACATTCAGTAGTTAAAATATAAATAAATACATTATTCTAGGACTGTAAATTATTGAGTGATAGCTTTGACAGTAAAAGCATTTTGTAATCATCTTCATTAAAAAGTTACACTGGTAACGAAATTTATGTGTAATTAAAAAATTTAATAAGTAGCTATAAAAATAATATTGTGGAACTAACCTTTAATGCGTAGAACATCTCCGTGATAGTACCTACATACGTAATATGGTTTCCAGAAAACATATCTATAAACATATATTATTATCACTCTCATATGTTAAGAATGTACGGTATTTAATGTGTTGTATTGAGGGGTGTAAAATTTCTTAAACTATTTTTACTTTCTTCTATATGCATATAGAGAGAAAGTATTGGATTCGTGAAAATTTTAGAAATACAGTTTTCGATGTATTTACACGCTTTTGGGTGTCTTGAACACTATTCGACTAATTTTAAAAAACGTCTGTCAGTCTGTGTGTGTATCATAAATGTTGTGGGCGCTGTATCTCACGAACCAGTAAACGAAATTAAACCAAACTTAGTATTTAGTTGGACCCTGAAATAAGCTGGTGCTTATTAGATTTGGAGATTAAACGCTCAACAGGGGGCGCTGTAATCCTAAATTTTAGCATGGCATTATTAGGAAAAAATTTCGTATAAATGTACACAATGAGAGTTATTTTTAACGTGTGATTGTAAAAGTAAAATGAATTATTCCTAAAAGTAGTAGTAAACTAGGAGAAAAATGTTTGTGCATGTGGATGTATCGTTTCCCCCTGGGGAGAGCACCTCTCGGGGTGCAAATTTTCAATATTGGTATTTTTCAAAAGATTTCGTGAATACCTTTAAAACGAATGGTTGACCCATAGATCTGGAATAATTGTAAACAAAGTTATCGATTTTTTTAATTTTTTTTTTACGAAAATAACTTTAAAAAAAAAAAATCGTATTTATTTGATATGCTCAAAAAAAAAAAAAAAAAGTCTTTATTTTGGTACTTAGTGATATAATTCCGTCAGATCAAATTTATCTGCATTTATAATGTAAAATAGTTTAATAATTTAATAGAGAATTTGTATTGCATGCATTTTTTGTAAAATTATGTAGACGAATGTCATATGGTGGCCAAAATTCTTCTAGTTATTATTTAAATTAGATATTTGAACTTTTGAATGTTTTGTTGAGGGATATTGTTTGTTGTATGCAGGGATGTAAAATTATTTAATCTTTTTTTTTTTTTTTTTAAGTTAGATAAATAAATTTTTGAATGGTTTGAAAATCATTTTTTTTTTTCTTTTTTGTAATTTTTGATACATTCTTTTTTTTTTCCATACGTCTTTGTATTTGAGTTTTCATTATAGCCTGAAAGTATTTTCAACATGTAAAGCATATTTCAAGTCCCATTAATATATATTAATACACGGTCTCTAATTTAAACGTATTCTATAGAAAATCCTGTAAAAAATGTCCATAAATTATAATAATAATAATAATAATAATTATTATTATTATTATTATTATTATTATTATTATTATTATTGTGCAAAATGAAATACCTCGAAAACGTGGAAAAGAGGGAATTAATTTTTATTAAATTGAATATGTTTTATTAAGTATATATTTGATTTATTTTTACACTACATTAAAAATACATAAAGTGTTTTCTAATTTCAGCATATAACGTTTTAACTTTTATTTAACTTTTTATATATTAGTTTAAGTTTTTAGAAGTTTTCTTATGAATATATATATGTATGTATGTATATACATGTATGTAAATATAATTAAAATTTTCCAATATCCATCATTAGATTTGCAAACATGGAAGAAAAATTCAGAGAATTGAAATAAATAATTGTCGAAAAATAAGCCTTTATTAAAAGGGCTAAAATTTCACTTTGTAAAATTATTCTATAAAACTTTTCTCAACGCAAAATAAAAGAAAGGAGCTCAGTAAAGAACGAAGTTTACGTGGTGTTAGAAATTCTACTCATTCCTCAGAAAATCACTTTTAAGTCTAAGATGCTTATAAGTCTTCGGAATGTAGCTATCGTTACACTCGGGTCCCCAGGCACAGTAAAAAAATTAAAAAGTTCCACAAAACTACTTTCTTCCAATTTCAGTTAGGTACTTCAAAGAATAGCGGTTTAAAAATCAGAGTTATAAAGGCTTAAAAGATTTTACTTTGTAAACGATTGTATGACTTCTACTTATTTGATAAGTAAAAGTTTTTAAAATAAAACTCTTTTAATTTTAATAATGTCGTTTTATCTTAGATAGAATAAACATAATATATTTAATAAAAAGCCTTAGAAAGTTATGTCATTATTTATCTGTTAAATAATTTTATAAATTTCTATAGCGTTTTTTCTAAATTATTATTATTATTATTATTATTATTATTATTATTATTATTTACAAGTTTTCGACAATTACACAAAGTAAAATATATCATTTGTGTAATTATTATTTTTTTATTAAGAATAATTAAAAAGAAAAAAATGTATATTTAAACTTTATTAATTTCGATTACATTGATATCGGTTATCTCTTTTTGTGAATTTTTTTATGTAAATCAAAATTCTTATTGTAATTTTGAGTACATTTATGAATATTTGTATTAGACACTGTATTTTATTCTTCTTTTTAAGTATTAAACTTTAAATTGTTTTTATAAATATATATATATTTTTTTTTTTTTTAACTATAGTTAAAAATATTACAAAATAATATACATTGAATATTAATTCAGAAATTATTATTATTGTTATAATATATATATATATATATATATATTTTTTTTTCCAGAAAGACTGTGACACTAATAGAATTTGTTTTTAGTTAATAGGAATGAATGTAATAATTCTGGTATAATAGAGCCATGTTTGGAAAAGGCTCGAAATTAATTAAAATATTGTTATTAACTTTTTGTGTGTAAACTAAATATAATTATTATAAATAATCTCTAAAAAATATAGTTAAATTGAATACGTGTCATTTGTTAACTATATTGAAAACACGTAAAATTAAAATTTATTTAAAAGATGTTAAAATTTTTATCCGACGCTTTTAACTTTTAAATAGAAAAGCTGCATCAGGGATTTTTTACTCTTTCCAAATGAGCAGTTTTTTAAATATTTTCTTTTTTTTTTTTACTTCCCAAGAAATTTACATTTCCGAGGCTTTTAATATAATTAAATGAAAAATATAATAAATTATACAGATTCTGCAATTTCGCCAATAATTTGGCACAGTATTTTTCAATAGTTAATAGTTTATTTCTGCCAGTTCATTATGGCTTTTCTCTTACAATAGCCTCGTGTAATTTTTCAATAATTCCAGCTTCTCTTATTTTTCTTAGCTCCTTAATACAACCTTCAGCGGACTTCAATTTGACTTTGCTGCTATGCACGTTATTAAAATAATTAAAAGTTTACTGTGAAAAAAAAATAAAAAAATAAAAATAAAAATAAAAATAAAAAACCGCTCATTGGAAAAGAGTAAAAAATCCCTGATGATGCTTTGCTATTTAAAAGTGAAAAGCTTTGGATAAAATTTTTAACATCTTTTAAATAAAATTTAATTTTACGTGTTTTTAAAGTGTTTTCAATATAACTGAATATAATTATACTGTTTTTTGCGAATATATTTTTTGTCTAATACACTGGGAATTTAAAAATGAGTTGAATAAGTTCAAAAAAGTTTTTAGGGACAAATTTCTGAATAATTAAAAGTAAATTGAAAATTCTATAAGAACGATAACATTTTTATCACAGTATTTGAAATATTAAAAATAGATTGAAGGAGCCATCGTCCCACGCAAAAAAAAGGTATATTTTATTATCATTATTATTATTATTATTATTATTTACTTTTGTTTAATCTGCGTTAGAAACGTTGAAATACAAAATCCTTATCACATGTTTTTAATTATAATGACAAGTCTGTATTAATTTAGAGTATGTCAAATTAGTATGAGTATCACATCAGTTTATTTTTATTAACTAACACGCAATTATTTAGACATAAAAATAATTTAAAATAAAACGTATATGCAATTCGATTACATTTATGATAAATATTGGAAAACAAATTTTTGAACTGTGTACAAAAAATAATAATAATAATAATAATAATAATAATAATAATAATTGTACTATTTTTTTAGATTATTATGAGTTCTAACCGTTCATTCCGCGGGGGAAATAAGTTAAACAGAAAATTTTAAGCAAACCCTCTTAATATGACACAAGAAAGCTTTTTTCAAATCATTTGAAACATTATATTGAAACACACTGCGATCTTTCGTATTCGAAGAACAGATAGAAACGCTGGACATCCCTCAAATGTTAACTTTCTGAAGATCCTAATATTTTGCTGTTTCTCGGTCCAAAGAAGAAACTTTCTTCTAAATTTCTAGATTTTATTCAGAACCAAAGAGGTTTTCGACGTCCAAAGAGCGAATAGATCTGCTAAAAACTTTTCATCTTACTAAGGATTAAATTCCGTAAGACCATTAAAGTTTCCTTAATTAGCACTGAGAAAAAATTCTGCAACTGACATCTAGAATCTAGATTGTGGCTCTAGTAAAAGTAGTTCCATGTCATCCTTATAAATTCTTGTCCCGTTTGAATGCGAGTTCTAGAAACCCCTATTAGAATTCCAGACAGTTTGCCTAAATTATCGAGGTCAAACGTATTTAAAAACTTTTGCAAATAAATATGAATACATGAAGCACGTTTTAGTAACAAAAACCTTGGTTTATGACCGAATTCTAGAAATCAAGCAAGAATTTCTCGCAATACAAAGGATTCATAATATTCATAGTATTCAGAATACTGTTTCACTATCTAGAAATGTATAGAATAAAATTTCTCGATCATTTCCTCTATTCAGATTATTGGTGTGTGTTGGGCGGATATTAACCAAAATCAGACTACCCTCCTTTCCGTGGCTCTAAGGTGACATCCTCGTGGTAGTACATTTTGGAATATCAATTCGATATTCGGGCACGCGTTGTGAAATGCCCTAAAATTAATCCTAATTAAAAGCAAACATTAATCTGGAAAACAATATGTTTAATAATAAATAAATTTACTCTCAAATAATATCAGATTCATATAATTTTAATTAATTTCTTTATTAAACATCCAAATTTTGAATATTAATTAAATTGATTATTCTATAATTTTACAATACAATAAAAATGATATAACAATGATCTTTGATTTTGCCTCAAATGTGCTAAAGATGAGTACTAGAAAATAAATGCGCTTTACCAGCATTGCACGGTAAAATTACTGACCGAGAAATGTAAGAAATTCTCACCAGATTTATCAGATGCTATGTCACAGTCCAGGCACAAGAGGAATATTTTGGCTAGCAGGGAGCACATCTTTAAGTATCCTTGATGAATCATTTCGGCTAGGAAGCACCACACTGATGATAGCAGGACCTCACATTACGTCTGCACACACGAAGGCAATTTTTTAGAATTCTGACTCTTGAAGGAATCTTTTCTCTCCTTTAATTTTTTTAGTCTCTCATTATAATTTTTGGAGGAGATTTTCCCCTTGCATTTTTTTCATTGGGTCTATCTTCTGATTGGACCTTTCTTCGACCAATCTGCTTGCTTCTAGATTACTACGGTGCCTTTTTTACGACCTCGCCGGGGCTTTTTTGGCGGTAGCCAGTGGGGCTTAAATGCGGGTGGTCCCCTTTCAGAGTTCCACGTGCCGGTGCAGGTCATAAATATGACGTTGTATTTCTGTCTTAGGCTTTTAAAAGGTAATAAAACAGCTTGTGTTCTTCAGTACAACAGCTTTTGTATTTTTATATTCTTTTTCCTTTTAAATAATGCCTTTTTGTATCTTTATTATTTTGCTTTTAACAAAATGGCTGATTTTTCCCATCAGCCTATCCCCCTGTCGAATAAGTTTGAGACAGTTTCTTTATCTCAATACATTATGAGTCCTTTAGTTGTCGTAGTAATCTGGTGTATTTGGTCAGTAAATTTCTTATGCATATTTGTGCTAAACTGTTTTTTAGTGCACATTAGAGTCCTTGTGATGTAGTTGAGCACTATGAGCTCCTTGTATATATATACATAATGATTAATGAGCGTACAGTTCGACACTGGATTATTAATTGTTCATGAAGTTTAGTTCAATAGTAACTGATGATAGTTCATAATATACTGTTCAATACTGTTTATTAATTGGTTATCATGCATAGTTGATCCAAATATGTAAATGTTTCAATATTTGCTTTTTGAGATAGTTCAATTTGTGATCATGAATTTGTGATAGACAGTTTTATGGTCTGTCGTTGCATTTAGCCGATGCTTGTGCCAACAGTTTGTAAGTTTTATTCAGTTTATAATTTTTTTGTGACACATATTGTATAGTGTTACTTCACTCGGTCAGTATATCATATGCTAAAGATTATTATTATTACTTTGCATTTTAATTCAATAATTATAACTATTTATACCGTATACCAACACTCATTTTTTTTTTTTTTTTTTTTTTTTTTTTTTTTTTTTAACATTTATAAATATATATACAATACAATAAATTCACATATAATAGTACTTTTTCTGAATTGTTAGCAAAATTCTACAAGTGTATGCATTCCTTTTATATACATATCATTCATTACTTTCAGTGTATAGTACCAATAATAAAAAAAATTTTGTATATTACATGATATCATGAATGTATTTAATCGTTTTGGTAGTATGTCTTTATTACCATTAAGTAAGGCAGTATTCTTTTTTTTTTTTTTTTTTTTTTTTTTTTTTTTTTTTTTTTTTTTGAAAAGTCCCTCGCTTTATTTGAAATATTAATTTTAACTTCCGAGAGCTGTTTTGCAGTTTTGTAATGGGGGGTGACAAACCCTCTTTCGCCTGCGTCACTATGTCGTGGGAACTGACCAGCGCTAATGATTAGTACATCCTGTTATAATCGTTTTCTTTAGGGGGGAGAGCTGAGATAAGATTCTTCTGTTACTTACTCGAGAGAAGCGCAGAGACACACGCGTTTATCGGATTAGAAATTTGTTTACTTTTTTACAAGTGAGTTTAATTTTATTATATGTATATTTTATTGCTTTGCTTAAGCTTTGTTGCTTCACCTATGTTTGAGTTAGGTGATTGTGCTATCCATTATCCTTTAATAAATCCCTTTTGTTATTTTTTTGTTTCATGTGTGGGCTTCGTGGAATTTTGAATGCCCCTCGCAATATATATATCTGATCTACACTGACGCCATCATTGACTTGGATAAGCGTGAGCTATATCGCATTTTTTTTTTTTTTTTTTTTTTTTTGTATTCTGTTTGCAGCGTTATTATTAATATGCATCTGCTTTTTCTTTCAGCTCTTATTAATGTATTTTCATTGCAGGTTTATTTCTTGTTTGTTTATTTTATATAATTTGGTATTATTTTGTCTAACTTGCGTTCGCCTTGCTTTATTTTCTATTATCTTACGTTCCTTCCGCTGCTGCTTGATTTTTGCATGATTTTTCTGTATTTTTCGGACTCCGTTTTTTTTTTTTTTTTTTTTTTTTTTTGATTTTAATTAATTTCTTTATTAAACATCCAAATTTTGAATATTAATTAAATTGATTATTCTATAATTTTACAATACAATAAAAATGATATAACAATGATCTTTGATTTTGCCTCAAATGTGCTAAAGATGAGTACTAGAAAATAAATGCGCTTTACCAGCATTGCACGGTAAAATTACTGACCGAGAAATGTAAGAAATTCTCACCAGATTTATCAGATGCTATGTCACAGTCCAGGCACAAGAGGAATATTTTGGCTAGCAGGGAGCACATCTTTAAGTATCCTTGATGAATCATTTCGGCTAGGAAGCACCACACTGATGATAGCAGGACCTCACATTACGTCTGCACACACGAAGGCAATTTTTTAGAATTCTGACTCTTGAAGGAATCTTTTCTCTCCTTTAATTTTTTTAGTCTCTCATTATAATTTTTGGAGGAGATTTTCCCCTTGCATTTTTTTCATTGGGTCTATCTTCTGATTGGACCTTTCTTCGACCAATCTGCTTGCTTCTAGATTACTACGGTGCCTTTTTTACGACCTCGCCGGGGCTTTTTTGGCGGTAGCCAGTGGGGCTTAAATGCGGGTGGTCCCCTTTCAGAGTTCCACGTGCCGGTGCAGGTCATAAATATGACGTTGTATTTCTGTCTTAGGCTTTTAAAAGGTAATAAAACAGCTTGTGTTCTTCAGTACAACAGCTTTTGTATTTTTATATTCTTTTTCCTTTTAAATAATGCCTTTTTGTATCTTTATTATTTTGCTTTTAACAAAATGGCTGATTTTTCCCATCAGTGTGCTTTATACGCACAGCTAAAAATATATATTTCTAGTATAGGTATTTTAGAAACTGGCCACTTATTCGTTCTAGATGAAAGCGGCATATATATATATATATATATATATATATATATATATATATATATATATATATATATATATATATATATATATATATATATATATATATATATATATATATATATATATATATATATATATATATATACTTTTTTTCCTCAGTGAGGTTGAAACAAGAAGCATGTAGCTAAATATCCAGCTTTTATTAGAATCCACTGGGATTTTTTATTTGCGAAAAACGATTAGAACTGCAAAACACCATCTTCGTTGTACATAATGGTTGAATTTCAGAAAATTTCTATTTTTTACCTTAATTAAGAACTAAGAGGAGTCATTTTGCTGAATTTCAATTTCCTAAAGGAGAGAATTGCGATTTTTTACGTGTGGAGAATTATTAGAACTTCTAGGCCCGCCCTTTTTATCATTTTCTGACTAATCCGAAATTTAAATCATCCTCATATTCATATTAATTAAGACCTATAAATAGATATTAGGATACATTTCACGTTTTGATCGGAAAACACTTCAGAGATACAGTAAAAAAGGTTTTAAAATTTCTACAACCCCTTTCGATACCTTAAGGGTTAAATTTCGTTAAATCAGATAGAAGTGAGACCCTTCGTCATGAAAAGAACCTTCTGTCAAAACAACATATTTTAACTTAAGCGGTTTGCACTCGGCGTTGATAGAATAATCAATGGAAATTTTATTTCTAAATTAGGAAAAATGACAGCTACGTGTTGAATATATTATTTTAGGAATTACATAATCTAAAATTATTCCTTTAATTTTTGTCCAAAATTTAAAATATGAAAGCTAAATTTTTCGAAACAATGTTTCTTCTCAGTGTTAAATATCATATTTAGTTTAAGTTTGAATAAAAATTTGTATTCCTTTATTATAAGGTTAAGTAGGTGAATATGGAATATCATTTGTATTTGAACTCACCATAATAAACAGAAATAATTTGGATTAGTGTGGATTCATCTGTTACATACTTTCAAGTGTTATAAATGTGCTGTTTTGATGGTTTTATGTTACAAAAAAATAGAATTTACTATGAATAAAATTTTAGTTAAGAAAAAAAAAAAATGTTCGTTTAATATGGACTAAGCACGTTTTATGAAAACGTTATGAGAATAAGTATGGAATACCCATGTACTTAAAGTATAATAAAAAATACGCTAATATTATTGCAGGAATTTATGAATAAGTGCAATATAACGTATTATTTTGAAAATATTTTTCAAATTTAGCTGTATTGAAAGAATTATCAACGTTCAAGTTTTACAAAAATTGCAAATAATACGGTATATTTCATATTTCACATTACCCGATTTTTGTATTCCATATATTGGAGAATAAATCAAACTCAATTCCTTGTTCATGGAAATAAGTTTATGGGAGTCAAACTACTAACTAATACCCCTGTCAGAAATAGCACTAAGTTTTTACTCGTTTTACTGTTTCATAAAGAGATTGCAGAATTTGTAATATTTACCTCCAATAAATACTGAATCTTGAAAAACCAAAAGAATTTTATGACACAAAAACAGTTCTTCTCACCTATTCAAAGATAATTCCCGTTCATAAGTGAATTTTATTGAAGACTCTTGAGGTGCTTCTAATAGGTTGTATTTCGTTCAGGTGATATGTAACGATATTCCATTTTAAGCGTACATTCCATATTCCTCACCGTTCTCATATATATATATCGAAAATTTTCCACATTTGAGTTTGATTACACTCTCAATCATTTGCTTGAATATCATTGTAAATTTAACGGCGTACAAATCAAAAATTTCAAATTAATTTTTTATTTTTTCCCACTTAATCGTTTAATATATTATAGGTTACTGATGATTTTTAAAGCAATAACAATAATAATAATAGTAAAACAAAATAAATAAAATAAATAATTTCTTTAAAACAACATTTTTAATTAATTTAAACACTGAGACATACACACTGTCTTCTGGTATTTATTTTGTATATCCTTTTTTCGAATAAACGAAACACGGTAACGTATATTTTATCAATACAGGTAAAAAAAAATATATTTCGTAGTGGAATGTATGGAGAAAACTAAAGAGAAATGTTTTACCACAGCATTACAAAAAAGAATGTTTTCCCGTTTCCTTAATCGCTTTAGCCGAAAAAAAAAATGCGTTTCAAAAGAGCAGCAAATCTTTTCCAGAAATGAAATATACATTTGTATCGCTATGCAATATGCTAGCACATAAAATACTCATTGAAAAATATTTTTATCTAAATATTGAAAATAAATGCTCATGGTTTTTTTTTTTTTTTTTTTTTTTTTTTTTTTACTGAGAATTACATTAAGTGTATATACATTTTGAAAAAAAAAAAAAAAAAAAAAAAAAAAAGTTCAATTTATTTTCTTTTAACTCATTTCTGTTCACTTAAAAATAAAATAAATAAAATATATAAATTAATATAAATCACGGTATTCGGCAGTATAATTTTACAGGAAAAGACCGTTTTGCTAGGTAAACGGTCATAGCCTGAAATTGATAACTTAATAGTATTATTTTGGAATACTGGCATTCTTTTATGAGCAAAACCCGTTAATCTTCGTAATTTTCTCAAATATTCAATTAGACTGCATTTTTACAATTATTTTTTTTTTTCAGATGTAAAGTGTTAGATTTTCAGTGACGTTATATAAGAATCACATCATATTAGGAACTGGAACAATAATCCTATTTTAATTGGTTGAGAGAGTTTACTTATGCATTCATGGAAATAACTATTGATATATAACATATATTGTTTTTCTAATTTAATTCAAAGAATTTAATTCAAAGTTGCATGTTTGTCACAACGTAATATTACGGGAATTCATCAATTATGGTCCAAATGATTTTTACGTACATTGCTTGGAATCTCGTCTGCCGGGCCCGTATTTTGCATGATTTTTTTTCAACTATTTATACATAAGAACCAAATGTTGTTATTACATAGAAAAAAAAAATGAACGCGTTGTTTTACACTTTTTCGAGGTCTCCTGAATATGATTTAACAATCTTTAGAAAATATTTGTTCATAAGTTTGTAAGTCTGTATGTCTCTGTATGAAAGTGTTATTAAAATATTTTGGGTAATGTATCAAAAAATAAAGTGTAATGATATACACGAATATTTTTATTTCGTTGCAGCTTGAAAGGAATTGGCTCCGATTACATTAGGGTGTATCTAACCCAGCAGAACTTTCTTGCTTTAATTTTTGTACTCAGTGGCTGTATCTCAGCTTATGTAAATATAGGAACATTTGCATAGAAATCTGTATATAGAGGGGGATCTTTATATATTCTATTATAAAAAAATTGCTGATTCAATTGTTGTAAATATCTGTGGGCAGGTAACTCAGTTAATCAATTATGCTGCGGATTTTTTTTTTTTTTTTTTTTTTCTTTTTTTTTTTTTTTTTTTTTTTTTGTAAAGTTGTATCTCATACCTTCTGTAGCATAAAATTGCATTACAATTTATCTGAATAGTGCATATTGGCCGACGGATAATGCTGTTATGAAGCTCTTTTCATAATGCGCTTAATGCTAAGGTGTGTCCAAAGCCTTCAACTATCGGAGTTGAGAGACAACAAATGTCTGTTGAATCCTAGGTCACGATATACAGTCGGCTGCAAAATTATTCGAGCACTAGCAATAATCTTTGCCAAAAAAAAGTACACTTAATACAGCTTTGTTAAATAAATCCTTGTCGAGTCATGTTCTTAATCAGTCTAAGAACATGATTCGACAAGGATTTACTTAGCAAAACAGACTTAAGTGTACTTTTTAAATATAGGAATTATTGGCTAGTGCTCGAATAATTTTGCAGCCGACTGTACGACTTATCTTCTAGGATTTTTCTATGGATTACATCAACGCTCTCGTAAATATGGGATTGAACCTGTCTTTAATAAAAGAAAGTATTCTACATATTCTTAGAATCCATAAGCAGTTAATCAGGTTTAAACCCTACACTCCAAATATTTATATGCCAACTGGCAATATATCAGGTTTCATAACATGAAATAACAAATATCGTAGTATGGAAGGTACTTTTTTTAAAAGAAATTCCTAAATAACTTTAAACGCATAGCACCTAAGATATTGCTTATTAATAATAAACTTTATATTCATGATTTTTTAGCATTGTCTTTTTTATCGAAATATTCTGGATGTACGGTCGGTAACAAAAGTGTCCGAACACTAGCAAAAACTCCTATGTAAAAAAAAGTACACTTCGTACGGTTTTGATAAATAAATCCTTATCGAATCATGTCCTTTGACTGACTAAGAACAGGATTCGACAAGGATTTATTTAACAAAACCGTAAGAAGTGTACTTTTTTTACATAGAAATTTTTGCTAGTGTTCGGACACTTTTGTTACCGACTGTAATTGCAGAAATTATGATTTTCATATGTCGGACAAGAGGTGGTCTTGTATTTACTATTTTTTCTGAGATTTCCAAGTGGCTAATGCTTCTACAAAATCTACAGTTTAAAATGACTCTTAAACGCATAAGGACAATGCTTGTAGCAATGATGGAAGAAGTTTGTTAATTTTTTGTACATATTAACATGTCGTTATACATAATGCTATGCAATTTGCGCTGTTATGCATAATGGTATGGAAAGTCATTTTGTAAACTGATAGTTTTTGAATTTGGCATCTGAAATTGACAGACAGATAATATCATATAAAAATGGGTATTTTTATTGCCCACGGACGCCTTTCTGAAGGTTGTCCGGAATCCAACTCTAACCAACTGAATTTTCAAAAGAAAGCAATGACATTTTCGTTAAACATTTATTAAAGGTCAAGATTTTGAATGTAACATTTATTTATTTTATTAAAAAATAAACAAAATGTGCTTTTTAGCCTTTGAAACTCATGTAAACCATCTTTCAAAAAAAAAAAAAAAAAAGTGCCCTCAAAGAATCATGTGTTGTTTAATTTATATGCTATCAAATTTATCTGTTGTACGTTTATGAGTTATTAAAGTAATGTGTATTGATTAAGTGTACGAAATATGCACTTTGGTGGAATTTTGCGAAACTTCTAACTTACCCAAAGGGAGTCAAGCAAAAAGCAATTAAGACACTGCCAGTGGCAGTGGGTCTTCAGACACATGATGTTGCGAGCAGGAAAACCACTACCGAAATTTGCAGCAACTTTAGCTTATAGGTTTCAACTGTTTTCAGTGGATTTTATTTTATTTTACTTTACTTTTACTTAACTTTATTATATATATATATATATATATATATATATATATATATATATATATTAATTTTTATTAATAATGATATGGAATTTTGAGAATTTGGTTTAATACAGTGACCAGAAAAGCGGGTTAATTCTACTAGTAATTTATATAAAATAGAAAAAACAAGAAAGAAAAATCATGCAGTACGCATTGATTAGTAACACTTTCCAACTGTACGCAATTGTATCGAATAACTTTTAATATTCTTTGCCTACTTTATCACACAACAGACAGAACGACTGAAAAACATGCAGATAGACTAATTGATTTTACAATTACTCTTAGGCATTTTGAAAAGTGTTAAAAAGGCTTAACGCAAAAGAAAACGTAGCCGTTAGATTATAATTACAAATTTTAATCTCTCTGAATATTTTAGTGTAAACCTGTAAATCTGAAAGATAATCATATCATGTTCTATACAAAACAATATTTTTGAATATTAATAATGCGTCTATGTTTCTATGATTTTTATAGTAGAAATATTTTTAAATATAACTTTTAAAAAATTCTGTCCTAAAACGTAATACATTGTTTGTTTTTTTTATTTTTGTTGTTGTTGTCCCTGTAAACAAACTAGTTGTACAGGGCCTATTAATGGCATTTTAAATAGGGAACATTCCATAGGGAACTTGAGTGTATCATTTTTTAAAAATTCTCAAAGTATTCACGGATGATAGGAGCCGTAGACAAACATATAGAAAGGTAGACAATCGGATAGACAGATGCACAAATTAAAATCATATTCCCACTAAAATTATAAGAAAGTTTTAAAACGCTCATGTAATCAAAAGTGCAATTCCAGCAAAGTTTTATTTATAGCTCTTAATGTGTGTGGCGCTGTAAATCTAATGCTAACTATACTATATTAAAGAGAAGGCACTCTTTTGTGCATACGAATAATATATTTCAATTGCGGAGAATAAAATTATTAAAATTTGGTTTTTAAAAGTAACTCTCATTCAACACAATGCTTTGGAATACTTTCAAGTGCCCCTGTATTCAAACCAGCTAGAAATGGGCTCTATTTTACATAGGAAACATCCGATAGGAAATTGAATAATATATTAAAATTTCATTGAAGTTTCTATACATTAAAGGTATTAAAATATGTTTTATAGAAACTCCTCCCATAGAACACAATGCTTTCGAATACTTTTGGGTGTCCCTGTACACAAACCAGAAGAGGTATTCACTCCATTTTCAATAGGGAACATCCGATAGTCAACTTGAATAAAATGTATCGGTTTAAAGAAATTCCATAAATATTTACGGGAATTAGAGCGCAGTAAAACAGACAGAGAGACAGACAGACGGATCGAAGAACAGTCAGACAGATACAGAGATTGAAATTATATTCACACTAAAAAAATGATAGAAAGTTTCAAAACGGATAAAGTAAACGAAAGTACAATTCTAGCAATTTTTTTATTAATAGCTCTTAATATAACTGAATATTTTTGTGTCACCCTGTAAATCTAATGATAACCATGCTATATTCTATGCAAAGCATTCTTTTGTGCATATAAATAACATATTTTAATTTCCTAAAACTTCGTGGAAAGTAGATATTAAAATTTGATTTATAGAAATATTTCGCATAGAACGCAATGCTTTGGAATACTTTTAAGTGTCCCTGTACATAAATCAGTAGTGGTATTTGCTCCATTTTATACGTGAAATAACCAATAGGGAATCTGAATAACATATTTCAATTTAACTGAGATATGTCTACAGTAAAAGTAAGAAAATATGGTTTATCGAAATACCTCTCATAGAACATAATGTTTTGAAATACTTTCGGGTGTACCTGTACACAAACCAGTAGAGGTACAAACTCCATTTTCAATAGGGAACATCCGATCGTAAACTTCAATAACATATATCAGTTTCAAGAAATTCCATAAATATTTACGGGAGTTAGAGCTCGGACAGACAGACAGGCAGACAGACAGACGGACAGGCAGATACACAAAACTGAAATCATATTCACACTTAAAAAATGTTAAAAAGTGTTAAAAACGCTTAACGTAAACGAAAGTACAATTCTAGTAATTGTGTATTAACAGCTCTTAATGTAACTGGATATTTTTGTGCCACCCTGCAAATCTAATGATAATCATGCTATATTCTATGCAAAGCATTCTTTTGTGCATATAAATAACATATTTCTATTTCCAAAAGCTTCGTGGAAAGTAAAGTTATTAAAATTTGATTTATAGAAATATCTCTCATAGAACGCAATGCTTTGGAATATTTTTGAGTATCCCTGTACATAAACTGATGGTGGTAATTCCTCCATTTTATACAGGAAACATCCAATAGTGAACTTGAATAACATATTTCAATTTCATTCAGATATGTCTACAGTAAAGGTATGAAAATATGGTTTATAGAAATACCTCTCATAGAACACAATGCTTTGAAATACTTTCGGGTGTCCCTGTACACAAACTAGTAAAGGTATAAACTCCATTTTCAATAGGGAACGTCCGATAGTGAACTTGAATAACGTATATCAGTTTCAAGATATTTTATGAATATTTACGGGAGTTAGAGCGCGGACAGACAGACGGACAGACAGACAGACAGACAGACAAACCGAAGTCATAAATACTTTTAAACCTTGTTGGAAAGTGTTAAAAATGTTAGATAGTGTTAAAAACGCTTAACGTAAACGAAAGTACACACCTAGCATTTTTTTTTTCTAATAGCTCTTAATTTATCTCGATATTTTTGTGCCGCCCTGTAAATATAATGCTTATCATGCGATATTCTATGTAAAGCATTCTTTTGTGCATATAAATAACATATTTCAATTCCCTAAAATTTCGTGGAAACTAAAGTTATTAAAAGTTGATTTATAGAAATATCTCTCATAGTACGCAATGCTTTGGAAAACTTTTGAGTGTCCCTGTGTATAACCCGATGGTGGTGTTCCCTCCATTTTAAACAGGAAACATCAAATAGTGAACTTGAGTAACATATTTAAATTTCATTAAGATATGTCTACAATGAAGGTATTAAAATATCATTTATAGAAATACCTCTCATAGAACATAATGCTTTGAAATACTTTCGGGTGTCCCTGTACACAAACCAGTAGAGGTACATTTTCAATAGGGAATGTCCGATAGTGAACTGAAATAACATATTTGAATTTCATTAAGATATGTCTACACTAAAGGTATGAAAATATGGTTTATGGAAATACCTCTCATAGAACACAATGCTTTGAAATACTTTCGCGTGTCCCTGTACATAAACCAGTAGAGGTACAAACTCCTTTTTCAATAGGGAACGTCCTATAGTGAACTGGAATAACATATTTAAATTTCATGAAGATATGTCTACAGTAAAGGTATGAAAATATGATTTACAAAAATACATCTCATAGAACACAATGCTTTGAAATACTTTCGGGTGTCCTTGTACACAAACCAGTAGAGGTATAAACTCCATTTTCAATAGGGAACGTCCGATAGTGAACTTGAATAACAATTTCAATTTCATTAAGGTAAGTCTACAGTAAAGGTATGAAAATATGGTTTGTAGAAATACCTCTCATAGAACACAATGCTTTGAAATACTTTCGGGTGTCCCTGTACACAATTGAATAACATATATCAGTTTCAAGAAATTCCATAAATATTTACGTTAGTTAGGGCGCGGACAGACAGACAGACAGACAGACGGACAGACAGACAGATAAACCGACAGACAAACCGAACACTTTTCAACCTTGTTGGAAAGTGTTAAAAAAAGTGCGCTCTTAGAAAATATTCAATAAAGCTGTTTATTTATTTATTTTATTTTTTTTTATTAATTATTATTATTTTTTTAACTAATAACATATAATACAAAATTCAATTTAAGAATGTGTTCCGCTCTTTATTCTACCACTATTTTTAAACACTGATGACTATCCTGTATAATCACATAAAATGTCTTTTAAAATATACTGAAGTTACTTTTTATAAAAATAGAAATTGTATTTTTTTTTTCTTTTTCTATAAAATTTATATCAAAAGTACAATATAACAATAGTTACTCCATATTTTAAATGAAATATAAATATAGCATTAATAATAATAATAATAATTTTCAATTATAAAATATAAAAAAATATTTTGTAAGTTAAATATTAAATATTGAGCATTAAATAATTCAAATACTGAACATCTCAGCACGATATAATCCGAAATAATTTGTATTTTGGTATTCAATACTGAACTTTTCTTTGATTCAAATGTTATATTAATGTAATAAAAATATTTCAAATAATTAAATAATTAATTAATTTTTATTAATTAATTAATTAATTATTTTTATTATTATTATTATTATTATTATTATTATTATTATTATTATTATTTTACTTAAATTTCATCATGAAAATGACATGAAAATTTATTATTATTTCATTTTATAGTCATTGAAATATTCTTTTAACAGATTATTATAAAATGAATGTTCAAATATTTCAGTCGTTTCATTTCATTTAACAGACTTAAAGAACTCCGAAATTATTTTCAAAATCTTTAACTTATTCAGCTTTTTTCTTTTTCAAATAAATTTTAGGAAAACTGTTAATCACTAATATTTTAACTATTAGTGATTTATTATAAAATATTTTATCATAGTGAAAGTTCCTTATAGTATAAATTTATCTGTAATAATGAGCCATATACTCTGAGAAAATGTTAATACTTTATAATATATTAATGACCTCTTGAAAAATTTTGACCTAGTACTTTATATTATGGATAACATAGTAGATTTATTTTTTATTCCTTGTATTATTTTTAGCGTCAACTGCAACAGAAAATGATTTATGAAAATTAAGCATTTTTTTTTTTTTTTTTTTTTGAAAAAAATATGTATTATGTTGATGAGAGGTTTATGCAATGCACCACCTGCTTTCGATTGATCTTTCTAAGAGAATTACGAAACTCGTAAATTTTGACACAAAAATTTTTTGAAAAAATGTTTCTGTGAAAAACCAATGAAGGGTTTCCATTGAAAATTTTCTGTAAAATATCTTATTGTTTTTTTATTTCTTTTTACTCGATTTCTATGTTATAGTAAAAATAAATAAATAAATGTTTAATATGTCTTTCAAAGTAAATCTATATATAAAATATTTCATCTTTGAATTTATATGTAAACGTTTACATACTATTTTATGACAGAACACTTTATAATTATCACATCAGTGTATTTTATTTTATTTTATTTTTTCACATACACTCACCCCCCCCCCCCAAAAAAAAAAAAAAAAAAAAAAAAAAAATGTTGTAGATATTTTTAATTGAATGACATAATAAATAAAATGATAAATACTAATTTATATATTAATTGCATAAATTATTTATGCATGAATAATTAATAATACTTCAAAAAAAGCCTCAGTATTAAAGAAAAACAAAAGAACTATGGAGATTTCAAATGTGTTACGATTTGATTCTTTACTTCTTTTGTTTCTTTACTTTTTATTGGAGAAATATGTAAAAAAAAAAAAATCTTGATTGTGTTGTTTTCATAACTTCCTAATTATACTGCTTATAAATCCAATTGCCAGTGCACAAACCACTGAGCCACCCCAGTTAAGTAAACTGTATATTTAATACTACAAACAACAATCAAATATTTTAAAAGAAAACAGCCCTTGTGATTAAATAGAATTATCAAACAAGTTTTTTTTTCTTGTATAGCGGTACGAAGTTTGTGATTTCCTCCAACCGAAAAGGCAAAAAAAAAGCTTTATATTGCATTCCCCATTTATTTTTCTTATTTTTTTTTTTTTTTTTTTAATCTATAGTTGGTAAAATAGTATTAATTTTTAGTAACTCTCAATAATCTTTAATACTGCACAAATTAAATTTTTAACCCCTCAAGCCAATCTCTTATTATCTGAAATTCCTTACACCTAAGAAAAAGAAAATTCGTCTCTCTATCCATAATCTGTTTGTCTTGAATTGATCCAGTGGAAAATTTCAAATTGTTAATGCCAAGAATATCAGCTAATGAACATACAGAATATCATAGATGAAAGTACGCCCAGTTAAAATGATATTTATCATTATCAAAAATCACAATTTGCAAAAATAAATAAATAAATAAACAGAACATGCACACCCTTAAAATTAAACTATCAAACAAATATTTCTTAAAAAACATACATCTAATACTGTCTCATCAATTACCAAAACTACTTTTCACAGAATTAAGGTTTTTTGAATTTTTATTCAAATTCAACGTTTTCATTCAAATTTTAACTCTAAGTTTCTAAAACGAGTTAGTCATCATTTTTAAATGATAGAAACCGTTCATTTATTACAGAGAGAGCATGAACCATTAATCATCTAGTAAATCTTAAATTTATTAATCGTTACCCTATTATCATCTCTAAATTAAGAGGAAACTAAACTTTTGAGCAACATTTATGATGGTTTTATGAAAACAAAACAACCCAAGATCGAATAGAGGTATACACCTCTTTTAAAACAAATTTGAACTAAAAACAAAATGCTTTAGTTACATGGAAAGGCTGCAGCCTCGTTTACTTTAAATTTGAAGGTCGGTAAATAAAGTTAAGTCAGAATTACTATTACACATGAAGTAACATAAAAACAAAATTTATTTTAAGGGGAAATTTAATTGTTTCAAAACATAGAGAAACATTACATTAGAAATTTACATCCAGTTAAACCAGATATTTACATTATATATATATATATATATATATACATACATAAAGACATCTTTGTCAATTTGCCTAATAGTAAATCAATTAAAGGTAGAACAATAAAAAAAAAAAAAATACTTTTTTTTCTCACGTGGCAAAATAAAAGGCATCAGTTGACATTATTTTCTCAGAATTTACGTATTTCACAGCATTACAAATATATATATATGTATATATATATATATATATATATATATATATATATATATATATATATATATATACACATTCCTGTTGTAGAGATGACGAGGATCTTGAACGATATAAGTACCAAGGATGTTTTGTTACAACTATATCGAGGCTTCGAAATATTAAAGAAGATCCTTAAACATAAGATCAGGAGGATATTGGTAATCTTCTAAACGTCTGTAGCTCACAGCACACCCCATAAATATCGGAGTTACGGCGTTTTCTTCGCCACAACATCCACAGATTCAGTACGAAGATAGGGAGTACACCTATATCACCCGAATTCAAGTGAGACTCTCCAAGACTACATTTCAATATTGCTACTTTAATACAAGGCATTGTGTGTATGTGACTATGTACGTCTGTAAGTGTGTAAGTGTGCGAGGAATATTTTGACTGCCATATCTCCAAAACGAATAAAAACCGAATTTTGAAATTTCCGAATTAAGACAAGTCAAATATCGATATGATTTTTTCCACTTTTCGGGAAAATTGGAAAAATTGAAAGCGGACATTGAAAACTAGAAGGGTAATGTAACAAGCAGCTCTAACGATCGTCTTCAAAGTTGTTGTATTAACACCCTATGTAATTTCGTATATATTTGTTAATTTAGAAATTTTGATATGGGTCCTATGTAAGAAGATCAATCTGATGTCTTCCAAGTGCATTCCTTTAAAAACCATTCTGCAATTTTTCTGTAAATTCGCCATATTAACTCCTTTTTATATATCTTTTCGTAAGCAATTAGTGTACAAGTAATATTACTAAGTTTTAGTGAAAAATCGGACCAAATGTTCGTATTTCTAAAACGAATGAAATGTTTTTTTTTTTTTTTTTTTCCGAGTCTCCTGCATAATAATCATTGGTGTAATTTGTGCAATATACAATAATACAGTGACGAAATACATACGTATGTAACACTGCGTCACTACAGAAAAATTGACAGTTGAAGTAGGTGAGCATTTTTGAAAATGGAGTTTCAATAAACAACTGTATCGATTTATTTATTTAATTATATTTCATTCTTAATTCGTTATGTAAACTCTGTTTTATAAGCTTTTAGGAGATTTGTAATCGTTCTGGTTTCTCTTTTATTAAATCAGTTTTACGTTTTCTAAACGCAATTTTCCAAAAAGTTTATATAACGTATAGAGCGTAATGTACGTCTTGTTCTTGTTGCACACCACACTTCATCATACGTTTTAGACATTATACGCTACGTTTGACATGGAATTTAATATCTGAATTTCATTTGAACCTGAGATTATTCTAAACAATATTACACATACAATTGTATAACAGCATTTGTTTTTAAATCTAAACAATATTCCAATATTTCAAATCCATTATCATTAACCTGGAAAATTTTATTTTCAATATAATTTAATTTAAAATGCTTATCATACTCCCGTTATCTATATATATATATATATGTATATAGCCAAATAGATTTGCTAGTAATTCCAGGAAATTAAAATAGATAATACATGTGTTTTAAACTCTTGCTTACGAAAACTAGAAACATGAATTTAATATTACATTTACACATCAGAAACATTTATATTGGTTTAGTTGTTTATTAAAAAAATTATTTTTGAAATCTACAATACCTTGAAACAAAATTTAAGCATTTATATATTAAAAAAAAAAAAAAATAAATACTGTAATACTTAAGGTAAATTTCGTATTAAAAATAAAATTATGTACTGAAAAAATATATATATTTTTTTTCCTTCCTTCCCCTCTTACTTTTAATGCAAACAATAATAATAATAATAATAATTTCCTGAATGGACTGTTAATGCATGTAACTAACATGCAATATTGGCAGATTCAAATTAAATTAATTAGCTCTAAAAACAATGTGATATACAATAGCTTTATTAAATTTTATTCACGTTAAAAACCGATACAATATACATTAAAAATTTTACAATTTAAAGCATTAAACACACAAAACATAAATTCAAACGTTTCGAGACTTTTACAGACTCCTTATGAGTAAAAACATCATAAAAGTAAATGCTGTATAGGGCAATAGACCTTTTTTAAGAGAGTACAGCGTATTCAACGGGAACCGCGCATGCCTCATTAAGCGGTGAAAAAAAGCTGATTTGTATAACAGCCTTCCAAGAAAATTGTTGAATGATAATTTAAACAGTTAGATATGATTATTTTAGGATTGTTTAATTCAGGTAGATGCTCAGTTTCTATGGCATGCTCTACTATTTTAGAAATAATATTATATATAATAACAACATTATAAACAATTATTATAAATATTATAAGCAATATTTTTATGTACAATAGCTTTCTAAGTACTAAAAAAATATTAATGTGATAGTTTACATTAAAATTTTTAAATCTTCCGATGTTTAATAGAATATGTGTACATAATATATTGAACTCTCGTCAAACTTGAATAAATCTATAATTAGTTTGAGTAATGATTTAATTGCTTCCTCAGGAAAATTTTTATAAACAGGTAAACTGAACTTTGAATTTTTCTATATATATTGCATTTAAAAAATAAACAAAAAACTATTATCAAAAATTTAAGAGATTTGATACCTGATATTGGTATCTGACATATTTCACAAAATTGCATTTTTAATTATTTTACACTTCATAATTTTTAAGATAATAGTACAAAAGTTAATTTTTTGTGTTTGAAGGCCTTTTAGTAATTATGGAAAAAAAGGCTTTAAAATGTCCTTTCGTATTTTCGTTATTTGGTTACTACGCAGTGTTAGACAAGTAAAAAATATATGTGGGTTACTTTAAGTATAAATTATTACTTTAGTTTTTTAATACATTAAATAATAAATACAAAACACATAAAATTAAAAAAAAAAAAAAAAAAAAAAAAAACTAATTGAAATGTGAAATCTAGTTGCATTTAACAAAGTAATTAATATATTTAAATCTGTGTTGTTTTTTTTTTTTTTTTGAGAATAAGAAATGGGAAAGACGTGCTCTTGTTTCTTTTTCTTTTAAGTAATCTATTTATCATTCTATCGTATCTTCAGTTATCCTTTTTCTTAGAAAAACAACATTTAAATGTATTAGAAAGATATTTGCCAACGCAATTTGTTAAAATTCTCTGTTTAAAAATATAAAACCGGCTAGAAAGATAGAAGTTCTTTCCCTAATTTATTTGCAGTTAAAAGAATTTTTATTGTTTAATTATATGCATTTAAATTATGTGGATAAAAATGGGGCTTTATCGATCTTACTGAAAGCCGATTAGTACTAATATACTTTAAAAAGTTAATTTAATGGACCTTGATATATAAATTGAAAATATCATATATAGCTAAAATATAATATAATATAAGTGCCATATTTGACAAAGGAATTAATTTTAATTTCAGTATAATTGAATTAATCCACTGGAATTTCTAACATTAGTAATCTCATCTACAGAAACATTATTTTAAACTACCTTGACTAAAATAAATTATTAAATAAAAATTCATAGATATATATTTCCGACAATATTCCCATACAATATTCCGCCTAAAAATTCATAGATTGAGATATTCTTTAATATTGCTTTTGATAAAGAATATCTCTGATATTTTACATAGCTGTATTATAGTAAGATATTTAAAACGCATGAAATATAAAAGATTTCTTTTACTACTCATATCTACATTATATCATTATATATGGTAATTAAATCCTATTAAAATTACTTCATCTATTCCATTAGCTTTAGTATTTTAATATCGATGGCGCTACCATTTTAATTTTTTCTTGGAAGGGATTCTGTTTCTATCTCCACTGTGATAAAATAGGATGCACGGTATGTGTATGTCCGTCGCTTTGTATGGAAATGGCTGATAACAGAACTACATAATTTTGCATTTAGTTTTGTATTGACCTCTCCTGATGCTCCTCGGAATTCGATTTTCGAAATTTGATTCTCAGTTATTTGTTATACTCAGTTGTCACTATATTAAATTAAAATAATTTCTTCAATGTTCAAAATATCATGTTATTTCAATGTGAAATACTAAGAAATATACAATGTAAATATTGACCTTCTCAGAAAGTACACACACTGGCCAAAGAATTAGAAACTGTAAGATTTTCTACAAATGCTCGCTGGCGGCGAAGGCATGTAAAACCTGTTACAAACCTTTGGGGAATGTACTGCTCGTATGGACGTTGTCCCCTACTGTTACTTGAGGATAATGGAAAATTCATGTTGCACCTGAACGTATTGATAGATTAATTTGATCCCTCTATGTTACATTTTTACTCCTAAGTTAACGGATACTTTGTGCTCGATAATGCAACTATACATCGTGTCAGAACCGTTCGAGATTGGTTCAGTAAACACCAATCTGACTTCTAACAGTTTCTCTAGTTGCTGCAAAGCCCAGATCTTAATCCAATAGAAAATGTTTGGGACATGTTGGAAAGGAGTATCTGTCAGCAATCTCTGAGCAATGTCGTCAGTTAACTTCTTTTGCACGTTGAACTCATTTTCCATGAATAACAGCCAGTATTCGTGTGAGCCGTGATTCTACAAGCTTCTAGGTTGCATTTATGCCCAGATTTTACCAAACATTAGCTACACAAACTTTAAGATCCTGTAAAATGGATGGAAGAGGATATTGCGGACAGATACTCCTTTACAACATTTTCCATATATTTTCTGTTGAATTTAGATCTGGGATTTGCGGCATCTAGATAAACTGTTAGAAGTCAGATTGATGTTTACTGAAACAATCTCAAACTATTCTGATACGATGTATAGTTGCATTATCGAGCACAAAGTATCTGCTAACTTCGGAGTAAAAATGTAACAAAGAGGGATGCCCGTAATCTATCAATACGTTCAGGTGCTGCATGGATCTTTGATTATCGTCAAGTAACACCAGGGCGCCACTTCCATACAAGCAGAACCTTCCTCAAGTTTTGTAACATGTTTTGCATTCCTTCGTCGCCAATGAATGAACGCCCAGTGTGTGTATAATATTGAAATATGTTTGATTTAGTATGAATTATGCAAGAATGTGTCATCTTAAAAGTTAAACTGAAATAATATACAGATTTTATCTCTATCGTAAATATTCCTTAAATTTTATCGCAGGGTAATTAATAGATTCGTTCATATTATTTAATTTACTTATAATTTTAGAACCACATTATATGTTGAAGTATTCCAATGATAAAATATATTTAATTGTTTCACTGATTTAATATATTTAACCGTCATGTATGCTTTAATATTAATATTTCAAATCTTCTGAAGTATTTTTTAACACAGGTCGACATGTAGAACTTTGATTTTATAATTTTGGCTGATCTTTATATTTTTTGGTGTGCTGAAACCGAAAATGAAGCCCGTTTTTCTCTATCACGTATAGATTTCTGTCAATATAGGGTGCCTACCTATATAATTTCTTCCATTACTCTTTTATCAACATAATTATATGTTTTATAGTATGTTTTCATGATTAACTAATCATTGATATCTATTGTTGTAGTAGCGCAGCACTAATGCGACGTAAAACCATACCATTCAACCAACCTATTGTATGATGGTATATGTAAGAAATTGTGTCGGTAAGCACCCTGTGTAGACAAAAAACTGTACGTGATAGAGAAAAATGGTCTGCATTTTCGAATTCAGCACATCAAAAAGCAAAAAGTTCAGCAAAAATTATCAAATCAAATTTTGTCAACTTCACTTTTGTAGGCCTGTGTAAATATATCATGCAAATTCTAAATAAAAGTTAAATATTTAATGTTTTACTTTAAAATATTTTATCACAGTAAAATTTTAGTATGGCATATTTTTTTTTAACAGTGAATTAATCATTCTTAGCAAATTATTATGAAACTATAGAATATATTTATGGTAGCCTAAAAAATATTTTACTCTGATTTTTTTTTTTTTTTTTTTTTTTTTTTTTTTATGAATAACATAATAGTTACATCTTTTTTTTCTTCTTTATATATTATATAGCGTCGTCTGCAACAGAAAATGATTTATGAATATTAAAGCTTTATTGTCCTTTTTAGATTGAATTTATGTATTAAAATGATGAGAGGTTTATGCATTGCACCACCTGCTTTTGATTCATTTTTCTAACAGAAAGATGAGGATAATAAATCTTGACATAAAATTCTTAGGGCAATTTTTGGAAAAAAAAAAAAAAAAAAAAAAAAAACAATCAAGAAATTAGAGTCTATATAAATATATATAAAGCTTTTTATTTAAACTTCTGAATCAAAATGGCCTATTTCATTATTTTCTTTTCTTTTTCTTTCTATCTTTCTTTTTTTTTTTTTTTTTTTTTTTTTTTCGTGCTACTGTCAAATAAGTGAAACATTTTTATTTATGCATTTATGCATTTATTTTTCCTTAAAGTTAAATATATTATTATATGTAAATCTAAAAATAAATTATTTTACTTTATAATTTTTACGTAAAACGGGTTATACTATATACATAGAACTTATTTTATAATTAGTATACATTTGCTATTTACTTTATCATCTAGCTTTATACAAAGATAAAATATTTTTATTTTCATAAAGCTAACGAAAAGAATATATAGTATAATGATCGATAGTAAATATAACTGCGCAAGCACAGATTTTTCAAAAATAAATAAATAAATAATAATAATAGAAATAAATAAATAAAATAAAATAAGAGATCATTCTAGAGATCATTTGACGTAAGATTTCGCCAAAATGCTGTTGGGGGCCATTTTCATGTCGAGCAGTGTTATTAGCATTTGCTGTTCAGAAAAATGTTTAAAATTTACTTTTTAAAGCAATGTAAATTAATAGTTATCACAATATTACTGTAAAGTCATTTTAAGTTTACGATTTTATCTAAATGTGAATGAAAAAGGCAAAACAACATCAATTGATAACAAGAAAGGTATTTGGGAATGAAATATTTCATACTATGATTATATATATATATATATATATGCATAAACATAGGGCGCATCTTCAACGTCTTGTACGGCAAAATTAATAATGGAATAACAGGGAGATGTTTCGGTAGCATTTAGCTTACTGTCATAGGTGCATAAAAAATCAAATTAATTGCTACAGTATGTAATAAATAAATAAGATTCTTATCAACCAACAGAATTAGGTGGTATAGGATTGGTTAGCCAATTGGAAATTGAAGAACGATGTTTATGAAAACATGTAAAACAAATTAATAAAGTGCGATTGGTAAGTAAAATTTTGGACAATCAGACAAATTGGGTAAAGCAAAATAGCAATAAAAATATTTGTTCTTATAGATCTAAAAATATGCACAGAAATCGAGTTTAAGTGTAGACTTGGACCTGGAAATAATTTTACTTGTATCAAATTTAAAAGTATTGTTTTTCACCCAACAATACTTACATACGGTGTATTTGTTTAATTCTTGTTTCTATACGAAACACTGTGTGTTATTTTGCATGAAATTTAAGTCTGTGCTAATTGCAATAATGCATGATAAACAACAATGGCAGAACATACTATAAATACCCCCCAACAGCTATGCATATATAAAAAATATTTTAACAGAGAAGGGATGAGTTTATTCAAATACGGAAATATCCATTTTTATTTATATATTAATGATTTGTAAAAGTATCTGAATGCAACCTTCAACTAGACCCTCAAATGGACTAACATCAATCCTTCGCAAAATTTCAAAGGTTTTACGAATTTGGTAAGACACCTTACAACGATAAGTTTTTAATTTACTTTTATTATTATTATTATTATTTGCGAAAGTAATTTATGTATTTTTGTTTGTTTTACCTTACAGGCAACTCACTGCTCGATGTTCCTAGACTTTTGTGATATGACCTCCATGAGGGTCTTTTGAAGAGATCCTAGTCCAAATGTTGTACAAATTCCTGAAAATAGGTTTTATTTGTAAATAAACATTATTTAGTAAACAATAACGCTTAAAGTAATCAAAGAAGTAACTCCGATTCTAGATCGTTATATAATACTTACTTCGGATTAGTGCCGCGGTTTAAATATATCTGTATCTATATCTATCTATCTATCTATCTATATATATATATATATAACTAAAAGGTTCGTAATTTGAAAAGTACTTTTATAGCCCAAAGAGTTAAAAGTTGACCCCGAGAGAATCTCGAGCTTAGTTAGTTTCGCCAAAACAGCAAACCGAGAGACGCTCGGGCTTAGAACTCGAAGTGTTAAAAAGTTACACTTGTCACGAAATTTAATCGTAATTAAAACATTTAATAATTAACTATGAAAATGATATTAAGGAACTAAGCTTTCACGCGCAGAACATCTCCGTGATACTACCTACATACTGAATGTGGTTTTCAAAAAAACGTATCGATAAACATATATTTTTATCATTAGCATACGTTAAAATTGTACCATATTTAAAGTGTTGAATTGAGTGGTGTAAAATTAATTAAACTATTTGTAACTATTTTTTTTAAGCATTCTTATATTTTTTCTATATGTCATTGTATTCGAGTTTTAATTATAGCCTGAAAGGATTTTCAACATGCAAAGCATATTTCACGTCCCATTAAAATATATTACTACACGATTTCTACTTTAAATGTATTCTATCGAAAAACCTGTCAAAAAACTTTCTAAATCCAATATGTGGTAAAAGAGATTAATTTACATTATATATGTGTAACTTTCAGGTTATTATATATATATATTCTTTCCATAATTTATAATTATTTATTTTTGTTTAAAATGAAATACCAGGAAAAAAGGGAAAAGGGCATTAGTTTTTTTTTTAAATTTAAGTATATTTTATTTAGGTACATATTTTGATTATTTTTACTTTACATTTAAAACAAACACATAAAGTATTTTCTAATTTCAACATATAACGTTTTAAATTGTATTGAAGTTTTTATATATTAGTTTATGTTTTTAGAAGTTTCCTTATTAATATATATATATATATATATATATATATATATATATATATATATACATGTATTTAAATATAATTAAAATTTTCTAAAATCATTCATTAGATTTGCAAACATGGAAGAAAAGTTCAGAGAACGGAAATAAATAATTGTCGAAAAATAAGCCTTTTAGTAAAAGGGCTAAAATTTCACTTTGTAAAATTATTCTGTAAAACTTTTCTCAAAGCAAAATAAAGGAAAGAAGCTCAGTAAAGGACCAAGTTTACGTGGTGTTAGAAATTTTACTCATTCCTCAGAAAATCACTTTTAAGTTTAAGATGCTTATAAGTCTTCGGAATGTAGCTATCATTACACTCGGGTCCCCAGGCACAGTAAGAAAATAAAAAAGTTCCACAAAACTACTTTCTTCCAATTTCAGTTAGGTACTTCAAAGAATAGCGGTTTAAAAATCAGAGTTATAAAGGCTTAAAAGCGTTTACTTTGTAAACGATTGTGTGACTTCTACTTATTTGATAAGTAAAACTTTTTAAAGTAAAACGCTTTTAATTTTAATAATGTCGTTTTATCTTAGATAGAATATACATAATATATTTAATAAAAAGCCTTAGAAAGTTATGTCATTATTTATCTCTTAAATACTTTTGTAAATTTCTAGTTTTTTCTAGTTTAATTTACAAGTGTTCGGTGTTCACATAAAATAAAATATATAATATTTGTGTAGTTATATATATATATATATATATGTGTGTGTGTGTGTGTGTGTGTGTGTCATTTTTTATAACTTTCAAAAATTAGCTTTCGTGTATTTTAGGAGGCAAGGTAAAAATTTTATAATATATTAGTGAACTTTTATGCATATTTATATATTTAATTGGATGCTACATTTTATTCTTCTGGAAGTTACATGCATCTCTAATTTATCTTTATAAATTTTGTATTATAATTTACAATAAAATGCAAAAATAACATATTAAATAATAATGTAATTATTTTAAAAATGAATATTCTTTAAACTATAACAGGAAAACATGTTTCAGATATACTACTGTATTAAAATTGTTTATCTGTCGTATATAGGACCGAAAAAAAAAAAGATTTTTGTTACATTAATGTTATGTTTGGAAGAAGGTCGAAACGCGTTTAAAGTTTTGTCATTCAATTTTTATGTGTAAATAAAATATAATTACACTGTTTCGTGCAATTATATTTATGTGTAATTAACATGGCGTTGAAACAGGAGTGGAATATGTTTCAATGAGATGGGGAGATAAATAATTCAAATAATTCACTCTAAATAATTCAAATCGAAGTTAAATTGTAATAGGAATCTTAAATTTTTATCTGTGTATCTAAAATATTCAAACTGCTGATATTTTTACTTTCCGAACACTATAGTGAGGAAAGTATTGTAATCATGTCAAAAATCCGAATTTGAGATTTTGATGTTTCTATACGTTTTGAGGTCCCCTGAGTCCGTTTTCACTATTTTTACGATGATGTATGTATGTGTGTGTGTATGTGTGTATGTGTGTATGTGTGTATGTGTGTATGTTTGTGAACACGCTAGCGTCTAAAGGCTTTGTTCGATTAACCTGAAAGTTGGTACGTATATTGTAAGTCACCATAGTACGAACCCTATAGATTTTGGTGAATCTAGCACTTATAGTTTTTTTACAGGGACACAAAGAAAAATTCTTTATAATTATGGCCTATGGGACCAAAATCTTAAAAGTGCGATAGCATCTAAACGCCTTATTCAATTGAGCAAAAATTTTATACCCATATTATAGGTCACAGATACTCAATCTGTATAGATTTTGGAGAATCTAGCACTTATAGTTTTTTTACAGGGACACAAAGAAAAATTCTTTATCATTAAGGCCAATGGGGCCAAATTTTTAAAAGTGTGATAGCGTCTAAACGCCTTATTAATCTGAGCAAAAAAATTTTACACATGTTATAGGTCGCATTTGCACCAACTGTATAGATTTTGGTGAATCTAGCACTACAGTTTTTTTACAGGGACACAAAGAAAAATTCTTTATCATTATGGCCTATGAGACCAAATTTTTAAAAGTGCGATAGCATCTAAACGCCTTATTCAATTGAGCTGAAAATTTGTATGAATATTATAAATCACTGTTGCACTAACTATAAGCATTTTGGTGAATCTAGCATCTATAGATTTTTACAGGGACAAAACGAAAAATTCTTTATCATTATGATCTAAGGGCTCAAAGTTCAGTAGCGTTAAATAAAACCTCGTGTGATATATGGAGAAAAAAACACTCTATTATGGTTTTCTCTCTTTTGTTTGTTTAGCAATTCCTCTTTCTTTATTTTATCTACAAAACTGTTAGTTACTCAGTGTTCGGAAAGTCGAGTGGAGGCACTCCAGATTTTTTTAAGAAGAGCCATGTTTATCCACTATATAAAGTGTGTATTAACCATTGCTGTCTCTCAAAGTTTCTTTAAACCATTGTTTAATGTGCGCTAGAAAAGTTCAAATACAAAACTCATATCTTCCACTTTTGACTATAATGACAGTTCTGTATTAATCTAGAGCTCGGAAAAATAGTGGGAGTAGTTTATTTTTATTGTCTAACATGCAATTATTCAGGCATACAAAATTGACCTGAAAATGAAACCTATTTGTAATATATATACGTATGCCAAATGTACAATATCATTTATTAAGTTAACTTTTTAAAATGTGTAAAAAATAAAATATGTTAACTTTTTTAAAATAGCTCTACCCGTTCTTCTCTTGGAAAAAAATAAATAAATAAACAAAACTCATGTATTTGACCCGTTGATACTAAATAATTTTTTTCAAATACGCTCTAAGACCAAAAAAAAAAAGAAAAAGAAAAAAAATGAGAAAGAAAGAAATCAAAACGCACCAAGAAGAGAATTAAGAAGACGAAAATTTGTAGATGTGATGCAGATGTAGAGAAAAAACGAATGATTACAGCTTCCGAATAACTAAAGGACTTTATGAATAGAAAAGAACAATCCAAAATGAACAAATTAATAACGCGTTCGTCGATCTTTGGACCATATATTAACAGGTATAACGCTTGGCATTGATTGTTAGAATTGGCAAATGTCTTTCTTTGAGATATCATGCTAAAGGCTGTCCAAATGGTGCCTTAGATTGGCAAAATCCCAATCAGATTAGAGGGCCACTTTCATTATGCTGCAAACGTCCTCAGTGGGAACGAGATCCGGCGACTTTTCTGGCCAAAGGAATTTTGGACAATCAAGCAAACAAGCAATAGACAATGTGCGGGCAGGCATTATCATGCTGAAATATAGTGTGATATTAAGGACAACACAATGGGACGCAACACTTTTTTCAACATACTCTAAAGGTGCCTCGTATGACAACCGAAGTTGTCCTGCTATGAAATAAAATTGCACCCCAGATCATCACTCCTGGTTGTTTGGCCGTATGGCTGGCGATAGTCAGGTTGGAATCCCCCTTTTTTTTCGGAGCGTCTCCAGAAAGAGGCTGAACTCATCACAAAAAAAAACTTCTACTCCAGCCAGATTTGTTCCAGGTCAAATGTGCCCAATGTCACTGCAAACGGTTTTGTTGATGTACAGAACTAATTGGCGATAGGTGCAAGATGAGCCCTGAACTCAGCCTCCTTTCTGTGAGCCGCTTATTAGTTATCTTTGCGGTCACTGAAGCAACAAATGCACGTAGGATTAATAATAATGATGAATATGGGGATCTGAGATCAGCTATAATGATTGTTTGTTATTCATGATCTGTTGTCTTTGTAGGTCGTTCTCTTCTTTCGTAACGCTGTGTTCAGCGATGGTTCATCCATTTCTGCCAACATCGTCTAAATATTGCATCATTGCTTTTCAATTGTCGAGCAAGTCGGCAATTAGAACACCCGGCTCCTTTGTGCCAGACTACATGTCCTGTCTCAAATGCTTATATTTGCGCATAACTATTGTTCGCGTACCAATACATGAGACATAGTTGCATCTTTCTGAGCACACGGAATGCAAATCTCAAAGAATTTCTAATCTGGAATCGAAATTTCTCCTTTTTACTATCGTGCCAGTTGCGCAATGCAGATGCGTTGCGTAACATGTTCATGCTTTGACCGCATAAATTTAAAATTTTGCATATTCTGTCGAAACCTGTATACATATCAACTTGTGTTTAACTCGCATTACTTACTCTTCGAGCGCCGTTTTTTTCTTGTCCTAGAGTGTGTATTGAAACATTCGACGGACAAATAAAACCGTTATGCACACATTTTCACCTCTTAAATTTAAATTTTAGACGATCATAATATTTTAGTACTATAAAAATCTATGAAGAATTTTTTTTTTCTAAATTTTCAGATTTTGGTTGAAACCACTGCGATTTTCGAAGTGCAAAGAGCGAGAAGAGCTGCTAAGCAATCATTTCATCCCCCAAGGGATCCAATTTCGATATATTCTCATATTTTTTCTTAATTATGTCCTAAAAAGAAATATTTAGCTAAATATTCAACTTTTATTATAAAATATTCTGGTTTTCCAATTGCAAAAAAAGAGTAAAATTGCAAGACACCATCATATGTATAAGAGTTTTCCATTTTTTACCTAAATTAGGTATTAAAAGAGGACGTTTTGCTGAACTTCAAGTAGGAACAAGTAGGAATTACAGGAAAACATTGTGAATTTGTAAGTGTGAAGAATGGTTGGAACTAATAGACATGCTCTTTTAATCTCTTTCGGACTAATTCAAAAATTGTAACTTATCATCTTTTTTTTTTTTTTTTTTTTTATGACCTATATCAGGAAACATATTAATAAATTTCAATCTTCTGTTAGAAACACCTTTAGAAATATGGTGAAAATTTTTAATATTATAGAGAGCACGTTTCAATTCTTTAAGTGTTACATTTCGTTAATTCCGTTCTTATTTACCCCCTGCGTCATGAAAGGAATCTGCTGTCGAAACAGTATGTTTTTAGCTTCAGAGGTTTAGAGTCAGCATTAATCGAAGTACTAATGATTTTTTTTTTTTCAACTACGAAAAATGATAGATTCAAAAATGTTATAGCATTGTTATTTTTTTTTTTTTCATAGCAAGAAAATGTACAATTATGGCTTTAACTTCGCTAAATTTAATTTGAAAGCCAATAATTTTTACAAAATGTGTCATTTCAGTAATTAATATTTAATTCCAGTTTGACTATGAGTTTGTATGACTTTATTATATATATATATATATATATATACAATATAATTTTTCCATTTTAATTAAATATGTTTTTGATTACACATCCAAATATTTGTCTAAATAACATTTTACATCTTAACTCTCTCAAAAACAAAACATTTGAATTATTTCCACACTCCCATTTAAACCATTTAAGAATATATATGTTACTGATACTATTTAAAGAAAAAAATGAAGTACAAAACAATTTTTTCAATTAAATACATTATTAAGGCATACACACTGTTTTTAGTATTTATTGTATATGTATCCTTTTTCAAATGAAAGAAATACGGAAACGTGTATTCTATCAATGCAGAGAAAACAAAAAGATATTCTGTAGCGGAATGTATCGATAAACCTAAAGAGAAATGTTTTACCACAGCATTACAAAAGGAATAATGTTTTCTCGTTTCCTTAATCGCTTTAGACGAGAAATAAACCAATGTGTTTCAAAAGAGCAGCGAATGTTTTCTAGAAAGAGAATATACATTTGTATCGCTATACAATATGTTATTACATAAAATACTCATTGAAAAATATTTTTGGTTAAAATTTGAAAATAAATGTTCACGTGTCTTACTAAGAATTACATTAAGTTGATATGCATTTTCTACATAAAAAAATTTGGATTTATTTTCTTTTTACTTACTTCTGTACACTGTAAAAAAAAAAAAAAAAAAAAAAAAAAAAAACTTAGGATTTGACTGTATAATTTTACAAAAAATGATTTGATGTCACGAAAGTAAAATGTTGGAATACTACCATGTTTTACGAGCAAAACACGTTAAACTATGTATTTTGCTCAAATATGACATTAGACTGTATTTTTACGTAACAGTTCGTTCAAATGTAAAGTGTTAGCTTTACAATGATGTCATATAAGGGCCACTTCATTTTTTAAAACTGAAAATACAATTGTGTTTTTGTATTCATATATTCCTTCAAAAAGCGATTAATATAAAAGAACTATTGTTTTCCTAATAAAATTCAAAGAATTTGAATTAAAGTTGCATATTTCTCACAATGTAAAAATACGAGGGATACATATTTATTTATTTATTTATTTATTTATTTATTTTTTTTTAACAGGCTTTTCTTTGAAGCATTCCCGTAATCTTGCCTGAATTTTTCTAACGGTGTAAGTAGGATTATCAAATGTTGTTATTGTATTGAACAAAAATAATATGGTGTGTCTCACACACGACTTTCTCTTACCCTGAAATTTAATACAATAAATACAGGTTGGAGATTAAGAGATAAGATAACGACAATTATTATGTAAACCTATGCAAAAACAATTTAAATTAGGCTTCGAAAGGGTTTTATATGATAATTAGTTCTACCCTTCCCCACCCCCGTCTTATCAATCCATCTACATTTATATAGAATTTAAATCTGTTATTAAGATCAAAAGTTCACTTAAAATTATTCAGACAACTTTCACACGCATCATTCCTTGAAACTTATCAGTCTTGATCAAACATTTCCAACAACAAACTTATATTAATTTGAAAATACAACTTCTGGATTCCCTGAAATTATTCGTTTTTAAGTTACTCTAAGAGACAGAGAAATGATGAAACAGTAAAAAAAAAAAAAAAAAAAAAAAAAAAAAAAAAAAAAACTTGACTTCGATAATCATAAAGCCTCAAAACGTGAAATATTTATCTTAAAAACATACTTTTTTTATCATTTGTATATGAGGATTTCATTTCAATTCTTCAGCAGCTTTCCTGGACGTGGTAAAATATTATAGTAAAGCATTTCCACTAATAGTAGAAAAGAATATTAAATCGCTTAAATATTTGCAGCCCTGTATATCTGTTGAACATTATGTATAAACCACATGGCGCACCTAAATATAATTCTATAGTAATAACACGTGAGACAACATAAAATACACTTTCATCAGATTTCAACTATTGCCGCACTATAATCTAGTTCTTTTGTGTAGCCCTGTAAATGAACAGTGAATAATTTCCCTACCATATTCGAAATGAGACATTTTTTTTTTACCCATATAATATATATATATATATATATATATATATATATATATATATATATATATATATAAATTTCATTTGGTTTAGTGTAGTCTATAGATGTTAAACTCAACTTACCTGCAATTTCCTCCGTAGGCGTAATGTACTTGAATACTCGTGGGTGTCCCAGTACACGAACCATTTGCTTCCTCTCAACGAAAAGTTTAGTGTAGCATCCCTATATCATGCACATTTGGAATACCAAGTTTGGACTCTCTGCTGCTATTTGTTCTTCAGACACACTCACAGACACACACATACCAACCGCAAAAAATATGAAAGTAAAAAAAAAAAGAACGTGTTGTTTTACTCGTTTTCGAGATTTACTGAATCCGATTCAGCAATTTTTAGAAAATATTTTAATGTAAGATTGCTTACGTCTGTATGCGACTGTTGTTAAAAGCTCTTCCGGGATATATCATAAAGTAAAGCGCAATGAACATTTTCATTTAGTTGGAGCTTCAAAGAAATTTGTACCAATTATATTTTGGTGTATATAGCCTAGCAGATCTTTCTGTTTCGCTGTAATTTTCGTACTCATAAGCTATATTTTACCTTATTTAAATGAATATTTGTAACTGAATCTTTATATGTAGGAATTATTATATATCATATTATAAAAAATAATATATATATATATATATATATATATAAGTTGATTCAATTTTGGTAAACATTGGTGGGCAGGAAGCGCGGCTTCTGTAGCATACAAGTACATTACAGTTTATACACAATAAGCCAAAAATGACAGCTATGTGTGCATATCGGCCAATGGATGATGCTTCTACGAAAAGGAGAGGTGGTGTACTTTCTGAAGCAGGGGAAGCTCCCCTCTGTGCCAACTTCATATAGACCAATCTGTCTTTTGCCCACTCTAGGAAAACTACTCGAAAAACTCATCGTTACTAGATTAAATTACATTTTAGAAACCAATAATTTACTGCATACACACCAATATGGGTTCAGAGAGGGTAGATCGTGCGAAATGCTTTTGGAACAAATCCGGAGCTCCTGCGCCCTCAACGCAAGTGCTAAAGAATACACCACTCTCATCTCCCTCGATATTAAAGGTGCTTTCGATAACATAGAGTGGCCCCACATTCTCAATACTCTACGCGATCTCAACTGCCCGGGCAATGTAGCGGGAATCATTGCTTCCTACCTTTCCAATAGAAAAATTTTAATTAATTGGGGTAACGGCTACTCAGAAAGATCTCAATCAAAAGGCTGCCCTCAGGGCTCATGCCTAGGACAAACTCTTTGGAACCTCATAGCAAACAAAATCCTGCTGCGCATGAACTCTGGGGGTTTCAAAACTTACGCATACGCAGATGATTTCTCGTTACTTCTCTCGGGCAGAATTAGAAAAGATCTGGAGGTTCAGGCCCAGGAGGCTCTCTCTCTTTTCAATAATCTTCTAAAACAACTAGATCTATCTCTCTCCCCAGGTAAAACACAGGCCTTAACATTCTCTCACCCAAGACAATTGAAAAGAATGCCTGTGATGAGAATTGACGGCGTCAGTGTCAGACATGTTCCTCATATCAAGGTCCTTGGCATCACGGTCGACAGGGGTCTCAAATGGCTAGCCCACATTAAAGAACTTAAATTGAAAACTCTCACACACTATCACAATGCAGCTAAAATGGTAGGAAGGAGGTGGGGAATCTCCACCTCCTTTCTTAAAATATGGTACTCAACAATAATAGAAAAAATATTAACTTACGGGGCTGGCATTTGGGGGGTAACCTGTCGGTTGCTGCTCAGACAAACTTAAACTCAATCCAGAGGAACTTCCTCCTCCAATTATCAAAAGGATATAGAACAATCTCCACTGACGCCCTCACTGCTGTTACGGGCATTCCCCACGTCCATCTTCAGCTTCAACAGACGTACTTAAAAACAAACATTCTTCAATTAAAAAATATTTCTTTGGCAAAAACCCTTTTTCCAAACACAGAAATACAACCCACAGTCAATAGTTGGAATATTCATCCCGGCAAAGATGTTGCTTCACAAATAGTAAATTGTAACAAAAATAGCTTTTCTCCTTCTGCTCCTGTGGCTATCTACACTGATGGCTCCAAAACGGACCACGGTGTGGGTGCGGCCTTTTGTGTGATAACCGATGTTTCGGTTGTCCATCAGTGGGCGGGCAGACTGGCCAACTATAACTCTGTTTTCCAAGCGGAATTATTCGCGATCCAAATGGCCATAGACTGGGTTATGACTAATATTAATAACTATCCCTCCCATAATATTTTCAGTGACAGTCTGTCAGGTCTTCTAGCCATTGCTCGCCACAGGAGTAAACATCCACAGGTTATCTCAATTAAATCAAAACTTATTAATCTGGCTAAACATCTTTCCCTGGCACATGTTTCTGCCCACAGGGGAGTTCTCGGCAATGAACTTGCAGATTCACTGGCCAAGGCAGCCACCGAAAACAATTCAATACATTCTTCACTCCCTGTCCCTCCCTCATACGTTAAACAAGTATTAAAACAACAATTACTTAGAGATTGGCAGGAACTGTGGGATACTTCTCCAAAGGGAAGATACACCTTTAATCTCATCCCACTCGTAAACTTAAATTCTTGGTGTCTTCCCCCCCCCCCCGTGACTGCTTTTCTGACAGGTCATGGCCCATTTCCATCCTATTTATACAGATTTCATTGCCGACGCTCTCCTCTGTGTCCTTGCGGGGAGGAGGGAACTCCTAATCACTATTATTACTACTGTAGTTTAACTTCTGCCTTCCACTTAAGAAATCCCACTCCCAGGCCAGCCGATTGGCTGTTTAATATCCTCAATAGAAAAAGCCTGCTTTCTAAACTAAATAATATATTTGAATTCCTTATGAATATGACTAATCTCACAGATTAATCTCACATCTGCTTGCTCTTGCTTTAAGCCACTTGCTCTGCCTTGCTCTACTTGCTTGTCACTTTTACAAGCTTTAAGCCACTTGTCACTTTTCTACCAGCATAGAACATGCCGCTCCTTGTCGCGTGGGAGACCTGTCTCTAGCGGCTTTTGTAATTTTTTTTTTTTTTTTTTTTTTTTTTCAAGAGTTTAAATAAACTCCGGAAGAGGGGCCTAGCATAGCTGGAATCGCTCGACACTGCTCCTAGAGCGGTGAGCGGCACCTCTTCCCTGTTAATGGGTGATGCTGTTGTGACGTGTTTTCCCTAAAGCACTTGATGCAAAACCAGTTGCCGATGTGTTCTGATCGGAGTCAAGAAACAAGAAGTGCCTGCTTCAAACCTAGAAATTGATATGCGATCTAGATGCAGGGCGTTTACTGTGGATTTCTCCGGCGTTCTCGTAACTATAAGGTAGAACATTTTTTTAATACTCTCATGGAAAGCACTCTGCATATGCTTAGAGCACATATGCAGTTCATCGTGTTTAATCCCAACATTCTAAACAGAAATTTTCGCATTAGCTATATCTCTGGTTTCATGTCATGAAATTACAGCCAAAATGATTTGTGAAATGATTATTTTCAAGGAAATTCGTAAATAATTTTGAGAAAACACACAAGCGACGGCTCTGTATTTACTATTTTTTAAGATTTCCAAGACTTTAATACTTCTTCACAATCTACTGATTAATAGGTCACTAAACCGCATATGGAAAATGCTCGTTGCAAGAACAGAAGAACTTGGTTAAGTTTTTGTAAACTTTAACACAGACCTGTTCAACCCAGAACAATTGGTGGGTCCGCATTATATAAATGTATAAATCATATACATAAAGTAAATATTTATCCGTTGGACTCGTGAGGATTTAAAACAAAAAATACATATGTTAAATATATTTTTCTTCATAAAATATTTTTAAAACAGTCAAAAACTTACGATTATATATTCATAAATATTTTAGTAAGAATCAGTTATTGATCTGATAATATTTTATTAAAATTAATGAACGCGATATGTATTTATTTAGCTACCTTAATCGTTATTTTCATTACAAATTCAGAAACAATTTATTCATTTTTGAGGATTTAACCGAAGATGTCAAATTAGAAATTTCCTAAATTCTGTCGCGGGCCAGAGCGGCGGGCCACACGGCGGGCCACATGCGGTCCGCGACCCGGGGGTTGGTCAGCCCTGCTTTAACAGGTCGTTATGCATAATGCTACACAATGAATATACATATATTGCGTTCTTATGCATAAAGGAATAGTAAAGCATTTTGTGAACTATTAGTTTTTGAATTTGGCATTTGAAAGTGAGAGAAAGTAATTACTATAAAAAAAAAATGGTCATTTTTTATTGCCATAATTTTATTGCCCACGGGTATTTTTATTTTCGCATGAGTTAATAAATATAACACATAACACACTAAGGGACAAAAAAAAAAAAAAAAAAAAAAAAAAAAAATCACATGTATAGTTTTATTTTTATTTTCATTAATCCCCAATCTTAAAATTTAAATGTAAGGATGTAACAGACAGTGATTTCGCCGGCCGGATATCGTGAATATGTGAAACACTAATGTATGCTGGATACGGATATGCGATATGCGATATATATATATATATATATATATATAGATAGATAGATAGATAGATATAGATCTAACATTCTTATTAAATATAAGTTAGTCATTAACATGTGAATTCAAAAATTTATCTCTACCTCAATATACAACTTTTTATGATAATGATTTAAAAATTTTAAATTTTATCCCTTTTTCTAAAAGAGACTGTTTTCTGTAAGAAATATCTACAAATGCCAAAATTATCGAATATTTGAGATATGTGTCAGAAAACACGTGCCAGAAACCATCTACACAGTCTCTATGTTTGCGCATGCATTGCAGCGCCAAGAGGCGGAGTCGTTTGGGATGAAACGAGATGGAGTTCTACTCCACGCGGTAGTATCTCACGGCTAGTCAATAACGGAGGCTGCATTTCTCTGTGTTACGGAGAGAGAAACGACGTGTGAGACAACGTGGACGGAATAAAAGTTTTCTTTCTCTTTCGCACTTAAAACTCCATAATTGCTCAAGAAAAACTAACAATGTGTGTGCTTTTAAAGTTTTATTATGCAAATAAAATATAAATTCATCTGAGTTATACGAATTTGTGATAAAAATCGTAGTATATAAAAAACAAACATTTTGTGTAAAGATATGCGGAGATAACTGTGAAATTGTGTTGGTGTAGCATTAAAAAATAAATGTGTTAATATTAATTAATTATTTAAGTAAAATATATCATCCAATGGATTTCTAAGAACAGAATTATGGCGATAAAGTTTTTATTTCAAGTTGTTTTTTCTATGTTATGGATTAATCAGCTGAAAACAGGTAATATATTATTCTCGTATTTTTTTTTTTTTTTTTTTTTTTTTTTATATATATATATATATATATATATATAATTATTTATATAAAATTTTAGATAAATGTACAGTTTGTGCTATCAATATTCGTTAAAAATTTTCAATTCGGTCTTCAAAGTTTAGAGACACTAATAATAGTAAACCTCAAATCATATTACATAAAAATGAATCTAATAAACGTAAATATAAATGTAAAAAAATATCTGTAAAAAAATAATTCTAATAATAATTCTCAAATTGTAAGTTTTTAAGCTTTTTTCCGTACCGCTACTGAAAGTTTTAATGAATCATCTTTCACTAATTAATGTGAATTTTATGAAAGTAAAAAAGAAAATGACTATATAAATAAAATATTAATAAATTAATTTCCGATATTTTGATAATAAACAGATGTTATCTGTTTATTACTGTAAACTGTTAGCACTTGTAAACTTATTTACTGTAAACTTATCTGTTTATTACTGTAAACTTATTTACTGTAACTGTTAGCACTTGTTTTTTTATTATCTAACATAATAAAAAAACTTACAAATACAGAACTTTTAAAATAGTTTGTTACGATTATATTTACACATTTAGTTACTTTCTAAGCAATTGCGTGATTTTTTTTTTTTTTTTTTTTTTTTTTTTAATGGAGCATTACTAATAATACTTATAATGTTTATCTTATAAAAAATATTAATGATGTTTACGTTATAATCTTAACGTACTTCTTGTAACTGATGTTAGATATAATAAATCTTACAATCATACAAGTACGAATTTTTTTTTAAATAGGACATTATGATTAGACCTTACACAAACAAATATTTTTTGAAACATCGCATGTATATTTGTTAATGAAACATAATTAATAATACTTCTAATAGTTAACTTCTAAAATAATTAAAAAAGTTATAATCATAACGCAATTTTTGTAATTCATAACGTTCCTGTTATTTTAATTGAATTTAAATTTTTAGCGCAATTTGAAAATATTTTATGTGTAATTATTTTTTATTCAGTAAATCGTATGCTACTTGCAGGAAGTCAATATGATCTTAATTCCTTTTGCAATTGTTGCAGCTAGGCTTTAAAATAATTAGAGCCAGATAATATGTGCATTTCTGATGACAACACATTTTATTAAAGTGAAATTTGTGATTATATTCTGGTACAATAACTGTAAGTGAAAATAAATAAATAACGCTCAATGTTTTGCAATTGAGACTGAATATATATAAGAATACAAATCTCTATCCATTATACGTAACATATCTTTTAAAATTTCATAAAAATTATATATATATATATATATATATATATATATATATATATACTATTCGGTTGGTAAATTTAAATTACAGTAATTTCATAAAACTATTAAAGGAACATTTTTTAAAATATGTTTTATATATTTAATATGTTTTATTTATTTATTTATTTATTTTTTTTGCTGTCAGTAGTTCTTGTTACTGTTAGCACTTGAACGATTTTAGAAATCTTCACATGTTGCCCCATGTGCCGTATTCCATATAAAAATTAATTCTAAATTGAACGAATAGCTATTAAATATAAAATATTACGTTCAAACTTACTTAACGTATTTATCCTTTTTTTTTTTTTTTTTCTGAAGGAATATAAATACTTATATTAATTTTTAAATTAAAACATTGAAAAATATGTATTATAATGTTACATATTTTGGTTGCTAAAACTAATCTTAAGTTTTAATTTTAAGCATTATAAACATAAGTTCGTAATTTAAACAACTTAGACAATTTCTATAAGAAAATTAACTGTTATAACAAAATAATCAATCGGACCTTCATTACCTTCAATATATTATTTATTACTCTCAAATCAAGCATACATGTATTTAAAATGTCGTACATTTTGTGATGTATGATATGATCTGTTACGATAAATGGTGAATTAAAACAACGCCAAAAGATACATATTTATTTAATTTTTTAAACTTGTGAAAAATTAAACATTGTAAAAATTTTTTACTTGTAGTTGATTAGGTTTTAATATTCAAAATTGATCCAAAACATGCATACAGATAAAAATATCATCATCTTAATTTAAATGTGCATTTAATATTTAGAAAAAAAAAAGTGGATATTGCAAAACTTTATTTTTTTTTTTCCAAAATCAATCTGATAAACTTTAAAATAAATTTATATTTTACACATTTCGGGATACTGAACTCGAATTCATCCGTTAAAATTTCATTATTTTTTTCATTTTAATGTTTGTTTCAAATCTTTTTTTTTTTTTTAATTAATTACTAGTAACATATCACGCAGTGAAATATTAAATAAAAATAAATTTCTATTCTAAAACTAAATATACACTTTAAAATTTATATTAAATTTCTATCTGTAAAAATTGTTAGATGCACGTTTAAAAAAATGAAATAAATATATAAATAATAATAATAATAATAATAAAAAAATTCTAAAATAAATAAATAAATAAATAAATAAATAAATAAATAATATAAAATATCATAAGAGTAACTCATGAGACTGCCTTTAATGTTATTTAATAATTAAAAATACTATAATAGCAAGTGTATTTTATAGCTGATGCGTTTCACTTTGCTTTTATTTTTTTCGTATATTTTGTAACAGTGTATTTTATTACACTAAGTATATGATTAAAATTTTATCAGTCTACATGCATTCGTTTCGAATTATAAAGTTTGTCTGTAATTTTTCTTTATATATTCATGGCTTATTGTTAATTACTTTTACTATGCGATGCAAAGTTGCGCAAAACCCACCTATAGAATGATGCATATTCAACGATAGTTAATCGTCTTTATTTTTTGTTTTCTTTAAATTCTCTCTGTGAGCACAATATGGTGTTTGGAGCATAAATCCGCGCATTTACCTGTTGCTCAGTCTTTGAGAGGTTCTTTGCATACTGGAAGTTAAAACAATAGAAACAACTACCACATTTTATTTCATTTTATTTATTCACTCATTTTTTACAAAGTTTTATTTTTTACAAAATTTCCAATTCCGGAGCAATGTTATCCGCGAATTTATTTCTTAACACTTATATTTTAGATTTTTTTTATCGCAGTTATGTATTGGAGAAAAGTATTCTATAAATAATGCGGTGTGAAAAAAAAAAAAAAAAAAAAAAAAAAAAAACACACAAACACAAACACGCACAAAAAATAAGCAAATAAATAAAAAAAAATATTAAAAAAATAAAGTAATATCTTGTCTTTATTGTAAGAGGTAAAAGAATCATTACAGAAACAGTGAAATGCATATTTACATGTTTATAATTTTTTGGATTCACGTTTAGTTCCTATTCTTGTAATTCATTTTTATTTTATTTCATATTTTGTAATTCTAATTTTTATATAAATATTTATAAAAGTTTTTATAAAAGTTTATTATGTAGCGTATGAGACTTTTGCCGTTATTGCGATGTATAATATGAAATACATTGATTCAATTGAAATCTTTGGGAAGTGAATTAGATTATTCATAATTTTAATAAAAATAAACATTTGATTAAAATTTTGGGATCATAATACATCAGAATTTTTTCATGCGTTAAGAAAAAAATAGTATTTTTTAAATTATTATCATTGTAATATTAAAAACATACAAAAGATATTTCGTTAAGAAATGTAGTTATTTTACAAGTAAAACTTGCAAACACGAAAGAAATATTAAACATCTTAAAGAAAATAAAGTACATTATGCGTTTTGTAATAACATATATTTATTTTTAATAATTTAGAAGCAAAATGACGTACGATTCTCTGAGAGCCGAAAAGAAACACCAGTATCTCTGTTGTGTCATTTATTTTTCATTTTGTTATAGAAGACAACATAGGAAAATACTCGAAAAAATAATTTCATTAATATATATATTATTTTCTATTCAAAGGTAAAATTTTAACTTTTGTTTAAAAACATTTCTTTGGTTTGAAATAAGTATTAAGTATAAAAAATATGATGTTCTAGATCTCTACCCATGTTTTTCTTAATAAGCCGCTAAATTAATTAATAAATATAAAGCGTTCATTTGTTTTTCATGCACGTAACCAAAACTAAAATGAAAATGATTTATGAAAAAAAATCATTTTATTTAAATATAATAAAATTAATAAAATAATAATTAGTGATACTAATAATTAAAAAAAAAAAATGTTGAAGTCAAAGATTTATTTATGAAGCAAATAAAATAAATACGTTCAAAAAAAAAAAAAAAAAAAAAAAAAGTAGACTTTGTGCATTTTTTAACATAAATTATGCATTTATTATTATTATTATTATTGTTGTCTTAAATACATCCTCTTGCTAAAAAAAATAAACAAATAAAAGTAAAAAAAAAAAAAAAAAAAAAATGTATATAAGGAATAATTATTATGTATTCTTAAATATGATATTTTACGTTATATTTATACAGAAAGAAAGAAATTGATAAATAGTAAAACGCATTTAGAACTTTGATGCAAATAATTATTTTACATAAATTTTATATTAAATCCTATTTTTAGAATAATAATTAAATGCAAAATTTGAAAGCAACGTTTTTTAGCGTATTTAAAATTAAAAAAAAAAAAAAAAAATATTTATTAATATGTCATTCTTTTCGTTTGTAGTGAAACTTACCACGCTATTTTTGGCCGTTAAAGAACGTAAATATTGACAGGACATAAATTTATTTTTTCTGCTTTTGATTATATTTCTCATAACGAAAATTTATATACAATTTATTTACAAAAATATTTTTGAATACAAAAATTGCGTCAGAACGTAATTTTGGAGACAAATATTCCAATATCTCGGAGACATTTTTTGCAGTAATCGCTAAATTGTCTGTATATGCATGCTGTATGATTTATGAAAAACACATATATAGCTCAAAAAACAGTAAATAATAATTTAAAAAAAGCTATTCAAATAGAATATTAACCCTTTAACGTTTACTACTTAATTTATTTAAAAAATTACTAAACTAATTTTAAAAAAGGCTTTTAGACTCATAACTGATCATAAATATTATATATATATATATATATATATATATATATATATATATATATATATATTAGCATTGTTCCTTTTCGAGAAATTTTTGGTTTGAAACATCTATATGGTAACTTTATTAAATTCAAATAATACTTGATTTAATAAATAAAACACTTTGTAAGTAAACAGTATCGACTACAAAAACTCGTAAAAATTGTTTCCGGGGGAAATAATAGTCCAGCTCTTCATTAAAAAAAAAATAAATAAATAAATAAACTATACGTGAGTGCATCATCAAACCAACAATTCGCACTCGCGCAAACTAAGAAACTTCAAGTGACTTGTGCATTTAGCTTCTTTTGAAATATTATTTGTCAAATTTTGGAATAATGCTGCTATCTAACGGACAGAAAAGGAACAAAAGTGTAAAACTTCATTAAAACAACGAGGAAATAATAAAAAAAATACTGCATAAAAAATTGTTAAATTATATGAAATGTTTGGTTTTGCTGCGAAACCAATGAACGTTAAAGGGTTAAAATAAGGCAAAACATCATGAATAATCTGTGGGGAAACATAACGCATGTTTTATAAATATTTTTTGTAAAGAAAACAACAATAAAAAAAAAATTTCAACTTATTCTTATACAAATATCTGATAGAACAAAAAAATAGAACATTTATTAGTTAAGATAGCATGTAAGTGTATAAAACAACAAAAGTGCATAACAAACTTCCAACATTATAGTTCACAGTAGCCAAACAGCGCTTTTAAATACCCCTCCGCGCGCGTATACACACACTTAAATTTAGTAAATGAGTAAATGTTTCAATATTTATGAAAAAACTGCATTTCAAGAAAAAATAGCTTTACAAAAATAAATTTCAGTTTCGTATAAAGAAAAATTGTACTATTCCATCGATTTTTCTAAGGGAATAGTGGACTTTGAAAATCCTTCTTTGAAAGTAGTATTCCATTGTTGAAAGAGTTTTCCCACATTAACGTGTATAAATATGAAGTATATTAAAACTATTTAAAAACTATTGGAATTAAATAAAAATAAATAAAATAATACATGCATATATATATATATATGAAATATATATATATGAAATATATATAAAATATATATGAAATATATATGAAATATATATATATATATATATATATATATATATATATATTAATTTAATGGCGCTCCTTGTCACTGAGTATTTAAAATTTACTATATATTTTTTTTTTATTGTTTTCAATTATCCATATATTTTAAATATATTTGTGTATTAATTTGTGGATTGATTAATAAGTTAATTTTTTATAAACATTTTTATGTTTCATAGTTAAAAATTTACATTAAATTTCTGCATTCAATTATAAAATTATTTTAAAAAAATTAACTTATCAGTCAATCCACATATTAATGCACAATTAAATTTATAATATAATGAGAAACTGTAATAATCAAAATTTAATGCAAAATTAAAAAAATAATGAAGTATTTTAAAATTTTTGAAAAAAAAAAAAAAATTCAGTTCAATAGTTTTAGAGAAAAATAGTATTTATAATATTTAATAATTTTAATACTTATGTATTCTAACATAATAAAGGTAGGACAATAAATTTAAAGAAAATTTTTTAAGTCCTCATCTCCATAAGCTGAAATTTTTATGTATGCTTTGAATATTAAAAAAGATGGTAGATTGGTGTTTTATAGAAAGTAATCGGGTATGATACTAACTTTAAAAAAAAAATTCTCAAATGTAATGAATGCTACCATAAAATAACTTATACGTACTTGAATATTAACCACTCAAATATCTGTCAGACTACAGCGTCTTGAAATAGTTTTAAAACACTTAAATGCGCTAATATAAAAAGTTATAATAATAATATTAAAAAAATAATGTGAGGAAATTTCTATACAGATTTGTGTGTAAAGATTTTTCTTAATTTCATATCATGTCCAGTTCATAAATGTTTGAATGAATTAAGAAATTAATAACACAGACCGACAAAATTGAAGTTGACAAAATTTGATTTGATGATTTCAGCTGATCTTTATGTTTTTTGATATGCTGAAACCGAAAATGTAGCCCATTTATCTCTATCGCATATAGATTTTTGTCAATACAGGGTGTTTACCGACACGATTTCTTACATATATCATCATAACAATCGGTTGGTTGATTGGTTGATTGATTAATATGGTTTTAAGTCGCACTAGTGCTTCACAATTACAACAATAGGCACCTATTATTAATTAATCATGGAAACATACTATAAAACTTACTATATAATTATATTGGGGAAAGAGTAATGGATGAAACTGTATAGACAGGCACCCTGTATTGGCAAAAAATCTATACGTGACAGAGAAAAACTGGCTTCATTTTCGGTTTCAGCACACCAAAAAACTTAAGATCAACCCAAGTTATAAAATCAAAATTTTTCATGTCGACCTGTGTAACTTAAGTAGAATAATCTTTTTTTTTTTTTTTTTTTTTAAATAAACATTTTAATAAAGTATTGGATATACTTTTGTTTGATTTATAATGGCGGGAAAGATATCGCTCTTTCCACGATTAAACTAGCTTTATGAATAAATTGAAAATTACTTTTATGTAAAATAATTCTACACGCACATGAATAATTAATGCTCTGTCGACAAACACACTAGGGATAAATTTGCATTTAAACAGGACTGCTAACGTTATTTAGCTTAACGACCCAATTAATTTTCTTCTCATAAGTGTAAACAGCAATTGTTAAGGTAAATCATTAATATGTAAAATAATATAGGCAATCATAAATCACGCTTGCTTTAATATATTCACTTAATGCTTCATACAATATCCCTAAAAATAAATTATTGGCTTGCATTTAAAAATGCGCAATATATATATACATTTTCACTTTCTTTAATAAATATATTGCACATCTAAATCATTAACTTAAAAAAAAAAAGTAATTGAATAACATATTAAGTTATTTTCATATGTATTTTAATCAAACAGATTTCTGAAATCAATATCTTTTGTTTTAATGTATAAAATAATTACTATTTTATTTATCATTTTATTTATTCATTTATTTAAAAGAAATATTAATTTATTAAAATTTTTGATATTATTAGCTTGTAAAGTTTGCTAAAATGTGAATATACGTATAGTTTAAATAAGTAACTATTACATAACTTATAAAACAGTTTAAAATGTGCATATTAAAATATACTTAATTTCGCATTCAACATAATTCATGTGATTTTTAAAATATGTTTAATTATTTTGATTTGCGCTAAAAAAAAATTTCATTTATTTTATTTAATGATTTTTGATTAAATAAATATTAACTTATAAATAATATTGTTATCGGCCACCTATAAAGATTGCTACACTATCAGCATGTGTAAATAAAAAAAAAATAATAATACTTCTTTTTATAAAGTAATAAGTATTAAATAAAATACTTAAAACTGTGCATATTGACATTTACTTAATTTGTATACTATTACAGATAAAAATAAATAAATAATTGCTAAATAATAATAATAATAATAATAAAAACATGCGAAACAGTTTTTTCTCTACTCAAATAGATTTTAACACACGCACACACTCACGCGCGCGCGCATATATATATATAATTTAAAAGATCTTCTGTTAAGAAGATACCGTTTAAGATTCTGTATAATTTTGCTGTAATTGGCCTAAAGAAATGCATCAAATTTAATAAAAAGTACTTTCATAAAAGGAGAAGCTATTACTTTTGAAAACTGAAAATAATCACATTTATTCTCAGTTTCCTGATATTCAAAAAATGATAATGGGTTAACACTTTAATGAAGCATCAAATAACTTTACGATAGAGTTTTAAATGTAAAGTTATTTTTGACATTATTTTTAACATCCAAATGTACTATATTATACCATTCTGGGAATGATTTCTTGCATTTTTTTTTTTTTTTTTTTTTTTTCATTTCTGTTTGCATGTACTCTTTTTAAATTTAAAAAATGCGATGCCTTTGATATATTTTTATATAATAATAATAATAATAATAAAGCCAGATGTAAAACACTATTTTTATCTTAATTGTATCATTTTATGCATTTTACATTTTTTATGTTCTCTTTGAAAAAAAGAAAAAAAAATCTAAAACCCAGAAATCCTTTTTCAGTATTCTATCAAAGATTACATATCAATATAAAGAAAATTCCTTTTGTACACAGCAAATGAAATAAAAACAAAAACATTTTATGCTATATATATTATTGTACTATCTGTTTTTACTGTTATTATTCCTATTATTAAACAATTTAAATAAACAATCAAAAATTTTTAATTAAATTGATTATAAAAATTTAATAAATGTACAAAATATAAGAAGCACTTACAGCACATAGTGGTTTACTTTAAAAAATTTTTAATTACTTCAAAATATAACAAGCCTCATCTCATTAGTAATAAAAAGGGTATGACAATTAGAAAATAAAAAATATATTGTATTCAACAAAAATGTTTAGTTTAATATTCTAATAAAAATATATTTATGTAATATAAATATCTATATAATATAATATATTTTTTTATAATATAATATATTCTAATATAAATATACTGGTGATTCTTTGTTTCGCTAAAGTAGCCTAATTAAAAATAAGGTAACAAAATTCCTTTTTAGCATGCCGGAATGGAAGCCTTAAATCTGATGTTAAGGATACTATGATACGAAATAAATATTTATATATGAATATCAACCTAATTCACTAAGAGAGTTCAGTAATCATCATTTGCAAAATTCATTAATTTGATATATTATAAAATTTTCATTTTCAATTAAAAGAAAAAAAAAATAGTTGCTCTGATGATTCTATTTAAAAATTGTACTTAGTGTGCAACTTAAGATAATGAAAATCTCAGCACACAAGGATGTATGGCAATTTGAAAATAAAATGATATATACATATACATATATTCTTTTTACTTATATATTTTCCTTACATACAACGTTTTTGCAAACAAATATTTAGAAATAACTGTTTAGATTAAGTTACTTAAACAAATGTCGCTGAATTGCACATTTCATGTTTTGTTTGTTTGATATGCATTATTTACATTTTTTATATAATTAGGTTAAAGTGTTATAAACAAATAAAATTTTATTAAATAAATTAATTTTATACAATTTTAGCTTGGAAAATTTGTATTAATGCATAAGTCATGTTTTTTTTTTTTTTTTTTTTTTTTTTTAATATATGTTTATGCTTTCATACTTAAACAAAATTATTCTTTTTTTTAATCAACAGTCATCTTGTTAAGGAATCTTGCATTAAAATTTTTAGAAGCAAATTCTGTTAAGCAATTACTATTTAGATAAATAAATAAAAACATAAAATAGAATCACACACAATTTTTATAAACAACTTCTTTGCAACTTCTTACAAACAAAACCTTTTCGACAAATAACTGACACGACACACTTTTCTTGTTTTAATTAAATTTGTATTAAATGTTTTCTATACAATACTGCGCATTGCATATTTTTCAATATTTTCAAAACTAGTTTTATTCATATGCTTGAAATGAAGGAAGGAATTTAAATATCCATAATGATGTATTTCAAAACATAAATAATAGATTGATTTTATAACTTTTAAAAAAATGTGTTATATTTACACATCCCATAAACAAGAAATGAAATAATGAAAATTAATTAAAAATTCCATTAATAAATTAATCATAAAATAGTTGCAAAGGAAATAAGCAGAAATATATTTTCATTTTTCGTTAATTATGTAATTAAATATAGTAAAGCAATGACATTTTGATAAGTCTAATAGATTTTTTAATCATTAGTTTGACATAAGGAAAAAAAAAAGAAGAAAACTGATGAAAAAATTTTATGCAAAGATTTTTTTTTTATTTATTCAATTATTTAATTAATTAAAGAACAAATGAATTAAAAAACAGATTAATTAAATTATGGAATTTTTTTAATAGTTTTAAAACATATGTTTTTTAATGCTAGGAAAAATATATATATAGGCACAAAATTTTTAATGTACATATAAAATGTGTCATGCTTTTTCTTTATGCCTAGCACATAATTTTCTGATATTTTACGTAATAAATAAAAAGTTTTGTGAATAAATATATTGTTTTCACTAAAAATTATAATTAAAAGAAATCGTGATGTTGATGAAATTGTGAATTATTTTGTTTGTATAAATCTTTATTAAACATATTTGAAACCCCTCTCCCCCTCCCATAAAAAATATATATAAAATGTAACGTTTTTTTTTTTTTTTTTTTTTTTTTTTTTTTTTTGTAAAATATAAGTAGAATATCTTATGTTTAAAGAATTTATAAAATAAAAATTTAATCTCAATATAACTTAGCTATGCAAATAAACGAATTAATTTCTGAAAAGAATTGTTTTGCATAGAAAATGATTCTATCTATCTCTTTTTAAGTTTTCAAATGTTTCTTAATTTAATAAAGCAAAGAAAAAAAATTTGCATAAAATTTCTTTCCTTGTTTTCAATATTTCTTTCTTTCTAAAGGCATAAAGTCAGAGTACTATTTTATCAAAATTTTGGAAGTACGGTTATATCAAAAACCAAAGAAAACAGAAATTACGGTTATTTCAGATACAGATCTATTTCAGAAACATATTTATTGCTATTTTATATACTTACTAGCAAACTTTCTTGCTTCGATAGTCAATATATTTTAAAGAATATTCAAATAACTTTATACACTATATTCAAAATCAATTTATACACACACTATACACAATCAATTTATATATATATATATATATATATATATGAAACATCTTATAAACTGACTTGTGATCCTCGCCTATACTACATCGGTTCCGGGTCTCCATTGCTTGAAATTGTAACTTAAACGCACGTTTAAATTTATGTGCTAATTTGAATGCGCTAATTTAAATTTTTCTTTTATGTGCTAATTAAATGTACATTTAAATTTACATTGATGGGGAAAAAAAATCCCAACACCAAGAAAAAAATATTGTACAGTAATGAAATTTCAGCAATGCATTTGTCTAGGTAACATATTTAATTGATTAAAGTTTCAAGATCACAGGTAGAGCCATTGGCGAGAAGAGCCATTTCAAATGTGAAATGTTGGTACATTAGTAACCGGTGTAACCGCCAGAATTTTGAATGCAAGCATGCAAACGTGCATGTATTGTGTCGTACAGGTGTCGGATATCAGTTTGTGGGATGGAGTTCCATGCCTGTTGCACTTGGGCGGTCAATGCAGGGACGGTTAATGCTGGTTGCGGATGACGCTGGAGTTGTCGTCCAATGATGTCCCATACGTGCTCGATTGGAGAAAGATCTGGTGATCTACCAGGCCAAGGCAACATGCCGACACTCTGTAGAGCATGTAGGGTTACAACAGCGGTATGAGGACGAGCGTTATCCTGTTGGAAAACACCCCCTTGAATGCTGTTCATGAATGGCAGCACAACAGGTTGTATCACTAGACTGACGTACAAATTTGCAGTCAGGGTGCGTGGGTTAACCACGAGAGTGCTCCTGCTGTCATATGAAATTGCTCCCCAAACCATAACTCCAGGAGTAGGCCCTGTGTGTCTAGGCCGCAGACAGGTCGCTAGCAGGCGTTCACCTGGCCTCCTTCTAACAAACACACGGCTATCACTGTGACCAAGGCAGAACCGGCTTTCATCAGAAAACACAACAGATCTCCACTCCGTCCTTCAATGAGCTCTAGCTTGACACCACTCACGTCGCAAACGGCAGTGGTTTAGAGTCAGTGGAATGCACGCTACAGGGCGTCTGGCTCGGAGCTGTCCTTGAAGTAACCGATTTGTAACAGTTCGTTGTGTCACTGTGGTGCCAACTGCAGCTCGAATTTCAGCTGCAGACGCAGTACGATTAGCTACAGCCATACGCCGAACACGGCGGTCTTCCCTCTCAGTAGTGCCACGTGGCCGCCCAGAACCCGGTCTTCTTGAGGCAGTACCTTCCCTTGACCACTGCTGCCAACACTCATGCACAGTGGATACATTCCTGCCAAGTCTTTCTGCAATATCGCGGAAAGAAAACCCACCTTCTCGTAGCCCTACTACACGACCTCGTTCAAACTCAGTGAGCTGTTGAAAATGGCTTCTTCGTCTTCTTAGAGGCATCCTTGACTAACATTATACGTCAAATCTCAACTGTAAATAACGACCACGAACCTTACAGCGCTTATTTAAAGCAAACCTCATTTGCATGTTCATAGTGTCGCAACTAGCGCCACACTTATGCGCGTAGCTCGAAATTTGAATCGACGTCATCTTTCAGATGTATAAACACGCCTACCAAATTTCGTTTATCAAGCACAGCTCCTTCCTGGTGTTGGGATTTTTTTTTCCCATCAGTGTATGTGGTAACTTATGTGCTGCTGTTATTAAGAATTTTTTTTGGACAAAATTTCCTCGGACGTATTATGATCTTCCCTCTATGACAATAGGTGGTAGAACCAGGCAAACTTTCCAGCTGAATTTTTTTAATCAATTAAAAAATACTAGTTAATAATATTAAGATCGGGCTTCGAGGTGCCAGATGGAGGTCGAAACGTACTGCCATGAAAAATTCTGTAGCTCTGGGATCAACTGTTATTTTGGAAAGAAAAAGTGGTTTGTGATAAACAAATGCGGGTAAGAGAGATTAATTCTTGTATTTCGAAAGATGTGAAATGAAACTCTTTTAATCTATTTTCGAGACAGCAGAGGGCGCCGAAAATAGATTAAAAGAGATCGAAAATAGATTAAAAGAGTTTCATTTCACATTTTTCGAAATACAAGAATAAATCTCTCTTACCCGCATTTGTTTATCACAAACCACTTTTTCTTTCCAAAATAAATTCTATCGTCAGTCTGAAGTTTTAGCCATGGGTTCCCCTCTCTCCCCGATTCTCGCTGATATTTACATGCACTATTTCGAAAGCAAGCTTTTTAGGAAAATACCCTTTCCTTTTTGGACCCGTTACGTCGACGACACCTTCACGCTTATCAACATTTCTCATCACAATATTGACCACGTCTTAGAAACTTTAAATTCAATTGACAGTAATATCCAGTTTACATATGAAATAGAAAATAGTGACTCCCTTCCATTTCTTGATACGCTCGTCTCTCGCACTGTAAATGGATTTTCAACCACCGTCTATCGAAAAAATTTTGCTGTCTCCCTTCCTCCCCATGCGCGTTCATGTCACCCACCTAACCAAAAAATGGATGCTTTCTATACTTTTGTAAACCGTGCCCTTAATATTTGTTCAAATCCTAGTTTATTAAAATCTGAAATTAAATACCTGAAAGCCATTGCAATTGATAAAGATTATGACCCTTCCATTATAGACAAAGCTATCTAAAAATTACAACTCCCTCGTATTTTATCTACTAAGTCAGTCTCTTCTAATATCAGTATTGTCTTACCCTATTTTCCTAAATCCAGTCAAACCATAGCTAAAATTCTCAAACAATATGATTTTAAAATGATATTTTCGCCTTCTAATAAACTCACCTTTTCTCAGTTAAAAGTTCCTATTGATATGCATAATTCTTGGGGCATTTATAGTATTTCCTGTCAGTGTGGTTTATCATATATTGGCCAAACAAAACGCAGTCTTAAATTTCGTCTAAAAGAACATATGAATTACGTCCGCAAACAAGAACCAATAAATCGGCTATTTCTAAACATTGCTGGGAAGAAAATCATAATTTTAAATTTAATTCAGCTAAAATAATTTGCAGACCTAAATCCATTCATGAACTCGATTTCTTTGAAGCTTTTCATATTTATAAAAATTTTAAAAACCTTGTAAATTGTAATTTCGCTATTCCCAATTTGTCTGACTGTTGGAAATTTTATATTCAGTCCACATTTTCTTAATTTTTCTACTGTTCACACAGCTAACTTTAATAAATTCCTATTGGCCACTCTCCCCACCTTTCACGTAATTCTATTGGTTGAACTAAATTCGGCCCCTCTCCTATATATACGAGCCCTTCTGCAGATTCAGAATCCTTTTTGCACTGAAGACGGCACGCTTAAAGCTGCCAAAAGAGCTGTATGCATTTCCAATATTTTTCTTTGGCGTTTCTGACGTAGTCGTTTGTTCGAGTTTTAATAAAATCAATTTGCTTATAAAAAAATGCTAAAATTTACGTGAAATTTATACAACTGAGTTATTGTTTAGATTTTGAAAATTTTTATGCAATTGTAATAAAACATATATTTCACACATAATTGAACATATCACTAATAAAATATTATATTTTTAATTCTTTCTGTCTTTTTTTTTTTTTTTTTTTTTTCACTGCCCGATTTTAATAATAATGTTGATAAAATCTTTAAAAAGCAACTCTCTATACTGTTTTATTACAATAAAATATATTTAATGTAACTAAAATTTTTATTTCAGATATTAAGTCCGCACATTCATTTTTGGAAAGTTTTAAAGTTACGTATATTTTCTTCATAATATCAGAAAAAATATGGATATTATTACATATGTGTCAATTTAGTTATATGCATATTTTAAGATATATATATAAATAGCATATAATTAGTAAATCCGACCTACAATTATTTAACAATTTTCAATAAACTAATATTTGTTTGAAATTTCTCTATCATAATTTCATTAAAGTCTTTAAATAAACCTTACGTATAAGTATTTCAAAATCCTTCTCTAAGAGAACCTCATGTAAATTTCCTAAACTTAAATGGATTAAAGCAAACATTCAAGACATGGCTTTAAATAAGCTAAGAATTATAGATAGCAGTGTAATTTATGGTAGTTTATAATAAGTGACGTAAACGAAGCTGTATTGTCTAATTTAATATTTGACATTTTAAACGGACTGGAATTGCCTGGCAAAATTTTCCTAATAAAGGAATATTAAATTTGCATAAAATATGATATATTACAGAGAAATTAGGAAAATGCATGTACCATCTTGAATAGAGAAATTTTGTGCTTTAAATACGAATGAAATATACATGCATATTTTAAATTATCTTTTACATTAACAAACTTGTCATGGTAACTTTAAAAAAATATTTCACATCTTAGAAATAGCGACAGATTTAAATCTAGGTTTAATTTAAAATTATAAATTATTGTACAAATGAATTTTATAAAATGATTTATTCTAATGAAGTAAAAAACGTAGAGTTTTATCATTTTTTTTTTTTTTTAATTAAACAAAAATTCTTTAAAATTCAATCTTGAAGAAATATATATATATGTATATATATATCATGTATACCATACAGATTTTTTTTTTTTTATAAGTGACGCATTCATATTAATTTTTAATGTAATATTAGTAAACAACATAAAATAATAATAATAATAATAATACAATTATAAACATCCGTAATTATACATATTATTTCAATCTAGTCCATTAGAAAAAAAAATATTAAGAGCTCCAGTCATATTATTAGCCAGAATTTTTGTTGCATTATATTGAAAGTAACTAGTTACCAAGTAAGTTGCTTTCAGTGCAATGACAAATAAAATATTTAAGATTAGATATTTTTTTATAACTATGTCTTCCTTCAAAGGGATTAGTGTAAGTGACATTGATCATAATAGAGTTATACTTATGACTTTTACACAGTAAAAAAAAAAAAATAAAAATAAAAAAAATAAATGCTAACTGTAAGTATACAATTAATGTTACAAATTTAAATATTGACAAAAAAGAAAAGTCACTTGAACTGCATATATTATAATTTGTTTTATATGTGTGCGTACAAGTTACATAGTTTAAAACAAAATGTTTATCTCTTTACTTTTACCTTAAAATATATTTTGTTTTTAATTAATAGGAAGAAAACTAGGAAAAAATATAAGTATTTTAAACATTTATACTTAAAAAAAAAAAAAAAAAAAAAAAGATAGAAAGAAAGGAGAGAAAAAAGTCTATATTGCTTTTGTGTAGCTCTGTATAGTATCTTACGGCAAGATAAAAAAAATATATATATTGATTTTAACTATTCAGATAGGAATTCCAATATATATATATATAGATTTATTTCAATAGAAATAGCATAAATATTTTTAACTTTATGTAGCCATATCGATCATTCAAATTTGCATACGATTTATATTTTGCAAAAAAGTAATTCCATATATCACTTAATATATTGAACAATTTCCATTTATATGTATTATAAAATATCTGAGCATTTTTATGAAGCCCTGTAAGCAAATCTTTTGCTCAAAAATTTTGGCATGCCATACATAATAATGTATCTTTCTTTCGTGATGTTATGTGAAAAATATGTAGAATACAATATTCCTTAAAGAAGTACTGCTCATAGGCAGAGGGCAACGCATCAGAAATCTTTTATGAGTGGCTGTACACAAACCATTTCCGTTATTTATATCATTCTAAATAATGAGCATACCGTAATGAACTAGACCAACTTATATTAAAATCAAAACATACTATATATATATATATATATATATATATATGTATATATATATATATATATGTCTATCCATTATGTCTATCCTATTATGTCTATCCATTATGTCTATCCTATGTCTATCCTATGTCTATCCTATGTCTATCCATGTCTATCCTATTATGTCTATCCTATTTTGTCTATCCTATTATGTCTATCCATTATGTCTATCCTATTATTATGTCTATCCTATATGTCTATCCATCCATATCATATATATGTCTATCCAATGTCTATCCATTTCATAGTTATATGTATATTCTAAGATTCTAATATTCTAAGACTGTAGGTGGCCGCTCACCACTATGCAACGGTTTTCAGTGATTTTAACCTTTAGAGAGGGGCTCCGATGGCACTGTGGAGATTCAAAAGAGCCCGTGTCTAAAGATTAAACCTCCTCCGCTCTTTATTGCATAAACAGAAAAAAAAAATAATTACAGAGGTCTCCAAAGCAGAGATTTCACACGACAGAGGGCGACAAGGTAACAATAATAAAAAAAGAAGAACGGAGCCTTGCTTCCTCTCATGGAAAGGCTTGTGTTCAAAATTTATATAGATCTCCATAAGAAAAGATGGTAACTGCCTTGAAAGATTGAAAAAATAGTTGGTCATATTGGAAAGATGCATTAAGAAGTTATAGATTCTGGTTAGTTTCTGACGTAGGGGAAGCCGGGTAACGATATTAAAAAGCCAGTCGTTAGGTTTATTAGGTGGGTTAGTGGGCATGAGAAAATTTAATAATTTGCATTACCCTCAGCCCCGCACATACATTGTGGAGTGCGCGAGCAATGAAACTTGTAAATATGTGATTTGAACGGGCCATGACCCGTTAAGAAGGCTGTTATGGCTGGGGAGAGGTCAAAGTTATAATTTGACACTTTTGGGAGGAGGTTAAAAGTAAATCTACCTTTGGGAGATTTATCCCAGTGTAGCTGCCATTCTTTCCTTAGTCGTGCTTTAAGATATCTTTTGATGTAAGAGGAGGGGGGGGGGCAGACCGAAATCCACTGCTTCCTTTTAAGTGGCAGTTTTTGCTATCTGCCATTTCATTGCCCGCGACGCCCTGTGAGCGGAGACATGAGCTAAAGAGAAAGTATCGGGCTTAGACAGGAGATCTAATTTAATTTTCTGAATAATAGGATGGTTATTCTTGTGGCGAGCCAGAGCCTGAAGACATGTTCTAAGATTCTAAGACGGAAGGTGGCCGCTCACCACTATGCAGCGGTTTTGAGCGATTTCAACCTTTAGAGAGGGGCTCCGATGGCACTGTGGTGATTCAAAAGAGTCCGTATCTAAAGGTTAAACCTCCTCCGTTGTTAATTGCATAAACAGAAAAAAAAAAAAAAAAAAAAAAAAAGGTTACAGAGGTCGCCAAAGTGGAGCTTTCAGACGACAGAGGGCGACAAGGAACAAGAATATGAAAAGAAGAACGGAGCCTTGATCCCTCGCATGGAAAAGCTTGTGAAGAAAAATTGTATGGTCCTCCAAGAGAAAAATTGGTAACTGCCTTGGAAGATTGAAAAATTAGTTGGTCAAATTGGAAAGATGCATTAAGAAGTTATAGATTCTGGTTAGTTTCTGACGTAGGGGAAGCCGGGTAACGATATTAAAAAGCCAGTCGTTAGGTTTATTAGGTGGGTTAAGGATACGCCAATCAAGAGTTAGTGGGCATGAGAAAAAGTAATGATTTGCATTATCCTCAGCGCCGCACTCACATTGTGGAGTGCGCGAGCAATGAAACTTGAAGAGATGTGATTTGAACGGGCCATGGCCCGTTAAGAAGGCTGTTATGGCTGGGGAAAGGTCAAAGTTATAATTTGACACTTTTGGGAGGAGGTTAAACGTAAATCTACCTTTAGGAGATGTATCCCAGTATAGCTGCCATTCTTTCTTTAGTCGTGTTTTAAGACATCTTTTGATGTAAGAGGGGGGGAGGGCCAGAACGAAATCCACTGCTTCCTTTTTAGTGGCAGTTTTTGCTAAGAGATCTGCCATTTCATTGCCCGCGACACCCCTGTGAGCGGAGACATGAGCTAAAGAGAAAGTCTCGGGCTTAGACAGGAGATGTAATTTGATTTTCTGAATAATAGGATGGTTACTCCTGTGGCGAGCCAGAGCCTGAAGACCTGAGAGACTGTCACTGTAGATAAAAATTTTCGAATTGGTAAAATAAGAAATTGACCAAGAAATTGCTTGGCTGATAGAGAAAATCTCAGCCTGGAAAACAGTGTTACAGTCCCCAAGCCTACAGGACCACTGATGAACCAAGACCCCGTCAAAAAAGGCGCAAAATGCGGCACCCACACCATGGTCTGTCTTAGATCCATCTGTAAATATCGCCACAGGGGCTGTAGGAGAGAAGGAGTTAATATTAGTATTAATTAATGCATGCGTAAAGTCCTCTGCTGGGTGTATGAACCAGCTGCCCATTTTGAGTTGAATTTCTTCATTTGGAAATAGAATTTTCTGTAGGTCTTTGTTTCTTAGTTGTAGTACGTTTATTCTGTTGTATTCGTAATTCAGAGTGAGGTGTAAAGGAGGAACACCGGTGATGACGTGGAGGGCATCAGTGGAGATGGTTTTATAACCCCGTGACAGTTGCAAGAGGAACATCCTTTGTAATGAATTTAATTTTCCTATAGCTGTTTTTGAAAGATTACCTCCCCAGATTCCCGCCCCATAAGTAACGATTTTTTCCACTATTGTTTGATACCATGTTTTTAACATTTTGGTGCTTATACCCCATTGTTTACCCATTAATTTGCACGAGTTATGATAATGTATAAGAAGTTTAATTTTAAGTGAGTTTAAATGTTCAATCCAGTTAAGGTTTTTGTCTATTGTTAGTCCTAAAATTTTCAAGTGATCGACATGTTTTACACTTTTGCCCTCATACCTCATCGTCGGCTTTCTCTTCAGTATACGTGGTTTGGAGAAAGTTAAAGATTGAGTTTTATTGGGTGAAAGTTCAAGGTTTAGGTCTTTGAGCAGCTGGAAAAAAGCAGTGAAGGCATCCTGAGCTAAGGTCTCCAGATCTTTTCTGCGTTTGCCCGAGAGAATTAACGTGAAGTCATCCGCAAATGCAAATAATTCAAAGCCTTGTGAGCTCATAGAATTCAGTATGTTATTAGCAATGAGTGTCCACAGGACCGGGCCGAGACACGAGCCCTGTGGACAACCTTTCTGTTGACTGTGCACACTAGAGCCTGTTCGATTAAGATGGAACGCTCAGATAAGTACGATCGGATGACTCCCGCCAAGTTTCTCGGACATTCAATTTTTGATAGGGAGTTAAGAATGTGGGGCCATTCGATATTGTCGAATGCCCCTTGGATATCCAGGGAAACTAAAGTTGTATATTGATCAGTATTGTAACTGAGGGCACTAGAAGACAAAATTTTTTCTAAGGCCTGTTCGCAAGATCTGCCCTCTCTGAACCCAAATTGCCGTTCATTTAAGAGCTGGTTAGATTCCAAAAAGTAATTAAGTCGGACAACAATTAATTTTTCCAACAATTTTCCTAGGGTTGGAAGAAGGCAGATCGGGCGATATGATTTTGACTCAGAAGGTGACTTCCCTTGTTTCAGGAAAAATACAACTTGGCCCTGGCGAAGAACTTTAGGAAAGTGATTATAGTCTAGACAGAGATTTATCCAGATGTGTAAGATATTAGGGATGCATTTGTTAACTTGTTTTAAAATTTTAAAATCTATGCCGTCTGGACCTGGTGCTTTTTTGTCATTAAAATTTTTAAGCGCGGTGTGGATTTCCGCCTTCGTAAAGGCTTTGTCCTCCTGCGCGGAGAAGACAATGGGAACGCTCGCAGAATTTGGAAATGTTGACGGGCCGAAAATTTGCTGCGTAAGAAAAACAAGGTTGTTTTGTTTAGAGGAAAGACCAGGAGACCTTTGTAACATTATTTCATGAGGAGTAAAGTACTTTTGCGAATAAAATTTTTGTGCTGTGCCAAAGACATTCGTCTGCGAAGAGCAGAAGGTCTTCCACGCAGCATGTTTGGCTAAGTTAATTTTTTTTTTATATTGCGCTGCAAGTCTCTTAATTAATTCTTTGTGTGCTTGTGATTCTGATATTGGTATATGTTTAGTTTTCCGTCTTAAGGCCGTGAGTCTGTTGCGTAGCGTTTTAAGTTGCGGGGACCAGAAAGAAGGGACGTGGTGACGTCGTACTGATCTCAACCGGAGTGAAGCGCTAGCTGCTTCTTTTATTGTTGAAATGAAATGCTCTGTGAAAGTGTCCAGTTGTGTTATCGATTCTATGTCATTTAGTTGATGTAGTAATGAGTGTTCGTTAAATTTTATGAGTCTATTGAATTTGGTAAAGTTGGCTCTTTGTGTTGAGAAGCGAGTGCGGGTTTTTAGTTGTGGAGTTGTGTTTATTGAATATGTTATGTAATTGTGATCAGAGTTATTGAAGACATTTAGCACTGACCAGTCGTTAATCTTACTGAAGGTTTCTGGGTTGACTAGAGTAAAGTCTGGCCAGCCCAAAGCTCCGTGTTTTTGGAATGTCGGTGATGAATTTTCGATGTTTGCTAGACATAAGTTGTGTGTAATAATATGTTCTATTAAGCGGCTTCCCCTAGTGTCCTCACGAGGCGAGCACCAAAGAGGGGAGTTTGCATTTAAGTCTCAGCCGCAGAGGAAGAGTGCCTTGTGTGTAATAAGATGTTGCCATTCTTCCAGACAAAGATCAAAGTCAGACAACGGGGCTGCGTATGCGCTGCCTAAGAATACCTCGCCTTCACTTGACGTCAGTGTAATGAATATGCAATTGTCTACGGTGAAAAGGTGAGTGTAAATAAAATGTGATGACCTTAAGACAATGTGTGCATTTTTGTTGCGTGAAGAGAAAACTGCCCAGGATGCTGGAAAATCATACAGACGACCCTCTGCAGTGCTATAAGCGTCCTGCAGCAGCCCAATATCAAAGGAGTTTTTCTCCAAAAAATCTTTTACTGCTGAGTTAGCCGCTTTGCAATTGTTCAGGTTGATCTGCATGATTTTGATGTTTGATGGAGGAACTAGGTTAGTATTATTAGAAAATTTATTTTCATGCATTATTTAAATAATTTATGAGAGTTAATGTTTTTGTTATGGGAGATATTTGGATTGGCAGTTACCTTAATGATATGAGGGCTGATGGGGAGACCAACCTTCCTGTACGTTAGGTTCTTGAGGAGAAAAGTTACTGAGATTTGGTGGCAGGAAATGTTCATTCTGGTACCACTGCGGAAATGGTGGAAACTGCCAAGGTGCACACGGTGGGAGAAAAGGAGGGGACAGGTGCGGTAGCTGCTCTCCCAAGGGGGAACTGTGCTTGTCGAACAGTGGAGGAAGACCTTGATACGTAAAGGGAGGAGGGAAACTTTCTTCAAGATATTTCCTTTCTTTTTCATAGTGCTTTTGATATGTGGGGCAGGCCGAAGAGTACGCCGGATGATCTGTTTTGAGGCGTCTGTTGTTGCTCTCAAAATTTACCCGCATGCAATTGACACAACCAGGAGAATTGGTGCACTGAGAACTCGAAGAGTGATTGCCTCCGCAGTGGGCACAATAAGAACTGTTGTTACAGGTGCCTGAAGTGTGCCAGAATTCCTGGCAATGGGTACATCTGGGAATTGATGTAAAGGGTCTAACCCTGGATTTTATAATGCCGAAGTTAATAAAGCCTTCCCGAAGTAGAATTTCGGCGATTGGTTCCTGTATGAGTAGAATTTTGTTAAATTGTCCTGAATTTCTTGATTTTTTTGTTTTGAGTACTTTGAAACTTGTTGCATATTTTTTTGAGATGTTCAGTTCCGTGGAAATATTGGATAATAACTGAGCGTCTTGAATACCTTCAGGAACTCCTAGAACTATAATTTTTAAATTGCGTGGCCTTTTCGATACCACGTTTAAATTCATGATAAATTTTTGATTCTTCTGGAGTTCTTCTTTCAATATTTTTGCAGCAGAGGGTGTATTACAAATGAGTTCTATGTGCTTCCTCCCTATTTTTGTCTCTATCTCTGTTAAGGGAGCGGCAATAGAGCATTCTTTGAGTTGTTTTAATATGTCGACTCCTCTGTGTGTGTCTTTGCGTGATGTTAAGACTAAAGTTCTTTCTTGCCATTCCAAGATAGCCTCCGCCTGTGAGTGTAGAGGGGTGGGTGAAGCTGTATGAACCTTGTTGACTTCGCTCTGCGCTGCTGAGATTGGGATGGCACTGTTTTTTCTTGATGTTGAGTCTGAACATCCTTCTGCTTCTGTATTAATAGGGGCTGCGTTTTTCTCCAATATTGTTAGAATGGTGCCCTGCGATGTCTGTATTTCTTTTAGTATAGAGTCTGTTTTTTCAAATTTGTCGTTGATGCTGGTGCTTAGATTTTGTAGTTCTTTGGAGTTGTTACAAGAGTCCTCTGTTGATGGTTGCATTTTTACTGGAAATGGTGAAGAGATTTTGCTGTCTGAGAGGGCACGTATTTGAAGAAAGGCGTTTTTAAGCAGCTTGAAGGGGGCCTTGTTGTTCCCCTTACCTGACAGTTTGATGATGTCTATGGCTACAGAGGCAATTTCAGAGATCGAGGTGTATCCTCTGAAGCTTTCATTACGTTTTAAGAGAGCATGGGAAGCTCTTGGATTCCGAGGGGACGGGGACTTTCGTTCGATGTTTGCTTTGTTGGCTGATCTTAGTGATCTGGTTGAGACCGGTGATCTGTTTGATATGTGGGACTGACAGGATTCATCGCTTGATGATTGGACGTCGAGCATCTCTTGAGATTTTTCAGTTTGTGGCATTTTGCTTGAGTAGCTTTTGTTAATCTTTTTCTTTTCTTTTTTATGATTAATTGGAAATTCACTAAAAGGGTTGGATTAGAGTAACACTTTAAAAAGGAAAAATCCCTTTTAGCTATTTGAGAATCACAATTTGCACTGAAAATATTAATATACACTTTTTGAAAATTTATACAGTGTCGCCCAGAGAGAGTGGATGGGGCTTTCCCAGCCGCACAAAGTCTCATTAAAGAAAATAAATAAATAAATAAAAATAAATAGATAATTAAAAAATAAATAAATAAATAGGTAAACAATAGATAAAGTAAGATAAAAAATAAATAAAAAATAAGATACAATTTTTTTTTTGGTTGTTTATTTAAAGTAGATAAGGTCTGAGCTCAAGAAGTACGAGGAATGTTAATTTTATTTATTTATACAATCAAAAAGAAAAGGAAAGAAAAAAAAAAAAAAAAAGAAAGAAAAGAAAAGAAAAGGGGGATGTATAAGTTTAAGTAGGATTTGAGATGGAGTTGTAAAGTAGATTTCTTGTTGGAAAACGGTAACAGTAGCTCTGGACTGTGAAGAGTTTATTGATGTTGGTGCTTTAGATAAGAGTTTGTTATTGTGATAATTAGGAAGAATTTGAAAAAAAAAAAAAAAAAAAAAAGGAAGGCCACTCCCTATATCTCCTTTTTTCCTCTTCCCTTCCCCCTATTTCTTCCCCTATCCTTTCCCTTAAACTACCCTCCTTAACTCCACCTTTCCCATAACACACCATTTCCCTTCTTCCTTAATATATTATTATTATTATTATTATTATTATTTATTATATATTTCACTTTTATCTGTTTATCTAATTATTCTTAATTTCATTTTATTTTATATTTATATTTATCCATTCATTCATGTAATTCATTTATTTCATTATATTTTATTTTATATATTTATTTTATTTTATTTTTTATATATTCATTTATATATTATTATTATTATTATTATTATTATTATTATTATTATTTTTTTTTTTTTTTTTTAACTTCTTCCCTCCCACCTATGCTGGGACCATTCACTCACCCCCCCCCCCCCCGCACAAATAGGCAAGAAGCAGAATGAGTATTTAGGAAAAAATAAATAAATAAATAAATAAATAAGAAATAAAATTTACCAGATTGAGTACTTAGAATTTGAAGATAGTGGATTTATTTGGTTTGTTAGGTATCAGGCGTTAGTAGGATGACTTTTGTGAGTGGTGAGAAGAAGGAAAAAAAAATATGTATGTATATATATGAATTAAGTTTAAAACTTTTAGTTTTACCTCTCTTTCCCTCTTTCCTCCTTTTTATGTTGTACTAACATATACGATACAAAAATCGGTGACATTTCCATAGACCTGCTAACTATGCTAGTTTATCCGTAATGGTAATAAGCCCCGCCTTTTTTTCATACCAGAATAGTTGTAGAGCAATAGTCTTCTTAATTAATCATGAGAAAATATTGCGAATATTACTCTACAACTATTCTGGTGTGAAAAAAAGGCACGGCCTAATACCATTACAGATATACTAGCTTAGTTAGCAGGTCTATTTCCACTCCGCGAATGCCAGAAACTTCTTGAAAATAGAAGATAATTGGATTTTATAAATAAAAGCAAGTATTTATATATGTAATGTTGGACATCACTGAACTATTTTTAGCCTAGTGAATGATTGTGACAAATTTAATCTGTCGACGAAAAAAATATATTCTGAAATTCGAATACTTTTCTTATTCTTCAGTATTTCGTGTTAAATTTTGACAAAAATATAACTATTTAATATTTAATATTGTCTATTTTCCAAAAAAATATATACACAAGGATAAAAAATAAGTTTTGTACATGGGAAATATTTAATCCTGCGTACTCAGATAACTCAACATTTATCTAATTAGATCATATTATAGAAAAGAGTATTTTTAAAGTTTATATGTTTCCAATGTTCGAAAACATCATTTTAAACCCAGCAATATTCTTAAAGTATAAAAAAAATAAGAACTATTATCATAAATGCACTAAAAAACGCAAATGATAATAATAATAATAATAAAATAAAATAAAATAAACAATCAAAGTAGGTACTATTTTTTTTTAGTAAACGATTATCCAAAAATTTGGAAATAAGTAAATAAAAATGTATCGCAAACATGGCGACAAACATTTAAAAACCACCATGGAGGTTCTATACTAAAGCCGATTGGGGAAATATGAAAACTGGTCACCAAATAAGACATTTATTCTGAAACAAACTTAGAAAATATAAACGTATTCAAGAATATTTGTAAATACAAAACTGATACGATTAAAGTATAAACAAGCAATGAAAATTAGTAATAAAAAATGACATCTACGTTACGATTGCGTCCGAAAAGTTGCATACAAACATACTTCGTAAGAAAGGACTATTTATTTCAGAAATCGATTTTGCATTGTGAATTTTGCCCATTTGTTGTATTTATTGTAATACATCTTGAAATTTTCCAAGATGCCCATCAATATCCAGATTTACCATTTAATTTATAAACTATATTAAAACATTATGCTAAATCTTTTTTAAAAAATTACATTTTTTCACAACCTACAGACAAGTGAGATATTCATCCTTAATTGTACGTAAAAAAAAAAAAAAAAAAAAAAAAAAATGCCGATTTTTGTATTCGAGACCATCACCATTCATAAATTGGATGGTTACTGAATATTTGTTTTTAGTATCTTCTGAATAAGCATTTATGTCGGTTTCTAAATAGTTTTTGATGCTATATTCTGGTTATATATTGATGATCACTTCTTAAAATTTGTTAGTGATATCTTCTGAATGTGTATTGATGATGGTTCCCGAATATTTGCTGGCGATACCTTCAGGATATGTATTGATTATCGAATCTGAATATTTGTCGCCGATATCTTCAGGATATGTTGGATTATGGCTACTAAATATTTCTTCGTGATTTTTTCTGGTTATGTATTGATGGTGGCTTCTGAATATTTGTTGGCTAAATAGCCCACAGATATTCGAAAGTTATTTTATTTTATTTTATTTATTTATTTTTTTAAGGATTGTAATATACAAACCAGTCCCATCGTATTAAATTAAATTGTGTCTGAGACATAATTTTTTTTTTCTTCCTCTCTTTCTTTTTTCATACTTGTTTCCAGGCCATATGGCAAAGGTTTATTTTAAAAAAGAAATAAATATTTAATAAAAACATTTTAATCAAGGTTATTATAAGCACCAATAGCCCGTGCGTTTCTGTTTTATTATTATATTACTTCTTGTAAACTTTGAAAATTTAATTTTAAACATACAAAATTTTTAACAATGATCAGTAAAATGAACCATAAAATTATGTTGAAAAATAAATAAAGTAAGTAAAGATTAAAAATTGCAAAAATACTCATTAGTTGTTTCATCTTAAAATAATTAAGCAAGACATTACGTAGCAACAACAAAAAAATTATTATTGTATTACAAAAGCAATATGATGCAATGATTGGTTGGTTGTTTTTTGACGTCGCACATGTGCTGCGCAGTAGACCATAAGCAACTATCTCAGACTCACCTCTAACTGTGGTCCGGAGACATGCCATCATCATTTAGGTCCGCCACGGAGGGGAAATATGATATAACATAATTAAGCTTTCACTGTTACAGAACTGAAAAAATATCTATATATATACTAATTAAAATCTACTATTGGACCGTTAATGAGGCCTGTCGAATAAACATTAAAAAATGTAATTATATGCATTATTTAAGTACTCGAATTGCAATTCCACGAAAGAAAGAAAAATAGGGATATAACGTTTGTTTGTATTTTTGAAAACAAATATCTATATAAAGAGAGAAATTAAATATCATTTTAGACGATAAGTTAGTCTGCGACTTCGATGACATTTGTTGATTACTTGGCTACCACTGTGGCTATGTCGTCAAACTGTCGTGAATCCAAATTATTTTGGAATTAATCTAAATTAACAAACTTCAGGCAACTTGGCTATTTGAGTAATATGGTAATATGCAAAAAAATATTTACAATGCATAGGGTATAAAAATGCACATACAACAATGCAGACATATTATTACTGGAGAACATATAGTAAATTAATGTGTTTCATATTAAAAATTAATAACCACATTATATGATACATATTAAAAAATGATTGAGAAAACTATAAAATAATAATTTGTTCGAAAAGGAAATATTTAATGCAATGTTATTTTACTAAATATATATATACATCAGGACGAACATTATTCCATACAGTTTTATGAAAGTTTTCGAAACTGTAATCAATATCACATTTTCTCCTCAATGACCATGCTTTTTTTTAATTATCAATAAAATGGGGAAGCGTTTCTTTCTGGCTATAGTTTTATAAATTCGTACTTTAAATAATTACAATAAATCATGCTTGAATAAATTGCTCTTACTTATTTTTCTATTTTATACGCTTTGTTTAATTCAAATTGTGGAAATATTTAAAAACAAACTTTGATTAGCCTTTTCTTTTTTCCTGCCTAAATAATGAGATATACTTAAAACAAGTTTCTGTGGAAGTTAATGTAAGTTAAATTAAATTATAAAACAATATCGATCGATAAATTTTATTTTTTTTATAAAGAAATTTGAATAGGAGACTTGAAAACGTCAAACATTTCAAAATGTTTGTTTATGTTTAAAAATTTACTGTTTAATCTATTCCCACAACTCCAGTTTACTCTCAGTTTTTAAAAAAAATTTTTCTTTCTTTTTTTACTTACGCAAGTAGCAATCTAAATAATGTAATGTTTTAAGATCAAAATTTCACATAACATCAAGTCTTATTTATAGTCGATTATTACAATACATTGACATACTTTATATTTAAAATGGTTTTCGTTTAAGGCACACACATATGTATATAAGAGGGATAATTAAAAATCTATTTAGTAGATAAAAAAATTTTCAGTAAGTAAACGTTTAGTAATCTGTTTATGCAATAAACATATTTAAATGATTATTTATAAAAGAAAATATTTCTTTTATTACATTTACTTTTATTATCTGTCCTTAAAGGATTTTCATTTAATTTATAGGCTCTTGCCTGGTATTTTAGCAAAATCCGGGTTCGACCTCACGACCTTCCTTCCTCATACTGAATGCTCTAAACGCTGCCCCACGGAGTCTTTTTCGTAGGTTTTTATAGAAACAGCCATAACTTTTAGGATGGTTTTCTCGCTCCATGGGGTGTTGTTGCAGCAAAATTTCACACTACTCTATGTTTTCGACCATGCTCTTTAATTTAAGCTTGGATTTGTTTCAATTGGAATTTTACTGATTCATAATTCCCTTGTAATGCAAATTTGTTAAATGGATTCTCTCTTCTAACCCGAAATTTTGTTAAATTCGAAGAAATTGACCCGAATTTTGTTAAATTCGGGTATAATTTTACGGTATGCTTTGCACATGAAGAATTTATCTTTAAGACTGTTATTAACGGTTTTAAGTGACAGAGGAAACGAAAAAAAAAAAAAAAAAAAAAAAGGACAAAAAGTGATAAAATAAATGTATGTTTGGTATATCTAATAAATGCCAATCTGGTGTGGTTATACACATTATACGTAAAATTAAGTGTTGTAAGGTTTGTAAAACAGTGAAGTTTGACTTTATGTTTTTTTATCTACACAATATTCTTGTAGATCATCTGTTATTTCATTTTATTAAATTGTTCACAAGAATTTATACAAAACTAGAATAGACTCTTACAAGAAATATAAATTATTTTCTCAAAGTAAATATGAAATGATATATTGCATATATCATAACTTAAAATAATTTTAGTATAAAAACGACATTATATCAAAACTTTTTTGGATATGACATCTGATATCAAGGGAGCTTTAATGTTATTTCTAAAGACATTCCTGAGATTCATGTCAAAGTACTTATTGTATCGCAAATCGATAAAGTAATTCATCAAGTTTCGGATGAATATATATTTTTTTCTTTATCGACAAGTAAAAAAAAAAAAAAAAATACCGGATAATCAATATTCCTCAAACATTCTCGAATTTTTTCAAAGAATAAAGGGTACCAAGTCAGTTAAATGTATTTTCTAAGGCAGTATAATAGCTGCGCCTCTTCACAAAATACATATTTGATCCCAGAAATTTCATCGATATTTAATATGAAGAGATTTCGGTCTATTATTCTCATAAATAATATAGACTTTTGAGTTATATTTTTAACAATTGTCAAACGTATTTAGATATTTAAAAGATATTTTTATTATAATTCAGGCAATATTAAATATAAAATGCCTGATAATATCATAATACTTTTATAAATTAGATAATTCTAAATAAAATAAGTATGGAGCGGATATGTATGTATGGATATATATGTATTTACTTAATAATTAAAGAAAAAAAAAAGAAAAAAAAAGAAAAGAAAAGAAAAAAGATGTGGGGAACGAGTTTTATTTAAACTTTTGTAAAGAAAAAAAAATGGAGTATTATGTTTAATAAGGAATGAAATTAATAACCTATAAAAAAAAAGTAAAAAGAAAAATCATACGTATTACGTTAAATAAGCAACGAATTAATAATAATAATAATAATAATAATATAAATCTTACCTTTCAGTTATTTTTTACAGAAATCAGCTTTAGTTTTTATTTATTTATTATTATTTTTTTAAGGAAAAAAATAAATAAAGGATAATTTTATTTTAAATTATCGCAGGTCGATTGTTCAAATACTCGTTTGAAATATATTGACAAGCTATTTAAAAAAAATACCAATAAGAAAAATTCATCCCCTCGGGGGAGTGTAAAACAATGCTCCTATATGGATTTTTTTTTTTTTTTTTTTTTTCTCGATTTACTATCACTATTGTGAATGATTATTTTTAATTTCAAAATGATTCTAAATAATAATAATAATAATAATAATAATAATGTAAATTTATAAGGCATTTTTTACTATACCGCCATATTAAAAAATTAGAAAAAGTGGTGTAGCAACACGATCTGTTGAAATTTATATGATTTTAAATCTTAATATATAATTTATATGATTTTAAATTTTAATAATATATATATATATATTAATAAAACGTATGGCAGTTATTAGAAATTTGATTCATGTTACAATACATTAAATTCATTTCAATATACCCTTTAACATTTCATTGTTTAAAATCAGATATTGCAATGGAACTCTAACTAATGTTCATAAATTTGAATGCTTTGAGTTTTATATGTATTCTAAATTTTAACTGGGTGCAATAGTTAGGAATTAATTGAAAAATTACTCTATCGTATGAATCATGTTACTTTCGTTTTGTAATAAAAAAGTTTTAAATTTAGGTATTGTGTTCTTTAGCACAGATCATTAAGCTAATGTATGCCTTCAAATTAGCACTTAACAATACAAATTATTAATAATATTTAAGGTCAGGAAAATGCAAAAAACATTTCATTTTAAAATATCTTTCACGTACAAATATCTTTGCAAAATAAAAAATAAACTAGTGAATCTGCAGATCAGGAGCCTCAACGCCCTCTCTGTTTCCTTACTCAGCAAATCTCTTTTACTCATTATATAGTATTTAAAATAATTAAGCATTTGATTAACTCACTACATAAGCAGATATGATTTTGAGAGGGACTAATGTTCCCTCAATCCTCCCGTTATATCCGTCTGTTTATATCTACGTGTATGTATGTCTGTCCTTGTAAATCATAGCCTTGTGTAAATTGATTTTCACTTTTAAACGCATGGACCGAAATTCATGCAAAATGCTTGCTTAAATTATCGGAATTATTTTGTGTAGCCATGTAAACTAATTACCTGTTCTACGCCGACCATTTTTCAAAGGTACTTTGATTTTAACATTTTATTAATCTTGTTTATATAATTAAGTTTAATGGAGTATAATCATGTGAAAAAGCACTTTCAAGAAATACCATCTATAGACCGTAATGTTAGAAAATTCTTTTGAGAGTCCCTGTGTACGAGCCACACCAGTTATACACGCTAATTAAAATTATAAGCTAATATGTTGGAACTCATTAATATTGAACCAAATTTGACATCACTGGATGGTTACAGAATGTCAACGGAATTCTTTTGTGTGATCCCTTAAAAAAATTATTTAGTCTATACATACCTTTTTTCAAGAGAAAACATACTTTCAAGCATTTTATTAATGTGTGTTTATTCTATTTTGTTGAATGCAGCATGTACACGTTAAAATGAGCTTATTGAAAATCTAGCCATAAGCTCTAAAGTAACAAAATTTCTTGCTGTGACTTTGCGATCGAACCATAAACATTATATAAACTTATTCTGTGTAGCTCATGAATGATTATTTGAAATTCGACATAATTTGCATGATTACGTGACTTTGACGAAATACTTTTGTGAGGTCCTGTACATTAATTTTAAGTCTACGTAATATTTCTACAGGAAACGAGCTTTTCAGCATCTCAGTAATGCATGTTAATTTAATTTTGTTGAGTGCAGCGTAACTATGTAAAAATGAGTTTAACACTAAACCTACCGATACTTCATGTACACCTATTCCTACCACAGCAGGTCAAGTTGTGACGAACGATTTGTCGTCGCCATATCTATTTAACTTTTACTTGAAGCTGAAACTTAATTGATTAACTAAATTTATGAATAAATGACAGAGTCAGATATATAAAATAAATGAGCTTTTATTTTGAGCTTAAACAAAAAGGTGTGGGTTGGAATTTAATTATATTTAATATATTTATAAGTTTAAATGGGCAGCCTTCACAAATATTCTAACTTTAAATAGATAACCGTAATTACTCTCAACTACTTTATTTAACTTCGTTGGCTCTCACTGTTGCTACTAATCTTTCTTACGCGGAAAGATTCCCTATACCACGGTACTACTCGACATCCATCATCTAATACACTACTCTAGGCAGCTAACTCAACAGCCTACCTTCTAATCGGCTACCTCTCTCTAACTAACTCACTTACTCTCCTTCCAACTAACTAACTCCAAAAGCAATCTTCCTTCTCATTTTATATCAATCACTTTCCAAAATACTTTATAAAATTAACATATTACAATTTCGTTCAACCCAGGAACTAACTGTATTGATCAGCAGAATCCTAAATTCTTCACATTCACATTTTACTCGTAAAGTGCGAATTTTAACTGTAGCTAACTTTGCTATAACTCACAAAGTGACACATCTTTAAAATGTAATATATGTTACTATTTATAGGAAAAATATATTATTTAGCATGATTTGGTATATGAAACATGGATGATGTGATAACGTTATTTGCAAGAAATTCTGACAAAAAGTTTAAAATGGGTCATTTGACCCGTCGTGGTATGTTTAGTGTTAAAGGAAATCCATTTCATGGGCCGTAAGGACATAAAAACCTTTTGTGAATCCCTGTACATGATCCATAAACAATACGTTTCGGAAATAAATATATAAATAACACCGACAGGAAAATAATGAAATTTAAACTAGAGATTCTTTTTTTAATTATTACAAATAATACTTATTTATTTTTTTATTTCCAAACTTAGAATAATATAATTTCAAATGATCTGTGAAAAAACAAAGAGAAATGAAAAGAGAAAGAAAAATAAAATAAAATAAACGAGACAAATGTGTAAAATCATAAAACTGTTATATGCTTTCCAAAAAATTATTTTTACTGTTAAAATTTTATACAGCTAAACCATTTTTTATGTTTCTTTTAAAAATTTTGAATTGCTATGCATGGAATTGTCATTAACGCATATCTTCCCCATGTATCTAACACGCTCTAAGTTCAGTTCTCCAGTGTGAGTGATTATTAAAATTTCATTTTATTATAGTAAATTTTATTTTTATCTTTTTGAACATTTTTACTAGATTTTATGAAAATTAAAAAAATTACTGACGAATAAGCAAAAACTGATATAAAATTTTAAGAGATAATTGAAATGTAAAATACAATAAGTGTTTATTTTGTAATATAATGATTAATACGTTAATTTTATTGGTAAAAATAAACCACTTTTATTATTATTATTATTATTATTATTACTTGAAATGTTAACAGAATATAAAAATAATATTTTATTAAAAATTAAATAAAATGTGTGATATTTTGAAATAAAATTAAATTTTAGTTATTTGATAATTATTCCAAGAGAAAAAATCGTGGATTTCATTTACACGTATTTTCGTTTATAAATTTACAGCAATTAAAGAATCAATGTTATTTATAATAATAATAATAATAATAAATTAATTAATAAAAGTTCAAGACTTTTTTTTCAGAAATTTCGTGAACTTTAAGAAATTATCTTCAAATGTCAGATAAAGAAAAATTCTCTAGCGTTTCAAAAGTTTTGCAACTCATCACAAATTATTTCCAAATTTCACTTATGTAAGTCAAAATCGATGGTTTAATTAATTCGAGAGAGGCTTGGATATAATTATGTTTAGATTGCTTTTGTATTGATCGATGAAAGTAGAATTTAATTCAAACGTAGAATTAGTACAAGAGATATTTCAAATTGTTATAGAAATCATTAACTTTATTTTTGTATGGAAACTGGAGATTTTTGTTCCAACTTCCAAACTAATTCGAAAACTTTTTGGACAATTAATTATACTTATTGTTTGATCAATAAAACTTTATTTGAGTTTAATCCATTTAGTAAAAATGGTTGAATAATTTTTACTATGTTTTTTAATTATTATAAATATAGTAAAGTTTTTTTCTTTCTTTTTTTAATGATATAAAGTATTTTGAATGATATTCTTTCACGTTTTAATGTATGCAAGCTGATTTTTCACATAACTAAGGCATTTACTATTTTTTATCAATAACATGTTAGTGGGGTTAATATGCATATTTTAGTTTTTGTTAAAAGGAAGAAAGAAAAAAAAGTCCATATGCGACATTTTTTTTTTTCTTTTTTTAATAAAATATGTTTTTAAAAATTTATCTTTAAGAAATACATATATATATCGATATATACAGATATATACATCTCTTAATAACTCTGAAAGTTCTTGGATAATTTTTCGTTTTATTTGTTGAGCTGTTCTCACTAAGAACTGATCGATCGGTGTTTAGTGTGCAAAGTACTCTGTATATATATGTATATATATACGTAACCTCTATAATAATAATAATAATAATAATAATAATAATAATAATAATTTAATCATTACCATGATCAAACATCATGAAGGAAAATTTGAATTAATCAACTATCTACTGATATATATATATATATATAAATTTGTGTGTGTGTGTTTACATGTAGAGAGAGAGATTTTTTTAATACAATGTATAGGGTGGTTATAATTAAACTTCCCTTATAAACAACATCCTACACGGCGAACGGATTACGGAATGCAACGAAATTTTGGATATAGACTATACACGAGATGCGCTCACGCAATTTCGAAAAAAAAAATCGGTTCAAAAATGTCCACCAGAGGGCGCCTTTTTCGAAAAAAAAAAACATTAAAATTTAACACAACAAAAGACCAAAACGATATACAGAATCAGTATAAACATTTATTGACTAGTTTCTGATCACCTTGTCATCGAAACATATTAAGAAAAGATTAGGAAAAAATAACAATACGCTGTTTGAAAAAAAAAAAAAAAAAAAAAAAAACAGATTAGGACGAAATTGCACAAAATGTGCAGTTGTTAATCGTGTTTAGGACGGTGTATGGAAAGCTGCTCAATGTGACCACGCTCATTCACCTACAAAATTTCAAGTCGATGGAACAGTGTGTTCAGGAGCAGATCGTAACTGATCATGTTGATGCTTCGCACATGAAGCGTTATGGAGTTCTTTAAGTCATTCAACGTCGCAACATCTCCAAGATACACCACACATTTAAGTGTATGTGGCCACTTAAATGTGTGGTGTATCGTGGAGAATCGCAAGGATTTAGATCCGGCGAATGTGGTGGGCATGAATTAGGAAAGAAACGACTAATAACATGTTCGTGTATGTAAAACGTTGGAGTAATATCCCTTCACGGACTCATGGATATGTGGGGGCGCATTATCCTGCATGAAAATGGTCGATGAAATTGGCTGCCTTCGCTATAGTCTCGGCACAGCAAACGTCTAGATCATTTCATGGTACCGACGGCCCGTAATGGAACATGTGACAGGACCACATGCAGTTATTTCCTCAAAAAATAATGGCCCAAGGATGAATGTCGCCGTGAATCCACAATAAACCGTTAACTTTGTAGAATATAGGGTAATTTCAGTGTGCGTCAACGGATTTTCCTTAGCCCAAATGCGGAAATTCTGTGTGTTGACTCTTCCATTGAGGTAGAAATAAGCCTCGTCGATTCACAGAATATCCCAATGCCGTGACAGATCAACAGCCATTCTGTTGAGAAAACTGACTGCGAATGAGAGACGTTGTGGGTCGTCCCTTTCAAGCAGATCTTGGGTATGGCGGATCTTGTATGGGAAGTAATTCATTATGTTTCTGAACACTTTTCGGACGGTGCTGTAAGAACAGAATGCCTGTCGAGAAACTGCACGTGTGCTACTGCCCCCAAACTCTGATGTATGTGACTGTGCGGCAACAGCTGTCTTGACGGCATCAACAAGTACCGGTATAACAGGTTTACGGCGTCTTTCAGGTTGGACTCCTAATTTCCCCGTCCCTTCAACTCTCTTAATCGTGGGCCGTATACCTTTAGTAGACATTGGTAAACGGCGTAGGTTCTTTATTCGACGAAATTCACGAACTGCAGCAGATGCATTCCCCTTGTTTTCGTAAAACAGCTTCACCAATAACGCACATTCAACTAAAGATACCGTCATCATTACAGCCGGAAACATCGACATAAAACATGGCAAAGTCTGCAAACGTTTTATACCCTAACCTGCTTTGCATAAAGTTTCTTCTTCCTTGCAAGCATACAAATCTCGCCATTGTTTTCCTAGAACTGACAGATTTTTTTTTTTTTGTTTTGTTTTATATTTTATTACTCATAATTCTTCTTCTGGATTGTTAATATTGTTCCTGTATTCCGTTTTGGTTGTTTATTGTGCTAAATTTAATGTTTTTTTTTTTTTTTTTTTTTTTTTTTTTTTCCGGAAATAGCGCTTTCTGGTGGACATTTTGGAACTTTTTTTTTGAAATTCCGTAAGCGCATTTCGTGTGTAGTCTATATACCAAATTTTGCTGCATTCCGTTCACCCGTTTGCGCTGTAGGATTCTGTTTATAGATAAGTTTAATTATAACCACCCTGTATATAAAAAAATAGCCAATAAACAAAAAGTAAAATAAAAAGAAAATGTTCGTAGTATGTTAACATGTAAAATCAAATTTTTTTGTCGAACCATACGCACCACAACATCTCGAGCAAAAGAGTTTTTCTTCCTTTCGATATATTTTTTCAATATAAATTAATTAACACTTCAATAAACAGTATTTTTCCATTTAATACAATGGTAATACATAAATGTATTTAAGTAATTTATATTTTTCCCCAACGATATTTCGATAGAATAATAAATATTAATAGATAAACTCTATTCTCTTTTTTTCTTTAAAAAATTAGAACATACCTAGTACAGAACATTTTTATAGCTTTATGGGATTGGTGTTATTTTCTTTAACTTTTTGAGATAAATGTTTCGCAATATTAATATCATCTTTTCTAAAAATATCAGTAATATGGTATATATTATATTATCTATTATCAATATTGCCTGTTGCAATTTTATATCACTTTAAATTGTCAAAAAGTTAAAAAAAAAAAAAAAAAAAAAGTTCTTTTTGAATTGAAAGAAGGTATGCAGAATTTCTTTCTGGGAAAAAAATAGTATTATCATTAACACAGGTCGACGTCGAAATTCTTTTCATAACGATGATTCTTTTTTTCTACCTGGTGTATTAAAAAAAATTCACCACACACAACTTACAGTTTTGGCAAAAAATGCGATTTTTTTTAGATTAAAGCTTTTTCCACTTTTTTGACTCAAACCTAAGTTATTTCCCGGAAAATCTTCGTGACGTGAATAATGAACAAATAGAGCTATTTCATTAGGACATCAAAGTAATACAGAGAAAGTATCATGGACTAAGGAGTGTTAACATGTTAGCAGATTATTGAATACTACATAGATAATTCGCCGTTCTCAAGTACATCAAGCCGTGCGCAAGAGCTGTAAAGGGAGCTTCGATAAAAATAAACACATTTAAATGGCGATGTGTAAATAACAGCTTATTTTAATGTACCTTATAAATAAATAGCTTCGATTTTGTTACAGTCTCTGCGTGAATTCTTTCCAGTTCATTCTTACTTTATAAAAAATTATGTAACTGACATCTAGAATCTAAATTGTGGCTCTAGAGTAAATAGTTCCATGTCATTATTAAGTAGAAGTATCGGGATTCTTGTTGCATTACACTGTCCAGGTCCATTCTGCTGTAAAAGATGGCCGAGAAAGTAACACAGACTGAGTAATAATAATAATAATATTTTGTTTTGGAGAGTCTTCATAAAGCAATCTAACATCTCTTTAAAGTGGCAGTACATCTAATCCGTGAGTTTTGAGAATACAATGGCATGAAGTGAAAGAGAGGGTTCAAGGATGCGTAATAACTTGACAACGATCTAGTAGCGAATTCTAAAGTTAATGACAATCTCATTTAATGACAATCTCAAACACACTGTCGAAATACGCCAAGAGTTAGAAAAATATCGCCAATTTTATATCGAAACATAATCCCTTGTCTCCCGAAGATTTTAACATAAAGATTTTGAACTTAGACAGTCCGTTGTAGAAATTTATGCCAATCACTTATGCCAATTTTTATCGCCAGAATATCGTCTGCAAAATGAAGACGCAAAGACGCAATTATTGCATATCCTGTTATTTAGAAATATAAATTACCCCTTTAATGATGTTACAACAGAAATTTATTGCTCAAATTAGCTATAATAAATAGAGTTACGCAATTGAAAAGAATGAAATGTAATTTATAGATACACAACGGTTACTAGAAGAAAATAATGCTCTTTAAATTTTGTTTTAATAAATGATTTAGGGGAGATTAGAATTCCGAGATAAAGTTATTTAATAAGAAGGCATTACAACTAGCAGAAATAACTTACTAATTTTAAAGAATACTTTCTTTGTTCTCAACATATTTTTTTCAATAGATTAAAAGATTAATTATTAGACTTAAGACAATTATTTATAAAGAGACAAATGTGTTTAAATCAAAAAGATAATTTAGAATTTCGTTATCTATTTTAATAGACATTTAATTTATTGAAAATATAGTTTTAATTATTAAATTTATTTGAAGAATGTAATTAAAACTAATATATGTGAAGATACTCCTTCACATATTTCTCGCTATCTTAAAAAATCATTTAAATTCCATACAACAGAATAATTAAATTATTTACAGTAAAATTCCATATCATGAATACTTCCAGTGTTCTTTCTTCAGTAGAAACAAATATGAAATATGTAGTTTGTTCTTTGTAATTAATTAATTTAAAAGAGTATGAATAATAATGGTTTTATTCGTCTACGGTATTTTTCTTTAGAGAAAGAAAAGAATCGTTATTTAAATATAGCTAATTCCTAAGCAAGTCAAGTGCTACTTTATAACCTTTAAAAAAAAATGACAGGTCCTTCATCGTATTAATGTCATAAAATGTAATGTTAAGAGGAAAATTTAGAACACCGGCAATCACCATTAATGAAGTACCCAATTAATACGGATACCTTTTTCCTTTTTAAGATATCCTTTAATCAAGTTGAAATTTGAAGTATCATTAACTTATTTTTTAATATCAAGAAACTAAAAGATAGGTCTTTATTTTAGGAAATATATTATGCACAGAAATAAAACAAAATATAAAAAGTTATATAAATACTCGTATAAAAATAATAATAATAGTTTTATACTCTAATATTATTTCTTAAAACAAATTTTATTGTTTTGAAATATATGCACCATTTTGTTTACATATATATAATAATATATAATATGCCGATATTACAAGCTTTATTATATATATATATATATATATATATATATACTAGCAGACCCGGCCACGCGTTGCTGTGGCTATGTTATACGTTGAATTATAATGTAGTAAAATATTCAATATATTAAAATTATTATTTACGAATAAAGACCATCCTTGATAACATCCTTGATCTTAGCAGACTTAGCCCGCTTCGCTGGTCCCTATTTTTAAATGATTCACTATAATTAAAGAATTCTCAAAATTGCATTAATTTTTAACATGTGAAAAAAAAAGAGAAAAAAAAAAATCTGATCGGGAAAAATGTTCGACTCTCATAATGAATCCATATATTATCGAAAGGAAACCCCACTAAAAATAATCTCAAGATATTCTGCGTGTAATTTTAGAGAAAATCTGCAGAATATCTTAAGTTATTTGGCCCATTCTTAAGAAAATTTACAAAATTTCTTTATATTGTCTTCAATATTTCTGAAGATATTTTATAGTAAAAGATAAATCTTCAAAATATTTTAAAATATTTGAAGAAAGTCTTAAGAAAATGCTATTTTCTCAAGAATATCTTCGGATTATTTTTAGTGGGGAAATGATATAAAATACAAAAAAATCTTCTCTCATTGGTGGAATAATCTGTTCGGACCCCCACTGCCTGCGGCAGTGTATACCTGTGCAAACCATGCGCACCGTTTCTTCATCCACCGTTCCCGCCCTTCTTAATAACTCTATACTTTCGAAAATATCCGCAATCGATTTATCGGGCCTTAAAACTTAATAATACTAATTTTCAAAGTTCTAACTCTTATTTCTATTATTTTGCCCCTTTGCCCTCCCCCCTCCCACTATTCTAAATAATTTTACAAATTCGAAAATATCTACAGTTTATTTGTAGGTGTCAAAAACCTGTATGCACCAATTTGAACGATCTAACTATATTTTTATTTTTTGCCCCTCTGCCCCCCTTCCCGCCCCTCCTAATAAATTTACAAATTCGAAAATATCCGCAATCGATTTGTTGGTATCAAAAATTCTATGCACCAATTTTGAATGATCTAACACCATTTTTATATTTTGCTCCTCTGCCCCCCCCCTTTCCCGCTCCTCTTAATAATTTTACAAATTCGAAAATATCTGCAATCGATTTGTACGTATCAAAAACTTCTATGTACCAATTTTTAGCGATGTAACTCTATTTTTATTTTTTTGCCCCTCCGCCCCCTTACCCGCCCCTCCTAATAACTTTACACTTTCGAAAATATCCTCATTCGATTTGCAGGCCTCTAAAACCTCTCTATACCAATTTTGAATAGTCTATCTGCATTTCTATTTTTTTTTTTTTTTTTTGGTTGTTGTTGTTTGTTTGTTTGTTTGTGAAATCACGTTTTGGCCCCTCCCCCCCCTTTTGGGAGGCGAATTTTGCAATAAAAACTATCCTATCTCTCAAGTTGGACCAAATTGCACACAGTGTCCAAATTTCATTAAAATCGGCTCATTAGTTTAGGAGTTCATCGCGGACAAACATAATAAATTTTATATATAAAGATATATATATATATATATTAAATTATAAAGTTTTGATCAATGAAGCACAAATAAGTAAAAAACAGGATTAATTTCACTGTATTATCTTCATTATAATATGAATTCAATTTACACTTCAGTCTAAGTAACACGTGGCCGGCTATGCTAACACCAAAAATTTAAAAAGTGGAAATAATTGAATTATACGAAATTTATTAATAGGTTAAAAAGTTGAAGATTCTTTGTGTAGATGGCAGCACCAAATATATTTCAGCTTTCATTTCAACCCAGTCGAAAGGTATCGACATCTGTTAGAATCATTTGGAGTTAACAGATAATTGTGACTGTCAAATAATAACAGACAAATAATTAGCAATAAATTAAAATTGCGACTATAATTTGAGATTTAAACTATCCTATCTCTCAAGTTGGATCGAACTGCACATGGTGTGCGAATTTTATTATAATCGGTTAAGTGGTTTAGGAGTCCATTGAGGACAAACATTGTGACACGAGATTTATATATATTAAGATATATTAAATTATAAAGTTTTGATCAATGAAGCACAAATAAGTAAAAAACAGGATTAATTTCACTGTATTATCTTCATTATAATATGAATTCAATTTACACTTCAGTCTAAGTAACACGTGGCCGGCTATGCTAACACCAAAAATTTAAAAAGTGGAAATAATTGCATTATACGAAATTTATTAATAGGTTAAAAAGTTGAAGATTCTTTGTGTAGATGGCAGCACCAAATATATTTCAGCTTTCATTTCAACCCAGTCGAAAGGTATCGACATCTGTTAGAATCATTTGGAGTTAACAGATAATTGTGACTGTCAAATAATAACAGACAAATAATTAGCAATAAATTAAAATTGCGACTATAATTTGAGATTTAAACTATCCTATCTCTCAAGTTGGATCGAACTGCACATGGTGTGCGAATTTTATTATAATCGGTTAAGTGGTTTAGGAGTCCATTGAGGACAAACATTGTGACACGAGATTTATCTATATTAAGATATAAACTTTGCTTTTTTTTTTTTTTTTTTCAAATTAATATCTTAATCTCGATAAATCATTACTTAAAAAAAATCAGTTATTTCTTTTTCTATGTTTGTGTTATTTGTTAAATTTATTTGGTTCAGGTTTCTTTATTTAAAGTCAACAGCAAAATTAATTGATCGCCAGTAATAATTCCTAGGTAAAAAAAGTGCATTTAACACTCTTTCGTTAAATAAATTCTTGTCGGATCATGTTCTTCACTGAGAAAAAAAATAATGTAACTGACATCTAGAATTTAGTTTGTGGTTATAGTAAAAGTAGTTCTATTTCATCCTTATAAATTCTAGTCCCCTTTGAAAGTGAGTTCTAGAAATCCCTATTAGAATTCTAAAGCATTTGCCTATATCATCGGGGTCAAACTTCTTTAAAATAAATGTGTATACAAGAGGCGTGTTTCAGCAACTTTAATCTTGGTTTATGACCCAATTCTAGAAAATCAAGCGACAATTTATCGCAATGCAAAGGATTCAGAATATTTAGAATATTCAATTCATTGTTTTAGTATCTAGAAATGTATAAGCTAGCAATTCTCGACCATTTCGTCTATTCAGCATATTGGCTTGTCTTACACGCATAGCTCGGAAATCTGTATTTCTAGTTTAGGGTTTAGAAATTGACCACTTATTCGTCCTAGATGAAAGCGGTGTATTTTTTCCCCCAGTCTAAAAGGCTGTTAGTCAGTCTAAGGGCGTGACTTGACAAGGATTTTTTTTTAACAAAACCGTATTAAGTATATATTTTATGTAGGAATTATTGCTAGCTCTCGAATAATTTTGCTGCCGACTGTACATAGATGTGGAAAAAAGGTAAATAATTTATATTAAATTAAACAAGTATTTAATACTGTTGTTGTTGTAGTCGTATGCCACTCGGAATTTTCGAGCCAGGGTAGTGGAACTGACCGGATTATTTTAAGGCATGAGGGGTGCGTTTTCCGTTATTTAGGAGCGCATCATAGGGAGGAAGTACGACTTTAGCTCAAGAATCTGATGTAAGATGGCAGCACCATCCAAACAACAGGAACTCGAATTTTGATCCGGATCAGAGCGAGCTAAACCCATGTTCCGGTACCCCCAGAGGTATAATTTTTGATGGGAACTTGGAGGACTTTGTGACCACGACGGAGTTTAACGTGCACCAGTCGCCATTAGCGTACACGACGGTCTTTGGCCGGCTCGAGGACCGAACCCGCAATCTTTCGATCCCGAACTCGCTGCTGTTACCGCCCAGGTTACCGCGGCCTTGTAATTAATACTGAAATCTGCAATTGCATAAAAAATGTGTAGAATGTATATATAATAAACGTTTACCCTACGTTGAAAACGACAATGTAATATATATATATATATATATATATATATTACTTAAGCAAACTACAGTTTAGGTAGTGTTAAGCGTTCCGTTATCAGAGCAGAATAAAAAGACGTGTGTGTGTCTATAAATTTAGGAGTTATTTTTAAATGGAGGGTTCAGGGGGTTGATAGTGTAAGGAGTGTGTTACAAAAATCTTAAATTACATAAAACTGTTTCAAAACTTAATTTAACATCATTTTAAATTAGATTAATATGCAGTACTTGTTAGCTTACTCATTATTCTTAAATCTGCCTTTATAGAATTGAAATACAGGGTAAAATATGTCGTGTGAGTGCCACACTAAAGTATCAAGGAGTGTTGCGAGTGTCAAGGAGTATTGCCAGTAAAAGTTGTCTAAATAATTTGAAATAATCTTTGAAATTTCAATTTATATATATATATATATATATATATATATATATATATATAGATATATATAGATATATATATTTGAGAGTTATTTTTAAATGGAGGGTTGATGAGGTTGATAGTGTAAGAGGAAGTCACACAGAATCATATGCTAAATAAAACTTAATTTAATTCTTTTAAATTAGATTAGTGTGCAGTACTTGTTATCTTACTTATTATTCTTAACTCTTCCTTTATAGAACTGAAATACAGGGTAAAAAATACCGTGTGACTGCCACACTAAATTCATAAAACTTTTTTTTTTTTTTTTTTTTTTTTTTTTAACTGTTTTTTTTTTTTTTTTTTTTTTTTTTTTTTGGTTCATGTACAACACTTGTTATCTTGCACCTTATTCTACAATATATCTATAGTATTGAAATACAGAGTGAGAATATCTCACTTGAGTGCCACGCTAAATTATTATTATTATTTATGCATAAATATTAATTTAATTTATGCATTTAATTTATGCATAAATATTTGTAAATATTAGTATCGCCCAGTCGTCGAAACTCGATCCATTTTTTGCAAGAGGATGCAATGCAAAGCAATTGACTTCTCCTAAACTGAATTAAATTGAACACAACTGCGGGAATTCTTTACCTATATGCACTCAAATTGAATAAGCAGAGTTTTACTTAATATATTTCTCTAAATTTGGTACACTCTAGATCCTGAACCTTTAATGAAATGAGAAGAAATCACAACGTGGAAGCCTGTTGAGTGATATAGCAAAAAAGCTAATCGGTACCATGTCAAAACAAGATCCAACCAAACATCAAATTCAGTTAAATTCATTCCGTTCGTTCATAAAATACAGTGTTTTAACTTAAAAATACAGATATTTTCTAAAAATTGTCGAAGTGAGATCGGTAAATCTCAAAAGGTGTAACTTCACCGAAAAGCAAAAACTTAATTTTTTTTCTGAGTCTTCATTTTTCTACTTTTATATTCAGAAGATAGAATTATAAATTCACTTAAAAAAAAAAAATAAATAATAAATAAATAAATAAGTTGTCAATTTCAGTTAACTGAAATGTAAGGAAATCTCAAAACGTGTAAAGTCATTGAAAACCGGAATTCAACATTTTTTCTGTATCTTCTACTTTCTTACATGCATAATCTATTAAGAAATCTACTTTTTTTTTAAAAATAAGTAGTCAATTTCAAATAGTTGACATGCTAGCAAATCTCAAAACGTGTAACTTCATCGTAAACCGAAAATCTATTTTTTTTTTTTTTTTTGTACCTTATATTTTCTTCTTATATATGTAGGGGATAAAATAGTAAAGCCAAATAAAAAGAAAAAAAAAAATAGTCAATTTCAGTTTATTCAAATGGAAGGAATCACAAACTGCATAAATTCAACAAAAACAAGAGATCGAAAACTTCTGCATCTTCTGCTTGTTTCTTATACATTATACATGCAGAAGCTAGTAACACATTTACATTTTTAAATATAAGTAGTCGATTTCAGTTAATTGAAATGCAAGGAAATTCCAAAAAGGGTAATTTCATCGAAAATCAGATTTTTTTCCCTATCTTCTACTTGCTTTTTATACATGCAGAAGCTAATAATAAATCTAGCTAGTAATAAGCTAGCAATTTCATTTAATTAAAACGCATTATGTTTTAGTTAAAAAATATGTATTTATATTAGAGCTGATGTTAAAAAAAAAAAAAAAATTATAAATCAAATTATTCTTTATTTTTCAGCAATATAAACTTTCGATCTAATACCCATTCACTCAAATTTCTACCATCCTAATAAATGTTTTCTCTTAGAATTAAAAAAAAAAATCTGTAGTCGAGAGTATAGTGATGCTACATCTATACAAATTACTGTGTCAATGGTTTTATTTGAGTTTTATGAAATTGCCAGATTTAAAAACTTTTAATTTAGATATTTTTCAATATAAAAGAATACGGGTATAAAATGGAAAAATGAGAAATAAATAAATAAATACCTTCTTGACATCGTAAGATAATAATTTTTGTATTCTGCAAATCTGGATAATCGTATCTTTCGAATGATACTATTTTCAACCCTCTACTTCCTTCCATAATTAATGTGTTAAAAGTGTACCACGTTTTTGTCTATTTATACATATCTTCCAATACTCAAAAATTATAAACTTTTTACTGTAAGATTAGTGAATGTTTTAGTTTAATTTTAAGTTTTATATTAAGGAATTTATATAATGATTACTATAACGTTTGAAATATTTAAATATTAAAGTTTTTAATCTTACACAAGACAAATTCTGCATAAAATTTTCTTATAGACTTAAAAAAAAAAAAAAAAAAAAAAGGAATACAGAGTAATATATATGCATAAATATACAGCATGATTAGAAGAAAACTACCCCGATATAATTCTGTACTGATAAGTATAAAGGGTTTAAGTCCAAAAATGTAGATTTTGAGTTATGCACATAGTCAGACTCAGAAAAATATTCTCAATCGATTGGTATAAAGGATTTAGGGCTATGTCATTTAGTCTTTGAGAAAATCGATTGGTAAAAAAATGTTCAAATCAGAAATTTACCATTCATGTATGGTATAAAATATTTAATTCAGTTTTTTCCGGATTTTAAATGAAGGTTGACAATCACTGAATGGTATAAAGGGTATAAATCAACATAATTCCTTTTCCCTAATCGATTCTTCTGATTTGTTTTTAGACAGTTTAATTTTATTTTTCGTTTCCTGAAAAATCAAGAATATGAACTTAAATCCTTTATACTTATCAGTACAGATATGAGACATCATACCGTTCACAGTAACTGGATAAAATTTTGGTGGAAGGTATTTTGAGGTATGCGCTCAAGAATCATACAAAAAATAACAGTTAAACTCTAACATTTACGGTTATAGTGACAGAATTTCGAAAATTTCAAATGGCAACACCTACTCTTATTGGAATGAAATTTCTATACCAAAAAAACATAAATAGCGTTGAAACGGTACCTGTAGCAAGAAAATTGCCAGCGCTAGAAGAAAAGAGAAAACAACTGTAATGTGTCTATCAGAGCAAGACTAATGACGTCACATTTCTCACTGAGTGTTCGGCTTAGAGCTCCTGTAAACGTAAGCCGACATGTGGAAGCTGGTTTCCAGCCTCAACGTGAGCATTATCCCCCATCTTAAATAAGATGTGTGTAAAGGAGTGAATTGAGGACGATAACTTAAAACTAATTTTTGTTCAACCTGACACTTTCACCGAAACCATCGCCATCTAAGACTGAAATCAACTTTTGACCTTGATACTTCCTGTAATTGCAATAATCCGTTTTCTCTTTTATAAATATATATATATATATATATATATATATATATATATATATATATATATATATATATATATATAACTACGCATATAATAAATCAGTTCTTTTAATTAAGAATGTAGTTTAGGTAGCCACACCAGAGTACAAGTTATTTTTCCACGATGTTGCGGGGTTCAGATATAGATTTCACTTGTTGGCCTTGGTATGGCAACATTTAAAGTTATGCTGGCATTGTTAGTGTCTGCGTTTTTTACGAACCATTTTTCTTGAATAGTATTTTTTTTTAATATCCACTTCGAAAACTTTAGGACGGAAGCACCTGTGGCATAATCATGCATTCCTGTCTTCAAAAATTTGTGGCTAAAGGTGTAGGTTGTCTTAAATCGAATTCACTGTCAAATAGGGGCCAAAAACGTGACACAAACACACTTTGAAAAATAATTACATAGCTTATCAGAAAACAGAGTATAAATGAATATAAAGGTTAAGAGCAGCATCATACATTCATTGGAAAGGCTGTGGAAAACCAAAATATTTTTATATTTTTTAAGACAAATTTTTAATTTTTTAATTTTCATTTTTTAGAGAAATCGCATAGAGTGCACTCAAACAGCACAGTTCGAAATGGCGATAAATGAAACAAGAAAAAAATATATAAATATATATAAAAATATATTTTTTTAACTATCGAAATTTAATTTAATTTTACACGAATCAATATATTTCATTTATATAATTCGTCTTCTTCTCTTTTCGAACAAAAAAAGAAAAAAAAAAGTAAAGAAAAAAAAAAAGAAAAAGAAAAAAAAAAAAAATCACAGGTGTTTGTCTAAGTCGAAAATTTTATTTTATTTTACTCATTCTCATTATTTATTTTAAACTTTTGATAAAACACTAAACATTTCAGTAGCTAAAAGCTAGCTTTGAAATGTTTAAAAATCTTTCTTAACTCTTTTAATTTTGATAATGCTTCGCCTGATTTTACGTTTTTATTCTTATTCGTAAGTCTGAGAAAAAGTTTTATGCTTGCTCTTTCTATTCTCTACAAAAGATTTTTACATGTTCTTTTAGGAAAATAAATCGAGACCATTTAAACAAACGCAGGGAAATTATTTGCATAGAATTTAAAGCAGATTTTTTTTTCTTTTTTTTTAAACTGAAAAAAGGTGTATATTTTCTTTTGTGTACGTACAATTTATTAAGAATAAATGAGATACAAAATTACGTCTCTTAGAAATAAATATGCGAATTATATACTGATTTCGTGACTGAAATAAACACTTTTAACCCGCATGCGCCTAGTGTCCTCAAATGAAGACAGCTAATAAAATGGCACGTGTATTTTTTGTGGTTTCATGGAATGATTTCTGCTTTTAGTGACAGTTTATAGCGTCACTCAAAATGATCCCTGAAAGTTTAATGTGCGTACTATCAATTATTATTTCATAATCTGGATAGTCATTTTATGATTTTTCATTCGTCGCACATATATTTGTTTTTTGCGCAGGTATACTAACTTAAATCAAGTTGAATAATAATATATATTATAATACTTTACTTTCGAGATCTTTGTCAACATATAATAGAAATTAATCAGTTATCTCAAAGTTTTTCTATCTCGAAGTTTTCTTGCTATAACACTAAACGTCAGTAAATGAGGATAGACTTTAAATTTAAAACTATCAGAATCGTTTAAGTTAATATATTTCACTGTCAGTTGTCTATAATAATTTAGAAGTGAAATAATCGCCTAACAATATTTTTCAAAAATAATTCTTGCGTTAGCGGGCTAATTACTTGAAATATCCGCACTTGAAATTAATCCAAGTCATCATAAAATTTGAAAATTTTTCACTTTTATAATTGCATAAATAGATGCCAATATATTAATTCAAACAAGTTTTATGCAAATAAATGAGCTAATATGTTAATTTATTACCTAAGTATTATTTAATTTATAATATATAATGTTATATATATATATATTTTTTTTTTTTCAATTTGATCTGGTTAATGTTTTTTTTTAAATTCAAGCTCCTACAATTTACCAACAAGATTGGGAAATCATGAATTTCTAGATTCGTTTGCATATATCACATATTCTCATGCCTTGTTGTTTTTAATCTCATGTGGTGTTCTCCAAAACTCACTACTAGGACCCCCTAATGGCGCAACTATACACGACAAAATTTCACAAGTCAAATTTTTGTTTAATCTTTGAAGACTGAAATCGCTCAAAAAGTGGCTTTCACACTGAGAAAACAAAATCTGGAGTGACTACAATCGACGTTCCGAACATTGAGTAATAATTGATTTTGTAGATAAAGTAAAGTATGAGGAGCTGTTAAATAAACAAAAAAGATAATTATAATAGGGTGTTTGAGTATTTTACTTTATATAGTACACGATGTTTAATTTAATGTTATTTCACTGAACACGTAGATCATAATAATAAAGAATATTTCGTTGTGTCCCTGTAAAAACCTACAAGCCCTATATTCACCAAAATGCTTATAGTTAGTGCAACAATGATTTATAATATTTATATAAATTTTCAGCTTCATTGTATAAGGCCTTTAGACGCTATCACACTTTAAATTTGAGCCTATATATGCCCCAATGATAAAGAAATTTGAATTTGGTCCTGGAAAAAGAACCATAAGTGCTAGTTCTCTAAAGTTCGTGTGAGGGCGACGTATAACATGTATATAAATTTTCAGTTCTGATAGGTGTTAATGATAAACAATTTTTATTTGTGTCCCTGTAAAACTCGTTAAGTGCTAGAGTCACAGAAATACACTCCTTCTCAAAATTATAAGGACACCCGTTTTTCTATATTAACTAAACACTGAACACTATTATTTAAACAAATATATTTTTTATTAATTTGAATTTCATTAATAGGCTATATTTAAAAATTTTTATCGTCTTTATATCTTAAAAAACTCTAAATATGGTAAAAAGATGATTTTTCAGGTGTTCACAATTATAAGGACAGCTCGAATTTTAGTAATTATTTTGAGTTAGTCTTTAAATTAATATTTTATGGGGTCTTTTTTTAGGGTTAAACAGTCAGACATTCTCTCTGGTATATATGTATTTAATATTCAGTTTCAATACCATTTCATATAGCATATATGATATTCTTAATACATTTAAACTATATAAAATTGCTTTCCACTTCCATGCACTTTTCTAATATCATAAGTTAAGGTTTTTTCAACTTTTAGGCTATAGGAAAGGCAATAATACAGAAGTTTCTTTCTTCAAACTATTTCCTATTGCTCTAAAAGTAGAGCAAAAATGTAAGTCTTGTTGAAAAAAATATTATTACCCCCCAAAATCTAACAAAAATCTGATAATTCCTCGTTTAAAATTTGCGGATATTCTCTTGATGTTCATAATAATAGAATAAAAATACAAAATTCATTCTGCCTTCAGTAGAAGCAGCTGCCCAGAGCACCATAGATCCATCTTTAAAATGCCCGATTCATATCTGCCTTTAAAAAATCTGCTCTGTCTTTCGCTACCTTCAGATCGTACCAGTAACTGTTAAAACCATTTGGCTAATCAAGAATAAAATGTTTTTCATCCGAAAATGCAACATTTTACCATTTAATGTTGTCTTTATTCAACTTTAACACAGACGTTTTTTCCCCTATTAAATGCCGATTGATTATTACAGGCTTTTTATTCATTTTAACATATTATTAATTATTTTAAACATGCATAAATGTGGACCCTAACATTTCGTTAAAAATTACGAGCAAATTCAGCAGCAGTCATTATGAGTAGAACAGTAAGAGGAATTATGAGTCTTCGATCTCTGTAAAACAACTCTGATTTTGCATCAGATCTCTCTCCTATCGGACCAGCAGTTCAACGTTTGATCACATTTCCTTCAGCAATTTTAGATCTTCGAATTTCATTAGAAATTCGGCGAATTGAAATTATCCTTCCACTTAAAAAACACATTTATCATACTTTACTACTTGAACGTTCTTTTTTTCGAGCAATTATCAGTAATGTCCGTTCAAGAAAAAATGAAGGCTTATATATGAATTAATCTAGCCCAATAGTTAACAAATTCGCATGCCAACTGTAATTTATCCGCTAGTAAGTTAAATAAAACGAAAAAATCTGGATTGTCCCTATAATTATGAACATCTAAAAGCGTGGAGAAAAGCACATTTTCTATTATTTTTTATTAATTTTGTTTTATATTAAAAAAATTATAACAGTTTTGGTTTTAGAATACTAGATATATTAAGTGCACTTAGTATAATCTTGTTTACAATTATTTTTACATTAGTTATTTCAAAATATAAAGTGTCCTTACAAATATGAGAAGGAGTGTATATACAGTTTGTGTGATGGTGACCTATAACTCGTATATAAATTTTCCACGGAAACGGTTAAGGCATTTAGATGCAATCGCACTTTAAATAATTTCACCCCCATAGGCCATAATGATATAGAATTATTTGTTGTGTCCCTGTAAAACACCTAGAAGTGCTAGATTCAACAAAACCTATAGAGATAGTGAATCTGTGAACTATAATATGTGTATAATTTTTTTGTTCAATTGAATAAGGCGTTTAGACACTATTGCACTTTTTAAAATTTGGTCCCTTAGGCCATAATGATAAAGACTTTTTTTGTGTCCCTGTAAAGAAACTATAAGTGCTAAATTCACCAAATTCTATAAAGTTCGTGCAACTGTGACCTATATTATGCGTATATATATATATATATATATATATATTGCTCAGTTTAATAAGGCGTTTAGACGCTATCGCACTTTTAAAAATTTGGCCCCCCATAGGCCATAATGATAAAGAATTTTTCTTTGTGTCCCTGTAAAAAAAAAAAAAAAAAAAAAAAAAAAAACTATAAGTGCTAGATTCATTAAAACCAATAGGGTTCGTGCTACGGTGACTTACAACATGCGTACCAACGTTCCGCTCATTCAAGCAAAGCGTTTAGACGCTAGCGTGTTCACTCACATACATACACACACGCATACATATATCATCGTAAAAATAGTGAATACGGACTAAGAGGACCTCAGAACTTATAGAAACACCAAAATCTCAAAATCGGATTTTTAACATGATTGCAGTATATTACTTACATACGTATGTTCGGAAAGTAAAAATATATACCGTCTTCATATAGAATGAAAAACTGGTCATTTTTTAATAAAATATAGATTTCCGAGCTATGTGCCTAAGGCACGTTAATAAACTAAATAGACGAAATGATAGAGAAATTCTAGTCTACACATTTCTAGATGGTGAAACAATATTCTGAATATTTCGTATTGCAAGAAATTCTCACTTGATTTTCTAGAATTGGGTAACAAACCAAGATTATAGTTGCTGAAACCCGTCTCTTGTATTCGCATTTATTTACAGAGATTTAATAAATTTGTCATCGAGAATATAAGCAAATGCTCTAGAATTCTATAAGGGGTTTTCAGAACTCGTTTTCAAATGGAACTAGAATTTTTAAGGATGACACGGAACTATTTTTTCTAGAGCTACAATCTAGATTCTTAATGTCAGTTACATATTTTTTTCTCAGTGCACGGTGTTTAGTATATCTAGTCAAAACTCATTGATTTATCGTTTTTTTTTTTTTTCCCAGTGCATATAAAATTCATTCTTCGCAATGGTTAATGAGATAAGAATTTGAAAATAAAAATATTACTAAAAATCAAATCATTAACTTTTTAGACATAAATGTCATTTTAATGGTAACAAATTTTTTTCATATATTTAATATAAATGACAAGATTTGTGTTTTATTAATATCCTTTTGTTTCCTCATTTTAACTTATATATCCAACAGTCTGTGTAGAGTAATATCCTTATCAATTACCTGCCAATAATATTGTCTGTGCTAAAAAATCTTTAAGTAATCTTACATTTATTATATTTGTATCTGCACGAGAAATAAATATATAAATAAAGAAATAAATGCAACAATATAAAAGTTGTGAAAACAATGATAGGGCAGATATTTTATTAAGGATGTCGAAAGATGTTGTTCTCTGGTTTGTTTGGAGCAATGTTTAAGTAAATATGTATATATATATATATATATATATATATATATATATAACCCTTTATTTATCTATTTGTTTTTATATTATATATTTAATATACTCAGTTTTATTTTCCGTATCAGGAAGAAATATAACCAGTTTCATATTTATTTTCTCGGTCGTGTATTAATTATGCTTAATATCCTGTCGTAAATAAAAATTACATATTATACATTATACAAAAAATAGTGTTACTCACATTAAAGGAACGTAACAGCTTTACAATATAATATGATTAGTCTGAAATTTTGAATTAAAAAATCCATTCAATAATAAATATATAATTAAAAAACTTCCGAAAATTACCATATTTCATAACCCACTCTTTTTCGCCTTATATAAGATGACCTTTTTTTATGTTAATAAATCGAAATCAGTTTTACTGCTGTGTAAAAGAACAGGTTTTTACTATAATATGAATAAGATGTTGATTAATCAAATATCTTGGATATTTCATTTTGATAAAATACCTTAAATAATCACACTATAAAATTTTCAAACATTATTTTTGTAAGCTTCAAGTTGTTTTAATTAAATTATACATCTTATACAATATATAAAATTTATAAATTTTGTTTAAGTATGATAATAATTTAAAATAAACTAATCTGCTCTTCAATTAAAAAACTTTTTCTTGTTGAATCAAATTTTTAATAGTATATAAATATTGTTTCCACGCTAGCCATGTTCGAACGCATTTACTTTTTAAATATATTTTTAATTTTCTTCTTGTTTATTTAAGTCACGGAATATATGGTTTAATTTTATTTTAAACTTCTTTTCCAAGCTGTCATTTTTAATTTATATAATGTATTGTTCGGTTTATTTTATTAATATGTAAAAAAAAAAGAACTTATTGAGTTACTTTATAATACAGGGCGCGAAATTTCTGCTTGCAAGTAAAAATTTGGTCAAGTTATATATAGAATTCTTACACGATACGGTGACGGAAAACATTCTTTTTATAGATTTACATATGTCAAAATCTTGTGATCTTACAATCTCATATTTAACCTCTCTTTTTTCTCTTCTCGGAGTGCCGAGTCTGTGTGTGGGCTGTCCGACGATCGCCCCAGGCTGGGAAAAGAAAATTGCTTAGTGCATGCGTAAAAGCTTTATTTTTTTTTCGGCAGTTTCCTTTCTCCCACTACGATTTCTCCAAGAAAAGTGAGAATATACCAGCAGAGAGCATCTTTGCCCGTCGCCCACTATCCGAGAGAAGAGAAATGCGAAAGTTTGCCAATGATTTATTGGCGCATGAAAATGAGCCCGAGCCCTTTTATAGTAATCCTTATTTTTATTTTGTTGAATAATTTCCAAACACCAGTTCACATTTTCCATTTTTTCACTGAAACGCCAAGGATTAGCTCTTGTAATGATTTGTAAGCAATCATTTTATTGAAAATGTTACTTCGAAATGGTTATTTTAGATGACAATAATGAACAAGCTATACACATCGATATTCTGTCTGATTACAAAAATAAAACAGGCAAAAAGGCATTTCTGATGTAAAAAGTTAAATAAATAAATAGGTAAATAAGTAGAAGTTTAATCTTTTAAAAATAAAAAAAGCTTTTCACAGGATATTGTTTGACAAAGAGTTTTTTTTTTTTTTTTCCTTCTTTTTTCTTTAATAAATCTTTGTATTTATGTTATTACATACTTTAATCTTTTTCAAATATCAAATACAATACATTATAATGATTTTTAAATGTACATGATTATGAGACATGATGATATGCAACACACTCTTAATATATATATATATATATATATTTAGGCATATTTGTAAAAGCATCTCAAATAGTTAGGAAAAATAAAAAATCCAAAATGCGTGAAAAATAAAAAAAAAAAATAAAAAATGATAACCCTAATTTATGGCGAGTAAAATTTTGTTTTGGCGAGTATAATCTGAGTGTATCTCGGCGAGTGTAATCTCGGGCCCTGATTATAATATATATATATATATATATATATATATATATATATATACATATTTTTTTTTCCACTAAACTTTGTAAAATGCTTGCAACACCTCAACTCTTACAGAATGTTGAATGCTGTTTTTCGCATAATTCTTGCTTTAAAGTGTTATAATTATGTTGTAATTTCACTTCATATACCATTCATTCATTTTTTCGTTAATTATTTTTATTTATTTATTTTTCATAATTCCCTGTACAATCAGACGCACTCTATAGTATTCCGCTTAATATGGCTAAAATAGTTCGGAAACGTTCTGTATGTTTTGCTCTATGATAAAATATTCAGGAAATTGTAAAAATAACGTATACGTTATTTTGCTTGGTAGAGTATATTCTAACGTTTCTAATTCCCTCGGAATGTAAAAACCTACATCTGAAACAAAATTTTAAAAATGTAATTTTAAATACAGTTGAATATTTTGAACTCTGAACTACATTTTTGGCTAGGCTCAGTCGTTAATATTACATTTAATATTACTTTTTTTTTTTTCTTTTTTTTTTTAAGATTAAATATTTAGCAAATATTTGCAGTATTCTTCCTTTGATAGAGTAAAATATACAGTGCCTTATACAAATGATCGTATTTAAAACGAGAAAAATATCCTGTTATAGATTTCAAATTTTGTGTTTATCGCAAATATATAACCACATTAATGTGCATATATTAAAAAAAAAAAAAAAAAAAAAGAGTGAAATTTATGTATGCATTTTCGTTGTGCAAAAATTAGCCCTTTCATTGAAAATAAACTGTTGATAAGTATTTTCTAAGAAAATTATATGGAATGTTTCAGTTAATTTCAGTTATGCGCAATCATAACGCAAAGTTCTTGTTATTAATTATTTAAATTTTTATTCTTAATATAATAAAAGATATACAAAAATTAGAATATATTTATCATGGAGATATTATTTATTAAATTGTGGGTTGTTCGAAAATTTCTAAAAATAATATAATGTGGAAAAATATTACCCAAGTCCCCAAAGAATTATTTACTATATATATATATATATATATATATATATATATATATATATACATATGTTTCATTTTACGATAGCAAAAATTTATTTAAGTTACTTTTTATATTTTTTATTGTATCTTTTTGTTTCATTACGGGGGGGGGGGGGGGGTGATTGTTTTTTTGTGCTAAATGACTAGTTTTATGACTCTATAGTTTTAAACTTGTTACAAAATTTCTTTTTTATTTAAGTTTTCAGACATAATTGGGAATTGAATATATTAAAAAAAAAATCCTTTCATTGTATTTTCAATAAGTAGAAAAAATAATAACACTTTAAAGCTTGTAGTTTTTACAGATGTTGAAAAAGTGTTTTATATGCCTTTAGATTAGATTTAAGAATAATTTGCCATTTTGTATTTATTAATTTATCTTTTCCTTAAAAATGTCAGAGCTAATTTTTTGTTTGTTAATGGCTCTCGCACAGGCTTGCATGGAAATAGCACACTATAGCATGCAAATATTGCATACAAATAGCACACTTGCATGCAAATGCACATGGACCTAAAAAGCTATTCACATAGGTATATTGCCTATATTTAAAATTACAAATGAAATTTTGATGAATGAGTTATTATTATTATTATTTATCTATTTATTTTATTTATTTGTTTATTTGTTTATTTGTTTTTAATTTTTTGCGTAATTTTGCTTATAAATAGAATTTTTTTAATGATTTAATGTTTACACCATTTAAAGAAAAATGGTCCATTAAACTTCTGTTTATATATTTAATTTTTAATGTCATATATAATTAGAGTCTTTATACTTCTAATTTATCCTCAAATAGCTTTTTTTTTAGAGATAAAATTATTTTAGCCATAAGTAATAAGAAAAACGACTTTCCACCTACCAATCTAATCCATTACAATCTGTAGTTTACTGAACATTTTTTTTTTCTCTTTGCAAGACAATTTATTATTTAAATTTCCATTTATTTCATGATCAAATAGATTCGTTACCAAAGTCAACTATAATTTATTATTGTTTATGATTATAATTTGTAAAGATCGACTGAAATCTTTTGAGGAATGTTAGCATTTGCTGTAAAACATTTCATAAATTATCATGTACGTGTGTTTATTAATGCAGGTATTTAAAATATATTCAACATTAATGAAATATTTAATATATATAATTTTTAATAATAAATATTATTATTATTATTTTTTTAAATACACTCTATTTACAGCGAGATATTTCCTTTATTTCACTACTAAATCGAGGGTGTTTTAAATAAATAAAAAAGTACTTTCATTATTTATTGCCAAAGGCTTGTGAGTTTAAAAAAAAAAAAAAAAAAAAAAAAAAAAAAGTAATAATTAGCCTTTTTTTTTTTTTTTTTTTCATTTCTCCCCCCCCCCCTCATCATTTTTGTTACATAAAATCAATTTCAATGAGTAATATGAGTAAGTTTCGAATGATATAAATTAAAATACAATAAAATTCATTCCTATAGTGTGCTCTTGTATCCATATGTAATAAACGTATCCGAGATGCACAATAAGTTTTCTGGAAATATTGGATAAATGTTTTTAAAGTTTGGTTCTATTGATATATGTTATGATTTAAAATAGCAGTTTTTAATACACAAATATCCATTATTTTAAGGAAAAAAGTCATTGTATTTATCCAGTGGCCACGAGTCTCAGTAAATACCTAAATAAAACAACAAAAAAAAAGTGTATAAATGCAAATGTTTAGACCAAAACAAACTGATGAAAACAAAATTATCTAATATATGCATAATATATATAAAAGAGTGGGATTGGCAGTAGTGTTATAACAAAACAGTAGAAATTAATGAACATTTTTAATACAAAATCAGAAAATGACATTTTTTTTTCCCATTCATTAAAAGTGTTAATTGCCAATGTCAATAAAAACTCTCAAACGGAAAATCAGAAATACGATTACCCTTTAGAAAATTCATTGTCATTGATGCAGATAATTTCTTATGAAAAGATTAAAATAAATGTCATTACCTGATTTTGTATTATAATGTTCACTGAATTATACTAAAGGAAGACCTTTTTTTCCTTCTTCTTTTTTATATCTTAAACATAAAAGCAGACAGATTCAATGCAAAATAAATAAATAAATAAATGCCTTGTTGTTTGCCTCACATTGTTCAGTCTGCCCAAATACAAATGCGTGTCATCAGCAGCGAATCCAAACAATAAATTTAGTAAATCTGAAGAAGGAACTCAGAGTATATAAAATCTCAATCTATGGAATGGTGTTGTGCTTACTTGCTATATGACGGTTATTATATATAAGTTCTATTAACTTACATAAAAGAAATATCAAAATTAGCATATACTTGGTAAAAATGCTCGAGTTCTATTGTGTCTTTTAGATGTCTTTGTATGTATGGGGATGGTATTCAAATTCATTCTGCCTATATGGTATCTGAATATGTAATACTTTTACAATTAATTGCCAGGTGCCGAGTTCGAGGTCTAGCATTGACGTTCTTAACAATTATGAATCCATTTTAAAGAACCTTACTCTAGAGTGCAAAACTTAACCATAGAACAATTATCCAAACTGAACTACTTCCGTTCTATTAATGCGTGTCTGCGGTTTGCTGATACGAATCAAGAATCACCAGTTAATGTTCTTGATAAGTGAGAATTATAATAAAATTTTTTGAGGAATATAAGTAAAATATCTCCATATGATTGATTAGTTGGTTGGTTTTACGTCGCACTAGTGCTGCGCAATGAGCAGTTAGCGACGGTCTGGGACTCATCCTAAAGGTGGTCCGGAGACATGCCATCACAATTTTGATCCTCCACATAAGGGATGGCTCTCCCGCTTCTGTGGAAGATCATATGTTTGATAAAATAAAAGTTTTACTTTAAATGTATTTTTAAAACATATGTATTCATGCTGTCACAGAAAACATTCATAAAAAATCAAATACACACATTACATTATTGTATTTTAATTAGATTTTGCTGAAATATTCATTTTAAAATTTATTTATCATTTGTATAAACTGAAAAGTATTTCTATAAATTTCATTAAGAAAATCTACTCTATTTCGGTAACAAGAAAATAGTAATTATTATGTATTATTTTAATTACTATTTTAACTTTTTAATTTAAGGGTATTGCCGATACATCTGATCACAAAAAATAAAAAGTTAACAAGAGAATTTCTCACTAGAAAAATGAAAACTTAAACTGACCATGTTTAAATACTGTTTTGCATATATACCAAGTTTTTTTTTTTTTTTTTTTTTTTTTTTTTTAGTTACATAACTGTACATTTACTAACAACTGTGCTAATATCAACTCCACTCTAGTTTCTTTAAGTGACATTTTACATGAATACATTATACTAAAATATCAGAGAGATACAAATGAATATGAAAAATAAATTATATATCAAAAGTATACGTTGCTGTTGCGCGTTTAAATCTAAAAATATTTCAAAGTCATATTTTATACTCATAATATACTCTATTTAAGATTATTAAATGTAAGTTAAAAAAAATAAAAATAAAAATAAAATAAAATAACTTATCTCTTTAAAATTAACTCAAAGTCCATATTTAGAATTGAATAACAAGCGTTGATAAAACTCTTTTTAAAACTAACAAAAATATTATCATAAAAGAATTTATAGAATGAAAATCCGTATACAGCAGTCATATATTTGCATTTTTACACTATATGTAACAGTTTAAACGAAACATTTGTTTTTATTCAACTTCTTAATTTAATTTGCTCGCAAGCGCGCAAAATTTATCTTCGTTTCAAAAATATATGTTATCTATACTAAAGCTTCACATAAATATTTTGAAAGCTTCATTTCATTATTCTCTAAATCAGAAGACAAAGCTGTGCTTTCTAAAGGATTTCGTTTCAAGAGCGGGATTTCATTTTAAAAATATTATTTTCATTTTAGTTGAGTACTGTTGACAGAAATCGCAAGGGAATGAGAACAATATTTAAAAGTTGCGCTTCTGTGAGTAGTATATTTAAGAGATAGATGCCTAAAAATATTTTCTGCCAGTAATTTTACTTAAGATAATACTTATAAATATTTTATTGTATGTGCATTTTTACAACAAGTAGCATATCTAATGAATATTCATGACATATATAGCGTTTGTTAAAATTATGGAACTTTTTTTTTTTTTTTTCAGTTTTTCAGTTTTTTTTTTTTTTTTTTTTTTTTTTTTTTTTTTTTATTTACACGGCATATAATATAATCGCACGTAATGTAAAATAAATAAATAAATAAATAAATAAATAAATAATAAAAATAAAAACTTTTCAGTTGCACAAGATATTTAAGAAAATTAATTTACAACTCAGTCATCAGATATTTTTATTATGTAAAAAAAAAAAAAAAAAAAAAAAAAAAATGTAGAAAGGGATGATAATCGTTGTATGGTCAATATTTGCATATCATCATACTGAGAAATACTGTACCATTTGGATTCTGAATCACTACGAACATAGTTGATAAACCCAGGATACGAAACTGAGGAACAGAAATTTAAGAATAAAACGTTAACAATTTACCTATTGTTAAAATTAATAAATGTATAGTGTTTTCTAACCAAATTGCTTTATGCATATGCTCGTAAATATAGAATTGAGGGAAAACATATATGTATTTATTATAATTTCTATCCATAGTGTATGAAATAAAATTAATTTTCTTCATTGCACTTCTGATGGGATATACATGTATAATTAATATTTATCAGAATATTTAAAATAAATGTAATTCTATTTTTTAAATCATTTTTAACTTTTATTATTTTCTTTTATTTAGCGGAATATATATCAACAAATCCGGAATTACAAGGACCAACATTTGCAACAGAACCACCAAGTGATGTTACATTTTTGAACACATATGGAACAAGTATACCTTGTTCTGCAACAGGTCATCCTGTACCTACCATTACATGGAGGACAGAAGATGGAACTGTAGTAGTAAATGTTCCTGGTCTACGTCACGTTAGATGGGATGGATCATTAGATTTTCCACCATTTTCACAAGAAGATTTTAGAAAAGATGTTCATACAGCAGTATATAGGTGCGTTGCCATGAACAACGCAGGAATATTAGGAAGTAGAGATGTAAGAGTAAGAGCAGGTAAGAAATGTTTACATATCCTTTTATTCTTAATTTCTTGTTGAAATCTAATCCTTATAGAAATCTAATCCTTACAGAATATGGATTACTTAAACAATATTTTACATAAATACACTATAAACAAATTGTAAAACAACGGGACTTGGCCGTTTATCTAGCAAAATGCTCAAAGACCGTAAATGGATGTCATAAAGGTGCAATTCTAGAACACTGAGACTGAGAAAAAAAATATATACCACCTTTCTCTAGAATGAATAAGTGGCCATTTTGTAAATCCCTTAACTAAAAATATAGATTTCCGAGCTATGCGCATAAAGCACGCCAATAAACTGAATAGACGAAATTATCGAGAATTTCTAGTGCACAAACAATATTCTGAATCATTTATATCTCGAGAAATTATAGCTTGATTTTCTAGAGTTCGGTAATAAACCATGATTATAGTTCCAGAAACCCGCCTCTTGTAGTCTCATTTATTTGCAGAGATTTTTAAATAACTGTGCCCTCGAGAATATAGGCAAACGCTCTAGAATTCTAATAGGGGCTTCTAGAACTCGCTTTCCAATGGGACTAGAATTTATAAGGATGACATGGAATTATTTTTTCTAGAGCCACTATTTAGATTCTAGATGTTAGTTAAAGAATTTTTTTCTCATTGAATACTGGATTTCTTTTTTTCGGGCAAATAGCCATTACTCTACGTAATTTGCTCAAATCTGCCATCAAACGGAATTTTTACGGTCAAATTCCTTCAAATGTGTTAGCTTTTCAGTGACGTCGTATAAGAATCTTTTCATGTTTTAAACTGAAAATGCAATTTTATTGATCGAAAGAATTTAATTATACATTTATACAAATAACGATAGATGTTAAAGAGCTATTGTTTTCCTAATGTAATAAAAAGAGTTTAATATTCAAGGTTGTATATTTGACACAACGTAAAATTACAGAGAAATACATCATTTATGGTCCAAATGTTTCTTTTTTCGGACTTTGCCTGGAATCTTTGCTGACAAAAGTTGCCCGTAATCTTGCTGGATTTTTTTTTTTCTTTACAGTGTATAAATTAATGTTGTTGTCCATCACTATTATAAATAAAATTAAGCATCACATATATACTGTATAAAACGACATAGAATCTTTAAAAGGACGTTATGACAACTGGCATTTTTCAGTAGATTTACTCTAATTTCCTTTAGAAATTTTACAATAGTAAACGTAAAATTTACAGTACTTACACAAATGTTTATGCATTTAATTAAATTTTTATTTATTTACCTATTTATTTTATTTTGTTTTTATAAGAAGGCTTTGTATCTGATTAGCTAAAAATAACTTTAAAATAATTCTCATATATATTATTAAGACGAAACTAAATAAATTGATAATGCATTTTTTATGAAATCTTTACAAATATTTCAACTGGTAAAAGGAATTCGTTGTAGTAGCACATGGGTTAATAACTATTATTAACATGATGAGCTTAGAACATACTCAATGCTAGGAATTGTGTAGCATTGCCTTGGAGATACTTCTAAAATGAACCTAGCCCATATATACTCGAAACTGAAATAAAAAAATGAATTTTTATGCAATTTTACTGTTTAAGAACTTGTTCTATTCAATGTTTAAAGAACAATATCCCATAGCTTCTAAAATTAAAAAAAATTCCTGTTACCAAAAAGCTCTCACTATTACGCATAATAGTGGCATCCTTATGCAACTTATACAATTTTACTATTTAAGAAACTTATTCTATTCAATGCTTAATAAACAATGTCTCATCGTTAAAAAAAAAAAAAAAAAATCATGTTACCCAACTCTTACTATTACGCATAACTGTGGCCTCCTTATACCACTATAAGGCATAGCACGATTATTTTATTGTGAATAATTGAGCAAACTTGATATGTAAGAGGGTCATTATGAAATAATATACTGATTCAGTTTAATTGCATATCGGTCGTAAGATGGCGTTGCTATGCTACAGTTTTCTTTGTGATATCCTAGATTCTATTGTGTATAATTACACAAAATTTAACATATGAAAGAGCCGTTATAAAACACAATGTGGGTTCAAACTGAGTGCATATGGATCAATAGATGGCACTGCTATGCTACAATATTTCTATATCACATATTCTATTAAACATCAATGAACAAAACTTGGTATATGAAAGGGTTTTTATGAAATACTATGATGATTCAATTTGTGTGAAGATACGTCCAATAAGTGGCGCTATTATGTTGAAATTTACCCCCTGAATAGGAAAACTACTCTCAATTCTTATGGTATATATATAGTATCAAACTTGTTACATTCGATAGCCATTATGAAAACGAGTAACGATATAGTTTGTATGTGTATCGGCCGATAGATGGTGCTGATATTACTCTACTCACCTTCTGTAACTTTCCACATGGCTACATCTTTGAATCTGTTCATTAAAATTAAAATAATTTCCATATGTATAAACTTTATTCTGAAGAGCTGTATTAAATTTTTTTGTACGTTCATCTGTAAGTGGCGTTTCTATATAGAATTCTATAGAACGGAGTATTGTGATGGCCACAGCATACACGACTTTTATCCATCTTATAACATGCAAAACAAATTTAATAAATTCTGTATTCTGTATATTTTTAATCAAATCTTCCTCTACTTTAATTAAAAATAATGTATGATGTATTTTCTTATTTTTAAACTTTTTAATAAAAGTTTTTCGCAGTTCTTGTCGTTAAGTACGGTTTATATAATGTTAACAATTTACCATCTCAACGAGGTTTTTAAAAGCCAGCATTTTAATGCAAGTTTATGTTAAATGATGAAACATTAAGTTAATTAGTGTCGGTGTAATATGACGAAGATTTTATTGCAGTGTTTAGAAAAGGTTAAAAGTTTAAAATTTTTAAGATATAACGGTGCTATTTATTCTGAATATATTTTGCACATTCTGCAATTTTAATAAAAATGACTGCAATATTTTTTCGAAATTATTTTAGAAAATAGCGTAAAAGAATTAATTGACTTTTTGGTAATTGAGAAATTGTAATTAAACATATTTTTTTCTAATAACATATTTAAGTTTTAGTAATAAATTAAAAAGTTTTTTGAAACTGACTCTCAAAAACTGACACATTGCTACAAAAGTAAATAAGAACTAAAAGAAAAAAAAAATAGAGTTTTGTTCTTGATTGGGAAAATAAAGTAAGGAAGAGGCAGGATTTAGCTTTAAGAAAATGCGATAACTCCAAATATGTAGTAATAAAAAATAGTTTTTAGCCGTGATGAAAAAAAGATAATAATAAAGAATAAATTATTGTTTATAGGAATAGATGCATTTCTATGTAAGGTCTGCTGATTGGTATTTGGTGGTTTTATCTATACCACTATAAACCAGCAAATTATGATCAAATTAAAATAAATTCGAGGAAAACGTAAAAAATTAATAAATGAAATGATCGTAACAAATAATATATATATATATATATATATATGTTTAAAATACTATAAATTATAATATATTTTGACTGAAACAAATATGATATATTTTTGTTATCGTGATTGTAATCATGAGAGGGGAGAAAATGGTTTATTAGGTATTTTCTTTCGAGCAATGAGCACGCGGCGATTTTGTTGAATTTGCGCTAAAGTTAAATTTCATAAATAAACACTTTCGAATTACATTTAATTACTTGAATTCCATTACTTTAATAATAATAATAATAATACAGATAATTTTTAAATAATCATGTTTTTATTATTGGTTATTATTACTACGTATGGCCACTATTTTTGAATTGACGTATATGGCAAATTGAAAAACATTTACTCTGCTGGCCACCCATGATGTAACACTAAGGAGGAATGCAAATATTTGAATGATACATATTTGTAATTACAGTTTTTATTATACGTTATAGCAGAAAGAGCAATTGATGAAAATTTATGAAATTTGGAGTAATATATAATAAGAAAACAGTAAAGCAGCGAATTCTGGGAGCTTTAACAGCACTTATCTGTCTAAGCATTGAATCGAACAGCGATTGGATGGCATGTACGCACTCCATAAAGCTTCAACAAGATCTCACAGTTCATCGACATTAGACACTGCTGAGTGATGGCATGCCAGTAGATTTTCAACAATTAAACAGTCATTTTCATCGGTGCCAGATGAAGAGAACGTACTGGCCCGAGCAATATTCAAACAAATTTTGTATCAAGGAAAGTACGTAGAATAGAAAAAACTTGCGGTCGTGCATTGTCCATATCTTAAATGTTTCTCTACGGATGCCACGAATGTAGGGCAGAGCGACGGGCCTTAACTCGTCAGTCATGTAACGGCTGCTATTCAGAGTGTCAGGAAAAAAAATAGGTGATTGAGGCATTTATCCAATAGAACACCATACCATCACTTCATGTGGTGGGCCAATATGACGATGTCGAAAACCAACGTACTATGTGCATTATTCACAATGCCGCCAAATAAAGATGCGACAAACTTGATGCTGAAATAGGATTGTGAATTGGCTGAAAAGTGGAGATCACGTCATTCCTGCATCTAGGTTCGCCGTCGATCACACTTTAAGTTGTCCATATCAACGGTACAGCTTTTAGGATAACCGACGTTTTTGTAGCCGCATACTGGGTCACCACCAGGAGTGATTGTATGTGTTACCATTGGATAACAGTTTTAAATAGCTCTTGTTCACATTCCCGGCACTCTGAATAGCGGGAATTACATTTTTGATAAATTAAAAACCTTCGCTCTACTTTACATTCGAGTCCATCGCAGCCCAATATTTAAGCAGAGCATGCACGTCCGCAAGTTGCCAGTATTCACCAGACGTTCCTTGATACAGAATATGTTCGAGTGTTGCTCTACCGGCGCATTCTCCTGATCTCGCACCCATGGAAATGACTGCTTAATCGTTGAAAAGCTGATGGCAATCCACGCTCACCAGTAACTACGGTCAAATAACTGTGTCATCCTGCTGAAGCTTCATGGTTTGATTTACCTACACATTACATCCAATCTTAGCTCGATTCTGTGCCTAGGCAGATGAGTGCAGTTATTGCTCTCAGAGGTCGTTCATTTTTTACTGATTTCTCAGGATATATTACTGTAAATTTCCTGAAAATTAATTCAATCTATTGTCCCTTCAACTATAATGTGAGTGCCCAATAAATATCATTCTCATATTTGCATTCCTTCTTAGTGTTGCATATTGGTGACCAGAAGTATATTTCTAAACATCGACTGCTATGCGGGCGAAGACGGACTAGTATTATAGTAATCAAAACAAATTCGGCATTGCTTTTTAAATGCAATAATACATCAAATAGTTATGTAATAATGGAAAATTTCTTAAATTTAAAATTTAATCTTATTCTAGAATTTTTTTATAAATATAACATAATATATAATTATTATTATTATTATTATTAATTTAATTAGAGTTTTAGTCAAGGAGATTAAATCTGCACTGTATAAAATTGCAGTTCCTCTCTCTTTCAAAAAAAAAAAAAAAAAAAAAAAAAAAAATGAATGAGGAAAAAGAAAAAAAAATCTTTAGATAATCACAATAAAATGAAAAATAATTCGCAACAATTGTTTCGGATCGAAATAAAACAATATCTTTCGTTAGGTGAATCAATCATCATATCTGCCATCCATCTCATTAATAAACGGAAGATTTTAAGTATCCGCCCTTTTTTCCACAACACTTTTTTTTAGAACGATTTTATGTTATTTAGTCGTAACTGCATTTGAAATAATTATTCTAAAATTTAAGTGGTGTGGAAAAAGGGCGTGTACTGAAAAATTCCCGGTTTATAAATTCTGCAAAACGAAGTGGCAATGCATAGAACCAATTGTATTGATGATCGAAAAAAAAAAAAAAAAAAGTAAATGACTGCCAATAATAATACTGGTGTAACAAAAATTGTTAAAAAAAAAGTAATTATATTTTTTTAATTCTTGTCACACCAGTATTTTTATCAGTTTTATGCGTTCCTAGTTTGCTTTTTAGCATTCATGCCTAACTCATATCTTTGTTCGCAAAACCAATTGTCGTGTTTTACTCTCCGAGTTTCTCTGCTTTTCATGGTATTTATTTAAAACTTTTCGCTTATTCCTTGCCAACGGCAATCCTCTGTTGAATCTATATTACAGATGAAAGAGGGTTTCATGTTTACTTATGTTCTATCAACAAACTCTATTTTAATACTAACTGTATTAAAATAAAACTTTGAATTTAATAAAATATATTCACTTTCTTTTAAGAAAATCTGAAATTTAGTTCTTACTGTTAAAGAAATATTTTGGAATTTCACTATATTTATTAGGTGTTATTTTGTAAGTAGTCCAATTAATTAGACTAATATATGATTTAAATGAAGCTTTGTTAAGGCTTGCGCATGCAATGTTAATTTTTTTAAGTGATTATTCTCATATTTAATTATGTATTTAACATTTCATTATTTTGACTACAGAAATGTTGTGTCTAATGTTATACGTCGAGTATTCCGATAATGTCACTGCATTACGTTCAATAATCTACATGCTAAAAAGAAGCCCCATAACCACATACTTATACTTACCACATACTTATATATACCAATATATATATATATATATATATATATATATATATATATATTCTCGAACGAATCTCGAACAATTATTATTTTTAAATTTGTAACTGATCCCGATTTTTCCTTCGGGAGAAAATATTTTCTGAATTTTAGTGGTACAAAATATTCTTTAACCACCTGAAGTTCTAAGCGAATCCATCAATTATTTGATTATATATTCGCTGAAATGCCAAAACTGGAATGATTTCTAAACTTTTTTTTGGTCTATACGGATTTTTTTTTTTTTTTTCACTTAAACTATATTGAACAAAACCCAATTAAAAAATGAAAAATGTATTTATATTTGTACCTTAAGATAACGCTTTGAGGAGAAAAAATATATGTAATTGCTTCATTTAAAAAACTGTATTTATACTAGATACTTATTTCTATCATTCCCCAATAAGAACATTTTTAAAGTTCTATAGACCAACAAAGGAGAAAAATATGAAGAAAACAAACATCGTTGATTATTTTTCAGAAACTCAAAAATTAACCTTTCTTCTTCATAAAAATCAATATAATTAATTCTAATAAGTGAAAAAAATTTATTCAATCACTATTTTTGCGGTAAAGATATTTTTATAAATATCAGTTTGTCATAAGAATAACGTATTTGTGTTCTTTAAATAAACATTCGGTATTTATTTATAGAAATTCCAATCTCTATTTTGAATATTCACTCACTATTTCTCTATTACTCCTTTTGTTTTTTCGTGAACGATGGCAAATACAATTTTCATTATATATATAGAGAGAGAAAAATATTTTAAAATAGAGAATTATTAAACATAAATAATAATTTTATGCTGCCTAAAATAGAAAGATAAATATATTCTTACTTCGAAAAGTACTTAGGACATGTTAAAAAGGTAGCGACTTCCATTAAATTTTATTAAATCTTTATAAAATTTATTGTATTAAAGTCATTTCATCTGTATAAATATAAAGCATTAAATGGTATGCCATACAAATTAAAAATAAAATAATAATTATTTCATTCTTTAAACTCATTAGTACATTTCTTTAAATACATTTTTTTTATTCTTATTTAGAATAGTTTATACGAAAATTGTTGTACTGAACAAAACATTAAAATAAAAAGCAAAAACATATTCTGCCGAGGTAAAGTGTGAAACCACAAAGCTAACTTACTTTATCAATTTGAGCTTTATCAAATGCTTCACAAAATTGCCTGTGAAATTAATCATGTGAAATTACAGCTAATTAACGTAACCAGGTCTGGTATATTGATTTCCAAAAGTCATTTCGAAATTTCCCTGTAAAAATAGTCAGGAACTATTAAACATGGAAATTTGTAATCTAAAAATTAATCGATTTTGTTTAAGCAATAGAATTAATTTTTATTTTTATATAATAAAATTATATTTAATGTCCATTCAGTTTAACGATTTGAGATCACATCTTGTAGTCTTTAATGAATTGGTTTTACTTAAGTAATTTAAAATAGTATTTATGATCATACTAGAAAAAAAAAAAAAAACATTATATGCTTTTAGCATTCCCAAAAATATTTGCATGTTGAAAATTTTTAAATAATATTTACGATTATATTAAACAAAATCTTTCGTGAGATATGTATTTCAAAAAATGGGAATGTATTTTGCATGATACATTCTGGAATACTGAATTTCTCACAGTACTTGGAACAAACATTGCTAAAATGATTCACAAAAATTAACATTAAATTGCATATATTAATTGCATACATTAAATAATTGTATATATTAACGTTTAAATCAGTTTTATTACTTGCATATTAGTCAACTTAAGTACGTAACTTGTTTCTAAATGGTATCATTTCAAATTTACACAAAACATATGTTTATGAATTGATTTGCATGAAATTCGAAATATGCATAGTCCTATTACATTTTAAAAATAGTTTATTAAATAGCTTAATCCATCCTTTTGATCGAAAATTGTGGCCACTTGAAAAAGAAAATAAAAATAACTCACTATTCTAAAAATGAGCTGAAAGGTCGCGTTTCTTAGTATACGTGTTCATCCTTGTACATAGAATTTTAATCGCATGTATTAACAAATCAATTTTATTACTTATATATTAATCAACTTAAATACACAAATTGTTTCTAAATGGCAACTACGTGAATATTTCAAATTTACGCAGAATATATGTTAATGAACTGATATACATGTAACTTGACATATGCATAGCCCAACAACATTTCAAAAAGAATTATTAAATAGCTTAATCCATCATTTTGGATTGAAAATGAAGGCCCCACTTAAAAAATAAAATAAAATAATCTTACTATTCCAAATGAGTAGAAAGGACGAGTTTCATAATATTCGCGTTCAATCTTACAAATGTAAAATAAATGAGCCCAATTCTAATATTTATAACGGCGAAGTTTTTAAATCGCTTCTTCCTGTGTGGCTTGTAATCACTGATAAATATACTTCCATTTTACTTCCATTACCCTACTACCATAGGTAATGGAAGTATTGTATTCGGTCTGAAAATTCGATATCCGGTTTTCACCTAATTTACACGTTTTAAGGTCCCCTGAGTCCAAAAAGTGTTTTTTGGCAATTGATCAGTGTATTTGTGTGTGTGTGTGTGTGTGTGTGTGTGTGTATGTGGAGAATCTTCTGGCTATTATAGCTCAGAAACTAATAAAGATAGAGCTACGAAACTTTAGAATTGAAATACGACTGGTGTACAGATGAAATTTCCAAATTTTGGTGAAAATTGAGAAATCGGAAGGTGGACATCGGGAACCGGAAGTGGGACCGGAAGTACGTATCTCAAAAACGCTCTAACTATTTTCTTCAAACTTGCTATATAAACACTCTATTAGATGTCCTTTCAAATGATATAGTTGGTTAGTTCAGGAAAATTGATAGGCGTCCTGTATAAATAGCTTAATTTCAGGTCTCGCAAAGGCGTTCCTTAAAAAACAGCTGTACGGATATTTTTCAAACTCGCCATTTTAGGGTAATGGAAGTCGTGTGGCTGTTACATACCAGATTTTTTTCGGTAATTTTAAGTAAGATTTTATTGTTACAAAGGGTTTTTTAAGAAGAGCAATTCATTTTCTATATGCCTATGATATACCAAACCATTTTATAATACCACAAGTAAAATGTTTCCAGTTTTTACCCTGGAAGATCTTTAAATCAAAGATTTTCTGTAAAGTTCCATTTGATTTAATATTTTTTTACAAAATATTTCAATCATTATTAAAATACGAAAAGTTGGTATTTATACGAAAAGTTGGTGCATATAACACAATATTTTGTTATATGTATATAATAGATTTGTATGCTTGTTTATAATGGTATACTTATGTAGGAACGTTTATTTAAAGCATGGTAAAAGTTAATACAGAAACTTAAAAAACAAATTTGAGAATAGATGGATATTATTAAGACATGTGATTTATCTAATATCTAAAAGGGTAAAACTTTCATTGTTATGTATTTTTTAGGCGATACAATAAAATATGACAATATTTTTCACATTAATCTACAAAGAAAAGCTGAAAAAAGAGCTGAAGGACGACAAAGAGCTGAAAGAAGATTTCATTAGACGTAGCAATTTAGAAATAAGCTTCGAACGTCTTTATTTATTTATTTTTATTTTATTGTATTTATTTACTTTTTGCTCCACTTGTGGACATTAGATAAGTCAATATTGCCCCGGAAATTGTAACTGATAGATAAAGTCATATTTAAACAAGATGTTTCTTCAAAAACCAATAGCGTTTTAAGTTAAAAAAATTCTGGTGGTGAAATATCATACCACATTTTCGGATTATACAGAAAAATTACAGTAAATAGATGAATAATTGAATCGATAAATTTGTTTATGAGTTAAATGAATCTATATTTAACTTCGCAGTCTGAGAGACCGCATACCGTAGTTAACGGTTAATAAAATGTTACATATATATATATATATATATTTTTTTTTTTTTTTCTGTACATTTAATTAAAATGTTAACTTTTTTTTTTTTTTTTTTTTTTTTTTTTTTTTGTTTTTAACAGCTCAACATTCAAATATAGATTAACGAATTGGCATAATCTACCACTATTGTACAAATTCGAGAGCACATGCTTAAGAAGAGCGCCTAAGTCTAACTATCCTTGAATTTTGATACTATTTTTTCGTTATTGTTGTTGTTGTTGTTGTTGTTGATTCGGTAATTCCTTTGTCATATCTTGTGCTGTCTCTAGATGAAAACTGTTTTCATTTGATTCATTCCTTTTTGCAGTAAATGCTTCCAAAGAGTGAAATTAATTTTATGGTGTTCTGGCATTTAACTTCTTTTGAAGAATTTTTTAGTTCCCCATCATACTTAGGTAATCGCGAAAATTTTCAACCTCGTTTTTTTTTTTTACTTTTTTGCCCGTTTTCAGGCGTGAGGAATCCGAAAATGACAAAATTAGTATGTTGTCTGTCTGTAGGGTGTCTGCTAGTGTGTTAGTGTGTTAGTCCGTTAGTTTGTTAGACTGTGTACACTATATCTAAAGAACAACTTGTCGCAGAGAGGTCAGATCAGTTTTAAAATATTACTTTCAACACTGGCAAAAACCCTATTCATTTGCAACATTTGAATTTAAAAACTTCGTAAGTTATTAGAAATTTACGATTTTCTTAACATGGGAGAATAGGACAAAAATTCACTTAAACGTCCATTAAATAGAAACTTTTTGCTGTAAAAATGACAGACCAGTTTTAAAATATCAGTTTTGATGCCGAAATGAACATCAGTAACTATAAACATATGCTACATTGAAATTTTTGCAAGTTATTTGAAATTTACGAATTTCTAAACATGGCAGAATAGAGCAAAATTTCACATAAACGTCAATCTTAAAGAATATTTTTATCGTAAAGATGTCAAACCACTTTTTTTTTTTTTTTTTTTTAGGATACTGGCATGAATATCATAGACTATGATTTTTCCAATTTAAAAAATTCGTAAGTTATTTGGAATTTACGATTTTCTTAACATGTCAAAATAAGGCAAAATTGAGCATAAACTTCCATTTTAAGGATCATAAATACATTAGACAACTTCAAAATTACATTTATGATATTTGTTTGAACATGATTGAATACGAATATTCTAATATAAAAATTTCGTAAATTATTCGTAATTTACGATTTTATCAACATAGCGAAATTGAAAATGTTTCATATAAATATGAATTTTGAGGATTATTGCATTGGAAATAGTAGCATGAAAACTAAACAACGGAATTGACCCTGATAAAATAAATTAATATATTAGAATAAGATAAATATATCGAAGTGAACGGTGGATAGCCTATTAGGCGGCGATTTCATTCTGTGACTGTATCAAGCTTTGGTCAAATTCATTTCTTTTAACAAGATTATAATATGTCTCTCACTTCGTAAGTTATTAGAAATTCACGATTTTCTTAACATGAGAGAAGAGGACAAAAATTCACTTAAACGTCCATTAAATAGAAACTTTTTGCTGTAAAAATGACAGACCAGTTTTAAAATATCAGTTTTGATGCCGAAATGAACATCAGTAACTATAAACAAATGCTACATTGAAATTTTCGCAAGTTATTGGAAATTTACGAATTTCTTAACATCGCAGAATAGACTAAAATTTCACATAAACGTCAATCTTAAAGAATATTTTTTATCGTAAAGATGTCAAACCACTTTTGAAATATTTTTTAGGATACTGGCATGAATATCATAGACTACGATTTTTCCAATTTAAAAAATTCGTAAGTTATTTGGAATTTACGATTTTCTTAACATGTCAGAATAAGGCAAAATTGAGCATAAACTTCCATTTTAAGGATCATAAATACATTAGACAACTTCAAAATTACATTTATGATATTTGTTTGAACATGATTGAATACGAATATTCTAATAGAAAAATTTCGTAAATTATTCGTAATTTACGATTTTATCAACATAGCGAAATTGAAAATTTTTCATATAAATATGAATTTTAAGGATTATTGCATTGGAAATAGTAGCATGAAAACTAAACAACGGAATTGACCCTGATAAAATAAATTAATATATTAGAATAAGATAAATATATCGAAGTGAACGGTGGATAGCCTATTAGGCGGCGATTTCATTCTGTGACTGTATCAAGCTTTGGTCAAATTCATTTCTTTTAACAAGATTATAATATGTCTCTCACTAGAAATTTATGAGAACATAAATATGATGGGGAGTCCACCTATGCCAACTAGTTTTCGCATATTAATGTTGTCAAAGCATCGTTTTGAAAAATGTGGGTAAATCAGGAAAATGCATTAAAAAAAAAAAAAAAATCAAATTAAAGCTAGATTTTTTAAAAGTGAAATAATTTATTTTACTTTTTATACAATCTTTCAGAATAACTACTATTTCAAAAAAGAATTTGAAGCAAATATTATTAAGCTCAGTAATGTATATATAAAAAATTTTTAAACTAAATGAAAAAATCATGTTATTTTAGAAGTTATGATTCATTTTAAACAGTAAATGTAAACATAAACAAAATATTTTTTATGCTCTACTCGTATCATAAATAGAAAACTTATAAAATCATACGTCTGGATATTTGCCAAATGTTGATGTGATATAATTTCAGAAAAAGAGTACGGGATTGATTTATGATGTCATGGTATCATCATGAATGGAGATGAGTTAAAAATTCACGTATCAAAGATTTTATCTGTTTTAGAAAGAAAACATATAATTTATCTTATTTTCATTTTTTATTTATTTATTTATTTATTTTTACAGACGACGTTATTTGTAGGGAATGATATACATAATTTATTGTTCGCATTAAACGGAGTGAAAAAATACACCTGAAAACAATAATTTTACAATAAATTTATACTTTCAAATCGTTGTCTAATAAATGAAAAGTTTTCGCTCAAAATTTCAGATAAAATCAAAACAAAATTAGTGATAGCTGTTAAATTTGAAAAGATATTTTAAAGTATCAAAAAAATGCATTTTTTTTCATTTTAATTATTAAATTATTTTAATTGAATTACATCTCTTGTTATCTTTATTTTATTTTATGTTTATTTATTTATTTATTTTGTGTAAGCAAGTGATTTATTTCACTAAGCAGTGCGACTATTTAATTAAAATGTGGTTAATTTTGTGACATTTCGTTATCATACCAAGTAGACACCTGATATGTGAGTTTAAATATAGATTAGGTATTATTCTATCTATTATTTATTTAATAGTATTTTTATTATATTTAATTTTTAACTATTACCGTTAACCAATTTTTTGACGATTTTAATATCTAAAAATCAGTCCGATATTTTCAGTTTCAGTGAGGTTCTGTGCAAGCACATTTTAGAAGCTTTTTATTGAAATTGGATTTTGTCATTGTGTTTTTGTGTCACGCTGAAAAAAGCGACGTCTCAACTTTGTAAGCCTAACCAAACCTTTACATCGCTCGTTGGTCAAAGCTCAGTTGGTCAGAGCGTGAGATTCTTAAGGCGATGGTCGTTGGTTCTGTCCTCCTAAATCAATGTGTAACATTTTGCAGATAATTAATACAAAATATGTCACTTGTTACAAGAAAATATTTCATGGTCCTGACAGTATCCTCAGATATTTTTATTGGTTTTTCTAAGAAGCTTTTTTTAGTCACTAAAACGTACAAAAATATAAATAAATAAATAAATAAAAATATACTGGAAGATTTATATTGTGGAGCCCTAAAAAGCATAAAGTAAAAAAAAAAAATGTTCTTGCAGAGACATGTTATAAAAAATTAAAAGTTTCAACAATAAGAAATTTTTATTGATAAATATATATATTTCACTTTTGCAAGGTATGAAATTTTTTAAATATTCAAAACATTTTTAAAAGCACTGGAGAACAACGTTCATTTCGTATTTGTTAGATTTTTTTATCATGTTTTATGAATGTTCTTGACTGTTTGTCGACTTTGGTGTGATTGTCATGTTTATTACTCGATGGTCGTGGGTTCGACCCTCGGAGGCTGATATGTGTTACTCTTTTGCAAATAATTAAAAGAAAAAAATGTCAATTCATAAAAGAAAATATTTCGTTGTATACACAGTATCCTAAAAAAATTTAATTTTAATAATAATAATTATTATCATTTATTTATTTATTTATTTATATTTATTTATTTATTTATTTACTTTTTTTTTTTTTTTTTTTTAATATTGCGATATGGTTGGCTAAGCGATTTTACTGTTAAATTTTTCGGATTTAACAAAACGTGAGTTTTTAAGACGTAATTTCTATATAGAAATAAATTTATTTTTTCTATTCCACTCTTTTTTCTGAAATGGAAATATACACATTACTTTATTTGGAAATTTATGTGCTTTTTTACTTAAAGTTCTCTATGCATTAGAAGTAAGTGGTATCCTCGTTATTAATAAATGAGTTATTCTTGCAACTCATATCTAGAATCTAAATTGTGGCTCTAGAAAAATCGTTCCATGTCATCCTTATAAATTCTAGTCCCCTTGGAAAGCGAGTTCTAGAAGCCCCTATTAGAATTCTAGAGCGTTTGCCTGTATTCTCGAGGGCAAAGTTATTTTAAAAGTCTCTGCAAATAAGTGAGACTACAAGAGGCGGGTTTCTGCAACTATAATCTTGGTTTATTACCAAAGTCTAAAAAATTAAGCGAGAATTCCGCGCAATATAAGTGATTCAGAATATTTAGAGTATTCTGAATATTGTTTCACCATCTGGAAATGTGTACACTAGAAATTCTCGATAATTTCGTCTATTCAGTTTATTGGCGTGTCTTATGCACATAGCTGGAAAATGTATATTTCTAGTTCAGGGATTTAGAAAATGACCACTTATTCATTCTAGAAAAAGGCGGTATATTTTTTTCTTAGTGTATGTCTTGAATTTCACGAAATTTTTTATCAAAAGATTTTGTTAAAAATATATAGTTAAACGTCATTTAAATGATCGTAGAATTAACGACTGAATCATCTGCATGTGTCATAGCATAGCAATGAGAATAAAGAATAAGCAAATTTTATTTATTTCATTTTATTGATTTTATTTTATTTTATTTGTTTTATTTTTTACGTCAGTTACCGATATATCTACTTTGCGCTGTATTATATATTTTGCATATCAAATACGTATTTTCGAGTATTATTTAATTTGAGTTTGGGAGAATTGCAACAATATTTTTTTTCAGTTCAATGACATTCTTCCAAGACAATTTCGTGTATATTGTTATCAATTGCTGAAAATCCCTCTTTTCAATTCATAAGAGTTTAAAGCCTGTAAATCGGTTACAGTTATATATATTGACTTAATACTATAATACCAATTACCTAGGGTACTCGGTTAGTAGAAATAAAAAAATGCTTTATTTATTATTATTATTATTATTATTATTATTATTATTATTTTTCATATGGTGACAATTTATATCATAATTTTATGAATTTTAAAGATAAAATTTAATTCATATTTTATCCATTCATTACAAAATTCGATAATATTATATAGGAAAAATAATTTATACTACTAAGCGATGAATAAACAATTATTATATATATTCCCTATTTTACATAAAATTTGTACGGCTTTTATTTATCAGTTCCAAAAGATTTGAATACCGTTTAGTAACAAATTAGTATTGATAATTCGTCATTATTTTTTAAGAAAGAAGATGTTTTATTTTTCTGTAATCTGTTTTAACCATCATTGAAGAAACAAAGAGTATATCAGGGCTTCTTAAAAATTTCTTAAACGAATAATACTTGTTTTCCAGTAAATTTTCCTAATATTTTACAGTGGTTTTAATCGATTTTATAATGAAGCATTCTGGTCTATAAAAAGTGGTAAACAGTGAAACGACTGCTGAAAACACTTATATATGAATACCGGGTGTGCCATAAGATTGCAGACATTTCAAAAACTCCTAAAAAATTAAGGAATTGGTAGTTATGAAAGCGCTTTTCAAAAGAAGATAGTCTCGTGAAGGGGAATTTTTTTCTTAAAAAAAAAAAAAAAAAAAAAAAAAAAAAAAAAAAAAAAGGTAAAATTTTAGGCAATAAAGAGAGTGTGTGTGAGCGATTTACACCATTGCATGAAAAACTATATTTATTTGCATGAAAATATTTACAGGCATATCAACATTTTTTTATGTGTCCGCATAATATTCCATGTGTCTCTTTTCACATTACATGGATCTGGATATACTGAGGACATTCCATTGCTAAAATAATTTTGCGTTTAGCGTCATAGTTTTGTGCTCAAAAACCCCATGAATAGGCCTTTTCTTTCTTTCCTTTCCTTTTCTTTTTGATGGGGGGAGGGAGGTATGCATAAAAAGAAATATATTTACATGTGAATAATAACATTTAAATAAAGCTGTATGGGAAAAATTAAACTTACATATAAGACAAATTCTGATAGTCATGTTTTCCATTCTCCGCTTTCTATTCTAATGTGTAATAGTGGTGACCAACCTGCGTCCCTCGAGCAGCATATAACTAACCGTGCCATACTTTGCGGTCCGTGACGGAATTCACGAAATTTATAATATTAAATATTTGATTAACCTGTCAAAAAATAATAAAACCGTTCTGAATCTTCGGAATGAAAACACAAGTTATTCCAGCTTGAGAAACTCTTCACCACAAATTAAGTCGGAGAACGAGTTACAACACCGCAAACTATAGCTTCTGTCTGCGATTCTTACCCGAGGGAAAACATCTTCGACATTAATGCTTTATCTACCAAGTCAGTATCGCAAGTAAAACTTCATGTATGTACAAGTATGAGGCAGAATAAGAAATAAGATGTATTAAATGTAAAATCGTGCAATTTATAGAACTGCATTTGTTTGTATATTCCTTGTTACGCATCCGTGAAGCGCCCTCTATCATTGAAGTTTTTTTTTTTTTTTCTTTACTAAAAAAAATATCCCCCTTAGCGAGAACAACGTTTTTCGTAAACAGCGTTCAATTCTACCAATGGACCATATTCCCGCTTTGGGTTCGAGGCTACAAGAATATCAGCTGGGTAGGGAAGCAATCCTCAACTCTACCCATAGCAAAGCATTGTGGCTTGCAAATTTTTATCTTGCAATATTATTTATAAGAGCTATAGATTATAAGGAATTGAAGTAAGAGTGATATAGTGATATCTTTGTTTTGTTTTTAATCCAGTTTTAGTGATATACCTTAATATTAGTCAACATATGTAATATTAAAAGTTGCCATGTGAACGGTGGCGATGTTAACAAATTTAAATGGATGTTCCATTTAATAAATTCCTTTATTAAAGTGATAGGAATTCTAATTATTTAAGCTTTGATGTCTATATATGTGTGTGTGTGCATAAAATGTTCTTATTAATCTTTTATTCATTATATATATATGTGTGTGTGTGTGTATACATAAAATGTTCTGCAATTTTACGATATGGAATAGTCTTAACTTTATCATTCGATTCAGTTGTTTACATTTCTCTTTTGTTCTTGTTTGAACATTATTATTAAGTTCCACTGCAGAAATATTTAGGAAAATGTTATGCGTAACAATAAAATGGCATCTTGAATCTAATTTGTTTACAAAATATCGGCCACGTGTTCGGCGATTTTACCAACGGTGACGTCACAGGAATATTGTCCATTCTTTCAATTTTTATGAATTTTAAAATTCTCCATTGACTTATGGGATGCTTGGCATATTAGTAGGGGTGTCAGTGTAAAACGACGGGTCCAGAAATCCTTTAAAATATCTAAATTTATTAAGAATTCACTTTAATCCAAATCTTTCTTTAAAAAATACTAATGTTATAATCGTCATCTACAAATGAATTTATAATTAGCCATCTAATTCATAAATTACGTTCAATTGGTGATTTTCTTAACACAATTAATATATGTATATATATATATATATGTATTTATACCTAAATGTTATTAAGCTTTCATATATATGAAATAAATACAATACTTTAAAATATATTGAGATACAAGTAAGATGTAATTTTCTTATTAGAATGACTGCAACATTCATACATTGAAACAAATTATGTCTGGTTCATAAAAAGATAATGAGAAGAAAAAAATGTGTGTTACGTGTTTATTTCAACTGAAAAAACATTTTTTATAAATAAAATAAATAAATAAATAAAAACATTTCCATTTATTCATTTATTTTTTATTTTATTTATTTATTAATTTAATAGAATATTATACAACATTAGAATAGAATACAATAATAGAATACGACAATAGAATGTTTATAGAATATTATACAAGCAGACAAAAGTGAAAATGAAAAATGAAAAATGAAATAAAATTATATGGTGTGTCACTCACACGACTTTCTCTTACCCTGAAATTTAATACTATAAATACAGGTTGAAAATTAAGAGGTTACATAACGAATACTGTTATGTAAACCTATGTTGAACAATTCAAATTAGGCATCGGAACAGCTTTATTTGACAAATAATTCTATGTGAGGGGGCTACCACCCCCATCAACCCCCGTTTCATTATTGTATCTGTATTATATAGAATTCAAATCTGTTTTTAAATTCAAAAGTTTATTTAAAATTTTTGAGACAACTTTCATACGCATCATTCCCTGGAACTTACAAAATCTTTAATAAACCTTTCTAGTAAAAAACGCATAACTTCAAAACACATCGGTTGGATAGCCTGGAATTATTTGTTTTTAATTTACTCTAACAGAGGCAGTCAAATATCAAACTATAAAACTTGACTTCGCTATTCAGGAAGACTCCAACCGTGTAAATGTACAAAAAAAAACAAGTGATGAATATTTATCTTAAAATAATACATAATTTATCATATGGCTATGAGAAGTTAATTTCAATTTCTGAGCAGCTTTCCTGGACATGGTAAAATATTATAGTAAAATGCTTCCACTAACAAATAAAAAAGAATTTTATGGCTTAAATATTGGAAGCCGTGTATATCTTCTGAAAGTCCTGTACACATCACATGGTGCACATAAATATAATCTTATATTAATAACACAAAGCCCAACCTAAAGTACACTTTCATCAATTTTCAAGTATTATAATCTATTTCTTTTGTGTAGCCCTGTAAACGAACAGTGGATGATTTCTGTACCATATTCTTCATGAAACATATTTTTAGGAATATAAAAAATATATATTCGTTTTATTTGGTTTAATGCAGTCTATAAATGTTAAACTCGAGTTACCTGCATTTTCCCCCATGGATGTAATGTATTTGAATTCTCTTGGGTGTCCCTGTACACGAACCATTTGCTTGATCTCAATCTCAACGAAATGTTTAGTGTAACATCCCTATATCATACAGATTTAGAACATCAAGTTTGAACTTTCTGCTATAATTTGCTTTTGAGATAAGCTTATAAAAGGCAGACACACACACATACCAACCGCTAAAAACATGATTTTTGGATTCAGGGGACCTCAAAACGTGTAAATATAACAAAAAGCTCATTTTCAAAAATTTGACCCCAAAACAATACTTTCTTTACTTTATGGGTAAGAGAAAGTAAAAATGTGTGTTACGTGTTGTTTTCAACTAAAAATATATTTTTTTATGAATAAGAAAGCATTTCCATTTGTTTATTATTATGCAACAATAAAATACAATACAATAAGAGAATACAACAATAGGATGTTTATAGAATATTATACAAGTAAGCAAAAGTGAAAATGAAAACTAAAAGAAAAAAAATAAAGGCCTCGTAGCTCGTTTTCTCTGATGTATAACATGATTTAATGGAGAAAGTTTCGATAACACTCTGTGATATCCTTACAACTATTGTTAAAGAAAAGTAAGTAACAGGGATTCTTATTCCGTCATAGATTTATTCTGATACATTATGTAAAACCTCAGGGGAAATTTGAAATATAATCTCATAAGTAGCTAGCTCCTACATGATTTATTGATGGTATAACATGTGGTTTAGCATTGTTATTTTTAGAGTTAGTGGAAAATAAATTAAATATATAAAAGAAAAAAAAATCACTTCAAAAATTATTGAGATTAGGCTTTAAAACGAATGTGTATTATTTCATTCTTTTAAGAAATGGACCAAAATTAGTAGAATATAAACTCAAAAAAAGAAAAATAATAAAATTTTTTGAAGAAAAAAGCATAAAAAAATAACACCTAAAAGCTTTTTTTATATCTATTACGTAAATATCCAAAAAATGTGTTTATTTCCCTAATTTTTGGTTATAATATTATGTCTTATATTTAACACATTGTCCACTTTTTTTTTTTTAAACAGTAATTTGGAAAACTGTAAATAATAAAATCATTTCTTTCTTCTTGAGAAAAATCCCGAATTAAATCAACCAACGTTTTTTCTTTTCTTTTTTTTTTTTTTTTTACCCATTTTATAATGTTTATATAATTGCATGTTCTTATAATGTATATTGTAAAATTAAAGATGTAGAATGCAATAATGGTTTAAAGGTATGAAACATATGATGCAATGCCATCATTATCCACAAGAACAAAAAAAATATGTATAATTAATGCAAAATTTATGTTTGATTGAAATCGTGTTAACATATATATATATATATATATATATATATATATATATATTTTTTGTATTGAATTATTAAAATATATTTATATATTGTACTAGCAGACCCGGCCACGCGTTGCTGTGACTAAGTTATACGTTGAATTATACGGCTGGAAACTATTTAGTACAGTGAAATTATTATTTACGAACAAAGACGAAAACGTTGTAGCCGATGTAAAAACCCACAGAGTTGAGATTTGAAACTTAGGTCAAAATTTGGAAGCGACTGATAAAAATTTTCGTAGTGTTGATATTAAGCACAAATTAATTTTATTGTAGGGTCCTATAAATTTTAATGGAGAAGTGATATATATTATTTCTAATGCTGCTTTGGATAAAACTGCTAAAATGACTAATATATAAATTAAATTCTATTAAAATTCTATTAAAATAAAAGTATAAAAGAAACAGACGATTTTAAAATCAATTTTTATGGAGGAGTGAAATATAATATATGCTGTAATTTATAATTTTACTATAAAATGACCTCATCATTTTAAATATTTTAAAGAGGGCAACAGCTGTAGTTATAAAAAGGAAAACAATAAGGCTAAACCAGAAAAATTAGTAAATTTGGTAAATATTTTAAAACTTTAAAATTGGAAATCTTATGAAATATTGGACATTTAAAGTAAATACATGTATCATTTTAAATAGAAAAAGATTTTGGAAAAGTTTAGTGTATTTTAACGAAGTGATGAGAAGTTTTTGAGTATGTTAAAATTTTAATAGTAAATTCAAGTTAATAAAGATGGGAAACTTTGAGGATTAAGATAAGAATAATTATAAGATAAAAAAAAAATATTTTTATATACCATGCTTTTAAATTTTAATATACTAATAACATACTAATTAAAAGGAAAATGATAAATATTCTATCGTAGTTTGAAATCAAATTTGTTTTCAAATGTCTAAATAAAATATCTGATGTAAGGTACTAATATTTTGCAGCGGAATATATTTCATTTCTGTCATCCTTGGCGGAAAAAAAAAAGAATATCGCCAAATTATCTGGCGAAAATATTTAATTCCTTTCAAAAATCATGGTTATTTTAACAGCTTATATTGACAGAGTAATGAATAATATGAAACAATATTTCGTACAATACATATTACATGCCATACATACGTACAATGAATAATACATATTACATTTCGTACAATGCATACATCTGGCATGTATATTTTCGTGTTACGCTTTTGATCGCCAAATAATAATAATAATAATAATAAAAGCCAAGGGCGACAGAGCTTTGAAATTTAAAATTAATATTTTGTCAATTTGACAGCAAAATAATTCAATCTAACACCCGCGATAACTAATACATATCTATACCCAAATATAAGGATTAAAATCGGGAAATAAATTTCCTCGATTTTTAATAATTTCTTACAAAAAATCCAGTGGGCAATTAACATATGAAATCTTTTTCTTGGCTGCACAGACGGTCAGTGAATCACACTTCGCTTGCGTATAGAAGTCATAGATATAGTATAGCATATATATAATAGAGTGATCATTGGGGAGAAAAAAGTTATTCCTTTTCATTTGGGAAAAGACGATGTTTTTACCAAAATATGGCCGTCTTTCCCCGAGTGAATACACACGGGAATACATACTAATATTTTAGCAAATAAAATTTATGAATAATTTATTTGCTAAAGGGGAATGGAAGACTCCAGATACAGTTTCAAATTCATATTTCTTTCTTTCTTTTCTTTTCTTTTCAATACCACTTAATGGCTGTTTCCAAACTTTTATTATTTTTTTTTTCGGCATCAAAAATCTTTGATACGATAACATAGGGATGAGAGATCTATATATATTACTATATCTATGATAGAACTACGTTAGCACTTTATCAATGTGTATAAAATCTTTAAATTGATTATGACGTCAATTTTCGTGAGATGCATAATTTAACTTTTTATAATTTTTTAATGTTCACGTTTGATTAAATGTATTTATTTTTATGTCGAAATAAATTAACTCGTATTTTTTTTTTTTTTTTTTTTTTTTTTGGCAACAATTAAATTAATGGAACTCACAGATATTTTGGAGCAACTTTAATAAAGATCTATAATTAACAAATAATTGCAATAAAACAATATTGTGACAATAAATTGAGATAAAAACTATCCTATCTCTCAAGTTGGACCAAACTGCACACAGTGTGCAAAATTTTATTAAAATCGGTTCCTTAGTTTAGGAGTTTACCCCGGACAAACATCGTGACACGTAATTTATATATATATACAGATATTATATAAATTTATAAGAAAAATATATATATGTATAACTATTTAATTACATTTTATAAAATAATTATATTTTTACTTTCTTCTATATATATAGAGAGAGAAAGTATTGGATTCATGAAATTGGATTCATGATTTCGAACTCCAGTTTTCGATAGACTGAAACGTTTCGGGGTGTCCTGAATACGATTTGACTGTTTTTAGAAAATGTCTGTCTGTCAGTTTGTGTGTCTGCGTGTGTGTATCGCAAATTTTGTGGAAGCTATAACTCACGAATCAATGAACCAGATTTAACCAAACTTGACAGTATAGGACAAAACATGACAGTATAGGACAAAATTTCGTATAAATGTACATAATGAGAGTTATTTTAAGCGTGTGATTGTAAAATTAATATGAATTATTTATAACAGTAGTAGTTAACTAGGAAACTAAAATTGTGATGTGGGAGCATCGCTTCCCCCTGGGGGAGTAAATTTTATATATGGTGTATTTCAAAAGATTTAGTCAGTACCTTTAAAATGAATGGTTGATTTATAGATCTGTGATAATTTAAAATAAAATTATAGTTTTTTTTTTTTTTTTTTTTTTTTTTTTTTACCTTTTAACGAAAAAAAAAAATCATAAGAAAAAAAAAATCATACTTCTTTTGATATTCGCAAAAAATTTACTTTCTTTCGACATTTAGTGTTATAATTCTGTCAGATAAAAATCGTCTGCATTTATAACGGAAAATAATGCAATAATTTAATTAATAATTTGTATTTAATTAATTTTGTGTAACATTTTATAGAAGAATGCCATGTGGTGGCCACAACATACAAGTTTTAATATTGTACAGGTTTCACAGAAATTGTGTAACAATTTAATTTGACTTAGTTGATGAACACACAAAAACAGTTGCATTCACAAATACTTCATGGATTAACAACAATGTATTAGAAAAAGAAATAATCACTCTTTTTCAAAATATCTTTAATTCCCTGTGTCACAGAGATACAATTCTTTGATAGATTTTTTGCAATCTGAGCAACTAGGGTGGAATCATTCGTTACCATTTTCGAATCAACGAACTCTTGAGAGTTTTCAAACTTTTTTGAAATTTTGCACATGCTTTTGCCTCTAAAACAGATCGAAAATTTAGTAGTAAAGGTTATACGAATATCGAGGTCATTCTTCATCCGAGATAAAATTAGGAAAATTGGTTTCATACCAATTGTATTTGGATTTAGCTAGTTAAGATGACGAATAAACTTGCTGAAGTGGCCAAATTTAATTTCCAAACTGTGTTTGAGTCCATGAAAAAGCAATTCCTAAAGAATGTCTTTTAGTTGCCCAACTTTATTGATTTTTACCTAAGAATCGGCGAAAATGAGGTGAATTTTGCCTGTTCTATAAATCCTGCCCACACCATTGGAAATTTGGGTTTTGAATATGTTGAACCATGGAAGACTTGCTGTTGAATTTTTTTACTTAATTCAATCATTCTGGTGATTGCTGATTTGTTCCACTGAGATCAGCTTTTCGTGCTAAAACATGATCCACTGTGGGTTTGTCGCCAGTTTTAACAGCTTCATGCATCTTTAGAGCCGAATTCGGTTGTTTTCAGGCAAAAAAACAAACTCTTGTTTGAGATTGTAAGAATGAAGCTTCAGTTCCACTTTGGCTATAAGTAGAATCGGCTCACGATAAATTCTTGTCTGCCTCGGTATTTTTTCATCATTTCACATTGGTATACGCATTTTATGATCAATTAGGAAATTTTGAATGACTTAACACTACTCTCTTTGTCTTTTTCTAGCCGGACCCCTGCATGACCAAGCTTCTTGAATTTATTATTGTAATAAAAATGGTTGGCAGAGACACTTGAAAGAATCGAACAGGCTCTTGTATATGCTTATTTTGATGATTGAGCCCAAATACCATGTTCCGTTTGTTTATCAGCTTATAAAGAAATTACAGGTATAACAAAGATACGCGACTTAAAAGTAACTCTGAGAATCGAAAAATAACAAAATTATCAATTGTGATATTGTTTAAATTAACATTTACGTTACTTCTGATCCCTCTGTATATATGTATTTCTTTTGAAGAAAGCTGTTTCCAAATGAAACACTATACCGGAATACTTATTTTAAAAAAATGCTTTTATTTTATTTTATTTTATTTTAGTTGCTAAGATAAAGAGATTTTTATTTCCATGTTCTTCATTTTATTAGTACTGGCAAAAACTAAATTCCAACTGCAGTTTAACAAAGCATTACTTTTCTAGGTGAAATTTCTATAGCAGTTAGAAGACAGCATTAAAATACTTTTTTTTTCCCTGCTGAATCCAGTTTTTGAAAGATATACTCTTTAGTTATCTTTAATACCATTTATATATATATATATATATATATAAAGTGTGAATGTAATATTTAATATTTATTATTTTATAATTTTAAAAGTGATAATATAATTTTTTTATTCTCCAAAATATATGTTTTTGAAGTTATGTTACGTGCAGTCGCTAACAAAAGTGTCCGAACATTACCAAAAATTCCTATGTAAAAAAATTACACTTCATACGGTTTCGTTAAATAAATCCTTATCCAATCATGTTCTTACACTGACTAAGAACAGGATTCGACAAGGATTTATTTAACAAAACAGTATGAAGTGTACTTTTTTTTTACATAGGAATTTTTGCTAGTGTTCGGACACTTTTATTACCGACTGTATATGTTTTGAAGTAAAAATACTTACTTATTAACACAAAATAAATCTTTAAATTTAATGTTCTTGATTTTAAAGTACATTCAAAATAAATTTTAATAGATAAAGACTTTTGTTTTACAGAAAAAAAAAATAAATAAATTAATTAAAATTAAATTAAATTTCATTTCAGTTATACGAGAGGTGTATGAAGTCGGCGTTCAAGACAGCATAGTACCTACTGGAAACACTGCTCTTATTCGTTGCCATGTGCCTTCTTCAGTTTCCAGTTATGTTCAAGTGTCTGCTTGGTTGACAGACGATGGACTCACGATCTTGGCTCATGATGACCCAGGTAAGTACACGTCACTCTGAATATCATAATGCATTATCTTAACTTTTTAATAATAATGTTATACGTTTAGATAATTTAACTTTTAAGTAAATATACTGTTCAGAATTCTAATAACTCTGAATTTTGACAATAGATGGCAGCACTATGCAATTTTATCACTCTTTAGAATATAAAACTTTGATTTAAATTCATTCTTTTTATTGATATTTTAATGTGTTTTAAACGCTAAATTAATTCTTTTTTCTTTTATTATTATTTATTTTATTTATGTTTTCAATTAATTGTTAGTTATACTTTAAATAATTTCTTTTCAATTTGCTGTGAAGCAGTTATGTTTCTGCAGACCTATTCTAGTTTGTTCTTTTTGTTGTGAATTTTTGGTTGCGTTTTCTTGCTGTAAGCTAGAAGAATTCATTCTAACGTATGAGCTGAAATAAAGTCAATAATTCATGTTTGTATTCAACTCGGTTTATTTATTCAAGCTTTTATTCATTGTTTCTTAAATATGATGTTATTAATTCAATTGAAAGGAAGGTGAGTCCTTCAAATTCATTTTAAACTGATTTATGATTTAATATAATTTAAACCAGCGATTTTTAAAACCATACAGTCCACAATTCTATTCAAAATCCCTCCATATTTTTGGCCGTCTAGAGCCGTAGATATATTAAATTATGAAATCTTTTAGTAAAAATTAATATTTTACAAACTTGAAAAAAAAAAAAAAAAATTGTTCTAATGGCTTCGAAAATTGAAAAACTAAAAGCAAAAAGAACTATTATTTGGTCGTCTGTGACTAAATTTGAGAACAAAGCTATAAAAGCTTTGGAAGCGGATCCTTTAGACATTCAAGAAATAAAAATTTTGAAAGGTCATTTGCATGAAAGGCAAACTCGATTAGAACAAATTAACAATGAAGTTGAGGAAGTTATTTCTGATTTAGATGAATTAAAAAAGGAAATTGAAGATAATGAAAAATGGACAGAGAAGCTTACTCGTATAAAATATGAGATAGAGTCAAGATTAGAACTTTCTTGTTTTCAGAACACTAAAGTTGTAACACAGGTTAATGAAAATTCTTATTCTGTTTCGAAGCAATCTATCAACCTTCCAAAATTCGAATTGCCTGTTTTCTCTGGTAATTTGGAAGACTGGTTAAGCTTTAAGCAAATATTCGTAACCACTATTCATGAGAACACTCAGCTTTCCGATTTGCAAAAATTACAATATTTAAAAGCGTCTGTTATTGGATCTGCCAATAAGTTAATAAAAGGCTTTCCAATAACTGAATCAAGTTATAAGGAAGCTTGGGCAACACTAATTTCTAGATTCGATAATAAAAAAAATCTAGCTTATGCCCAGTTAAACAAATTCTTTAATTCGAAATCTTTGAAACCAAATTGTCGGAAATCTATGCTAGATTTATTAGATAGCTGTAATGAAGCAATACGTAACTTGAAATGTTTAGGATTTGAATTTAATTTATTTGTGGATTTAATTCTTGTTTATAATTTGCAAACAAAATTGGATGATAATTTAAAGAAGCAATGGGAATTATCTTTAGATAGTGATTCTTTTCCCACCTATGATGAATTTATTTTGTTTCTGGAAAAACAAGCGAGAAGCTTGCAAGATATTGTTGATAGTACTTATTCTAAATCTGAAAGTAAACAAAAAGTAGTATTTAAAAAATCTGTGTCTAATGCTGTAATATCTAATTCAGATATAAAATCCAATAATTCTATCTGTTCAGAATGCTCGGAATCTCATGCACTTTTCAAGTGCCCACACTTTCTTAAAAAATCTGTTGAAGATAGATGGAATATTGTGAAGGGTAAAAAACTATGCATAAATTGTTTACGTGGTAATCATTTCGTTAATAAATGTTTGATTTCGACAAAATGTCGACAGTGTAATGCTAAGCACCATACACTTCTCCATTTCGAGAAAAATAAAGTTAATTCTCCACCTGTTATTGAAAATACTAATCTCAACATTGAAAGTCCATCCTTTGTCAACTCTAGTTGTTTAACCAGTACCCAAGAGAGTTGTCAAACTTTGTTATCGACAGCTATGGTTCTTGTAAAATCAAGTACTGGAAGGTTTGTGCCATGTAGAGTCATGGTGGATTCAGGAAGTCAAAAATCATTAATTTCCAGCTCTTGTGCTAAAAAATTAGGTTTACCTATGAAAACCACAAATCATAGAATCTCGTGTGTAAATAATATTGTTGCAGAAACTGCTCTTTTTGAAGTTAATATTATTTTAAAGTCTTATTATAGTAATGAAATCTTTGATGTGAATGCTTTAATAGTAAATAATGTTACGGTAAATCTTCCTAATTTTGTTGTTCGAAAATCTTCATGGCCTCATTTGGAAGGTCTATCTTTAGCAGATCCTAAATTTTATGTTTCGAGTCCAGTTGAAATTTTGTTTGGTGCAGATTTATTTCCCTTAATAATTTTAGGGCAATCTATTCTGGGTCCTAAAGGTACTCCATGTGCTTTAAATTCCAAATTGGGATGGTTACTCTCGGGTGTCATACATGCAAACAATTTTCAGCATTCTAAAACTGTCCTTAGTTGCCATGCTACAGCTCAGTTAACTTATGATCTTCAGAAATTTTGGGAAATTGAGTCCCTTCCTGATGCAACACCAATTCACAGTTCTGAAGAAAAATACACTAAAACTGTTAGACGAATTCAGTCTGGAAGGTACATGGTGGATCTTCCCTTTAAAGAAGTTCCAAATTTAGGTGACTCACAATCAAATGCTTTAAAACGGTTTTATTTGTTAGAATCCAAACTTAATAAAAATCATGAGCTTAAGGAGCAATACCATGCCTTTATGCAAGAATATATTGACTTACATCATATGGAACCAGTCCCAAATTCTGAAATTGATTCTAAAGATTATTTTTACATGCCTCATCATGGGGTTTTGAAAGAAGATAGTACAACTACTAAATTGAGGGTGGTATTTGATGCCTCGGCTAAAGGAACATCAGGCCACTCTTTAAACGGCTTTCTTGAAATAGGTCCAAAGTTGCAACCAGATTTGTTTAAACTTCTTCTTAAGTTTAGAACATATTCAATAGCCTTAACCGGAGACATCGCCAAAATGTACAGACAGATATTGGTAAACCCCAAACATGTTGACTTTCAGCGAATCTTTTGGCGATTCCAGCCACATGAATCTATTGCGAGTTTCAGATTATTGACTGTAACATATGGCACAGCCTGTGCCCCATTCCTGGCTATAAGGACATTGCGCGAACTAGCCAAAGATTATAGTTCAGAATTTCCTATTGCTGCGCAGTCAATTTTCGAGAACTTTTATGTGGATGATTATCTTGGTGGGTCGCATTCAATTGATGCAGCAAAACAATTGGTCAAAGACCTAAATCACGTTTTAAATCAAGGAGGCTTTACACTTAGAAAATGGGCTTCCAATGTACCCGCAGTCATTGAAAATCTACCAGAAGATCTTAAATCCACTAGGCAAAATGTAAAATTTTCCGAAGATTCCTCCCAAAAAATCTTAGGCCTATTTTGGAATTCGGCAGAAGACTTATTGAAAATTCATTTGAATGGCGTCAAATCGGTGCATACCAAGCGAGAATTGCTATCGATGATAGCTCAAATCTTTGATCCTTTTGGGATTCTAGCTCCAACCACGATCATGTTAAAAATCATGATGCAAGAGCTTTGGAAAGATAAGTGTGCTTGGGATGATCAAATCCCAGATTCAATTTTGAAAACTTGGCAAGAATTTGATTCTCAAATTGAACTCTTAAAGTCCATTGGCATACCAAGATATCTGAACTGTGAAACATCTCCAGAGAACCACGTAGAGATCCATGGTTTTTGTGATGGATCTGGCAAGGCCTACGCTGCAGTGGTATACCTTCGGACACTATCTTCTCTAGGTGAGATTTCAGTTAACTTTGTCGCTGCAAAAACCAGAGTTAATCCTTTAAAACATGTCACGCTTCCGAGAATTGAGTTATGTGCTGCATTCTTGCTTGCACAATTAAGTTCCACAATATTAGAATCTTTAACCTTTAATGTAAATAAAATTTATTTGTGGTCCGATTCACAAATTGCTTTAAATTGGATTGAATCTCCTCCAACCAAAGGAAATCAGTTCGTAACAAATCGAGCAAACAAAATCAAATCACTTGTCCCACAAGCAGTGTGGACTTATGTTGAGAGTTCGTCAAATCCGGCAGACTGTGCCCCAAGAGGCATTCTACCGAAGAGTCTTTTGCATCACAAATTGTGGTGGCTTGGGCCTGAATGGCTTAGTGCTAGTGTCAAGTTACCATTATTCCTAGTCAAATCTTCAAATGTTAAGTCAAAAAATTCTGAAGAAAATTTAAGTCATGTTGCAACATCTAGTCATAAAACCTTTCCTGATTTTCTACTCAAATTCTCTTCTTTTTCAAAACTTTGCAGAATCCTTGCATTGTGTTTGAGATTCATTTATAACATTCGTAGTTGTAATCGTAATTCTAGACGTATTGGACTTGTCAGTACGCCTGAAGTTTCAAGTGCTATTACACATATTCTTAAATTGATTCAGGAACAAGAGTTTTCGGTAGAACTGAATTTGCTCAGGAAAAATCAACCTTTACCAACCAACAACAAATATTTATCCTTAAATATATTTCTAGATGATCAAGGTTTAATCAGAGTTGGCGGACGGTTGTCCAGACATCAGTCACTTAATCAAGATCAGAAATATCCAGTACTTTTATCGAGAAATCATTTCATTACAAAATTAATTGTTGAGCAATATCATAAAAAACATTTTCATGCTGGTGCACAATTGATTCTTTCCCTAATTAGACAAAAGTATTGGATACTAAATGGTCGCTCTTACATTCGTCGAATTCTCAATGAATGTATTTTGTGCAAACGTTTGAAGAAACAAACTTGCCAACAAATTATGGGTGAGTTGCCCGTCGAACGTATAACTCCAACTCGACCTTTTTCAAAGGTGGGACTAGATTTTGCTGGCCCACTCATCACTAAACCAAATGTGCCTCGATCTAAAGTTAAATTGAAGTCATATATTTGTGTTTTTGTCTGCATGTGCACAAAAGCGGTGCACCTAGAGGCTGTTTCAGATTTATCCTCATCAGCTTTCTTAGCATCCCTAAAACGATTTGTTTCTAGAAGAGGACGGCCATCAGACATATTCAGTGACAACGGAAAAAATTTCAGAGGAGTTGCTAACTATCTTAAGCAACTAATTCGAATCATTAGTTCTGAAAATGTTCAAAATTTTGCTACCAGCAACTTCATCAATTGGCATTTTATCCCACCATATTCCCCTCATTTCGGTGGACTATGGGAATCTGCTATTAAATTGACGAAAAGTCATCTAATTAAAGCTTGTAAGGCTACCATTCTAAATTTTGAAGAGCTTACTACTCTTTTATGTCAAATAGAAGCCTGCTTAAATTCCAGACCATTAACGCCACTTTCTTCAGATCCATCCGATGTTAGAGCCCTCACTCCCGGACATTTCCTGATAGGACTTCCACTCCTCGAGATTCCAGAAAGTGGAAATTCACCAAATCTCACTTTATCTTCTCGTTGGACTCTAATCCAGCGAATGAAGCAAGACTTCTGGAAGCGATGGTCTAGAGACTATCTACATCACCTGCAAAATCGACCTAAATGGTTCACTCCACGAACTGATCTTCAAGTTGGGGACTTGGTTGCTATTCATGATTCACAATCTATTCCTCTTCAGTGGAAGCTGAGTAGAATTATTCGTACCTATCCAGGACCTGATAATAGAGTTCGTGTAGTCAGCATTTGGACTCAGAGTGGTGAAATTCAACGCCCTATTGCTAAAGTGACACTCCTTCTCCCGGTGGGGGAGAATGTTCAGAATTCTAATAACTCTGAATTTTGACAATAGATGGCAGCACTATGCAATTTTATGACTCTTTAGAATATAAAACTTTGATTTAAATTCATTCTTTTTATTGATATTTTAATGTGTTTTAAACGCTAAATTAATTCTTTTTTCTTTTATTATTATTTATTTTATTTATGTTTTCAATTAATTGTTAGTTATACTTTAAATAATTTCTTTTCAATTTGCTGTGAAGCAGTTATGTTTCTGCAGACCTATTCTAGTTTGTTCTTTTTGTTGTGAATTTTTGGTTGCGTTTTCTTGCGGTAAGCTAGAAGAATTCATTCTAACGTATGAGCTGAAATAAAGTCAATAATTCATGTTTGTATTCAACTCGGTTTATTTATTCAAGCTTTTATTCATTATTTCTTAAATATGATGTTATTAATTCAATTGAAAGGAAGGTGAGTCCTTCAAATTCATTTTAAACTGATTTATGATTTAATATAATTTAAACCAGCGATTTTTAAAACCATACAGTCCACAATTCTATTCAAAATCCCTCCATATACAAACAAAATGAAAATAACATACAAAAAAAAAAAAAAAAAAAGACTTCAAACTAAGTAGTTTAAATTTGATCATCTGTTAATTTTTAATATGAATAATAAAATTATTCTTGTGTTATACATTAAAGTATAGATAAAAATAAATTTGACATTCTTCCAAGATGCTGAAATTGCTCTTCAATTTCCCAATCTTTATGTCATAAATATGAATTTATTTTTATTTTTTAAATCTTATTACACCATTTTGTAAAATTTACGTAAAAATCAAATTTATTCTAACACTTTTCAAATTGTTATTTTTGTACCATTTTTAAACCGAATGGTTTTCAACAATATTAAGTCAAATTATTGCTTAATAGGGCTAGAGACTGTAATAATATATCCACAAATGTCATTCTAGCCTTTTCTTTTCTTTCTTTCTTTTTTTGTTTCTTTTTCTTGACTGCTTTTTTTCTCTGCAGTCAGCAGAAAAATTATTCTAGTGCTATCAATAATTCCTATGTTAAAAAAAGTACACTTAATACTGTTTTGTTAAATAAATCCTTGTTGAATCATTTTCTTAGATTGACGGAGAACATGACTCGACAAGGATTTATTTAACAAAGCAATAATAAATGTACTTTTTTACATAGGAATTATTGCTAGCGTTCGAATAATTTTGCTGTCGACTGTATTTATTAAATTGTGATTATTGATTTTCCTTTCTATTTGTAATTGTGCAATAATCTCCTCTTTATTATTATTATTATTATTTTTTTTTTTTTCATATATGACCCGTATTTTTTTTATGTGAAACTGTGGTGGTACATATATTCACTTCATCTATAAGTTGCCCTTGAAACAAACACTTAGATGTGGTTTTCGGGATTAAATAGCAGGAAGGACTGTTTGAGTTTCAATTCTTAGTTTAACTATAATTATTTATGAAAAGTAATTTAAATCTCCTGCGTGATTTTTTTCCTTCTGTGAATATTCATCGATATATATATATATATTGTACATGTAAAAAATCTTGAAAATTAGTAAAACTAAAACACGAATTTTTTTTTTTTTTTTTTTTTTTTTAAATCTTGAAGTAGATGTTTCAAGTTTTTTGAAACATATATTAAAATATTTTAAAGAAAACTCTGGAGATATTTTCATAATTATTACCTATGGCTTTGAAAACCTTTTTGGTAGTATTCCACATTATTTAGTTTTAGAAATTTTTGAAAAAATCTACGATGAATTTTCTCATGTAATTGATTGCGTAAAACTTTATTGGATTAACCTTAATAAATTTTGTAGCTCTGAAAATATTTTATTTAACGGTATTAATATTTTTTACGATTTTGCGGTATCCCGATGGGAACCACCTACTTGAATACCTTCGCCAACATTTTTCTGTATATGTTTGAGAGAAAATTTAAAAACGTTAAGTTTTATTTTTATATTGATGATGTATTATAAATAAACTTTGAAAAATTTGCGAAATATGCTGCTGAAATCTATCCCCACGACCTTATCTTAAACCGAATTTACAATAAAGATAAAATTTCTTTCCTGGAATAATAAAAAAAAAAAAAAAAAAAAAAAAAAAAAGGAGGGTCAATTTTTTCAATCTACTTGTAATATAAATTTATCCTTATATATTGTTATCTGTTTGCATTTTTATATTGATATATTTACTATTGCACTTTATTTATGAATTTAATTGCTTTTTTAGTCTTTGTATTTGAATTAATACAAAGACTAAAAAAGCAATTAAATTCATGCTAACCTTGAACTCGATTGCTATATATTTTGGCTGTCATCTATGAGGATTTGGAGGCTAGAATCGTATTTTTTAACTAAAAAGCAAACGTTTCTTCAGAAACTTCTCATTTTCCATTGAAAAGGGAGGGGAGAGGGGGGGGGGGTTTGAAAAAGACCCCTATGTGTTTTGGGATTAATTTACATTTATTATCAGTTTGTTTACATATATATATATATATCCTAACAGCACAAAATGTTCCAGAAACATAACAATCATTTAACATTGAAACATTATAAACATTTCCGGAACGTTTCAAAGCGTTTAGATTGCTTTCCGATTAGTTTCAAAAACGTAGAAATCTTCGCGATCGTAAGGAAAAAAACAGATACGTAACATAAACGTTACAATCACTTAACAGATGGAAAATCAAAAAGGGCGAATGCTTCAGAAAGGTATCAGAGAGCATACTAAAACGTGTTACGTTTTTGAAAGATTGTAAGCTTTTTGCAACATATCTGAAACATTTTGTGCTGTATGGGATATATACACTCTGACACAAAAAAATATATGCACCTAGAAGAAATCGAACCACATTCACGAAACTCGGTACAAACGTAGTCTGGTAAGAGATATGGAAACGATTACAATTTTAATGTCAATGAGACAAGGCAAAGCACGTTATGCGCATCTGAACTGCGCAGCTGGGCGAGTTTAAAAGCATGATTTCTCCCGCCGCAGAGATATTCAAACGAATCTGTCGAATTTAATGGACGGTATTGTGACTTGAGAAACCTCTTAGTCATAAAAGGCGTCAGTACAGACAATTGTTGGATAGTGAGAGGGGTCGTATAATAGGCTTTAGAGAATCAGGTCGGTCGCTCAGGTGTATCGGCCGCCACATCGTTCGGAGTAAAATAGTAGTTGCTCGGGATAGACAACAGTGGATCACGGAAGGGTGAGTCAACCATTGTGGAGGGTCAAGACGTCCCAGGAGCGCAAATGAATGTACGGATCGCGCAATCATAAGAGCAGCCACGTCCGTTCTAACAGCGTCATCAGCATCGATTCAACGCCCTTTACCACCTTCCAAGCATCCAGTAGTATCAAGGAAAACCATTCGAAGACGACTGGCCGACACAGGTATAAACAGCCGACGTCCATTAAGACGCCTACCCCTCACCCCACATCATAAGCAGTGTAGTCTGGATTTTTGACGACCCAAGGCAAGCTGAAGTGTGACCGACCTGGCGTGCGATCTTCAACGATAAATTATGATTCAGTCTCAGTGCTGATGACCATCGCACATGCATGTGTAAGCAGCCAGGCCAGTGGTCTGATTCGGTATTTGTTGTCGAGCGGCATGCAGCTATTACACAAGGTGTAACTGCGTGCGGAGCGATATGTTGGGACACACGATCACCTCAAAGCGTCTTTCAAGGCACTATGACGGATCGCAGTTACGTGGACAACTTTTTAACGCCGGTTGTTCTGCCTATTCTATCAAGCCGCCCAGTTGCCCTTTATCAGCAACACAACGCTCGAACATATACTGCTCGACTCTCCCAATAAAGTCATCAAGGATATGACATACTCCCATGACCTACCAGGTATCAGACCTCTCGCCAATAGAGCACGTCTCGGACGTGCTAAGAAGGCAACTGAAGCCATGCAGGATTACTGGTGAATTAACTGCTCAGTTGCTAAGGTTATGCATATCTTCCACAGGGGGATATAGATGACCTAACTGATTCGATGCCACGCCGTGTTTCAGCTTGTATAGCTGCCAAAGATGGCTTTACTACTTACTGATATGAAACATTTTACATCCTATAACTTCTTAATAAAACGACCTTTTGTTTTAGATTTTTAATTATTTGCTTATCTGCCCATACTATATACGCATGTTAAGTTTCATGATTGTAGCTCATCTCCTTCTGGGTGCATATATTTTTTTGTGACAGAGTGTATATATATAAACACAGAGAGAGAGAGAGAAATTTTTCATTTGCATTTTTATCTTGTATCAAAGTGTGTGTTTTAAAAATAATAGTGATAAACAGAGAAACTGTTTTCAGAATGTCTGAAGTTGTTATTTTTTAACTGTTTATTGACAAAGAAAAAAAAAAAAAACTCATTTTTTACTTCTACTCTAAAATCTTTCTTTCGTATCTTTTAAAATAATGTGTATTTCTTTTCTAATACAAATAGATCGATGAATTAAACTTTTCAAAATATGTGAAACAATTGAACAAAATAAACTTTCTTAAACTTCTGTCGCTAACTCTGACAAATAAAAGACAAATTGAAATATTCGATATTTTTCATTGCAGCTCTCAAATGCCTTATCTTTTATAAACTGTGGAAGTGACAACTATGAATAATTAACTTCATTTTTACAGAACATGTTGAGAGACTTGAAACAGTAAACAATAACTTTTTTTTTTTTCCTGCTACACAAATTAATTTCATCTTGCGAGAAAATATTTAAATTAAATGCTAGGTACGATTTCCCTAGAAACATACTTTATGAAATATTTCATATGTATAGTATTTCGTAGATTTTTAAGAATGAAAGATTTTATATCAATATTTATACGTAAAATGAAAAAATAAAATAAAATAAATATCACAAGGTGTATTCTAAAGTAATTCAGTGAAAGGAATTCATTATTTACAGAAATTAATATTTAAGTATTAGGATGTTATTTAGTATATATAATTTGAAAACTTACCTTTATAAAATGATAATGAATATTATTTATGTAAACTTCTTTGCAATGTTTAAAAAATTATACGTAAATAAAATTTATGCATACGTTCACGAATATATCCCTTAAAAATGTATATGAATGTATTTGATTAGACTGTGTTATTCTACGTATTCCCATACTGTGCATTTTTAGATTATTTGTAGATTGAATCATAATCGTTAAGAAATGTAATAATTTGTAGAACAATTTCTGTTAAAATAATTTAATTACATTGGTAGCATTTAAAATTGTCAAAAACATTACTTAAATAAACATTTACAATTGTAATTACTTTTCATTCACTTTTATCTGAATTTATTTTACAGTATGCTAGAGATTATCTGGAAGTATAAAACGCAAATATTTTTACATTAAAATAGCTCATAAAAATATTTGAGAGTACACTATCAAAAATTAGGCTACGTTTTACATGAAAATGTGCTGTTAAACACAATAGTATACAGTAGAAACGTCCCTAAAAATTGCATTTATTATAGCGTTTTCTGCTGTAAATTATTCTGTTTAACTGCAGTTATGTGGTGACACACAATTGGTCAATATATTGTCATGTAAAATATAGCGTAATATTCTACAGCGTACCACTGTATATAGATTTCTCTGACCCAAAATTTAAGACAATGTAATCTTAAAAAAAAAAAAAAAAAAAAATCGAGACCCATATATGTATTTTTTGTTCTCTAAATCTTAAGATCAGTATATTTAAGCTATAGTAACTTTGTTTTAAATTAGAAAATTCTTTAAAATAAATAAATAATAAGTAATAACACGTTGGCTTTGGTTTCTTCCATTTGTATTAGTGCTCTGTGATTATGCGACTCACTTGAAAACGAAACTTAATTTTTAAAAGCGCAAACATGCATTAAAAAACTGTCGAAAAGCGAAGTCAATGGGGTAACATAGATTTGAAGACATGTAAAGAAAGCGTAGAGTAATTGACGAGATAGTTTCTTTTAAGATTGCAAATATAAATATCTTTCATAATGTAAAGTCATAATCTAAATGGCAAAGAGATTTTAAAGGAAAACTAGCAAAATTTTAAAATTCTTCAATGATTATATAATTAAATAAACGGAAATTAAGAGCTCGTTTATAAATTTTATGAAAAACATATAAAGAGCTCAGGTTTTTTTTTTTTTTTTTTTTTTGTCGCCGGTCATTCTAACATAACACTCTACGTGGGATTCTGCAAACAGCAGGCAATTTATTCAAGTACCTTCCTCAGTAATCAAGGTGGTTTTTTTTATTAAAAGCAGTCTTCTAACCAATTGTGTCTGTTTAGTTGTTTGTAGTAAATAAATAAATAAATAAATATATATATATATATATATATATATATATATATATATATATATATTCACAGTGCTAGTAGTGACACAAAAACTGGGGGAGGGGGGTGAACTACTTTCTAATCCAAAACAAGTAGAAAACTTTGTATTTCAAATTACTATGACATAACTTTTTCTTTCTTTATACTTGGTTATACAATTTTTAATTTTAGGCAGTTAAATTACTAAAAATATTTTTTTTTATCCTTTTGCATGTAAAGCCAGAAAATCAGAGCATCTAATATACAGAAGTCACAAAATGAATTTTGATTTTTTTTTTTTTTTTTTTTTTTTTTTTTTTTTATAAAATAGATATATAGTCATTTTATTGAAAAAAAAAAAAAAAAAACTCTATAAAGGCATCTCAAAATACAATTTTCATAAAAATAACTGTAAAATGGCAGTTTAGTACATATAAACCTCAAGGGAAATAAATGATTTATTTATTGGAGAATTACACTTATCTGTTTAATGAAAAAAATCATTAAAAATAGATTTCATGAAATATAATCATATGTTAATATGAAATGTGTGAATGTGGAAATCCAACTTTTTAATATCAGCTCTCTGTTTACATTTATTTTGTAGGCACTTAAATTAATTTTAGTACTAAAGATTATCATCGGGACTAAAACGATTTGATTTAATCAATTATAACTTCGTTCAAATTAACATAATTTTTTAATGAATATTTCAGTTATTAAAAAATTAAAACATATACAGATTGGATCCAGAATTTTACACTGAAACATGAATTCACTTAAAGTAATGGTTATGAAAGTGAAAAGATTAACTATGTAAATACAATAATATAGTGTAGAAAAAATAAATATGAGATAATTTAATGTTACTCATATTATAGAATCTAACTATTGCCCAAGCTGTTTCAAAATTATATTTTGTGCGAGCGTAAAATGATGTCATTGTATTAAAAGTATGTCAATTTATACTTTACAAATATATCTACCTTAAACAAATTCAATCTTTTTGTGAAACATTTTCTTAGCAATGATGATTATAAAATAAATTTATTTTAATATTGCTAACTCTAATCGCAATATAAGATCTGACATTAAAATTAAACATATATTAAAATCAAATGTGCCTCTAATTAAAAAAATATATATATACTCACATTTTGTGTGATGCACAAACACAATAATAATAACTTCAATTTATAGAGAACACTTATTTTTTGCAGATATGTAAATTCCGACTTTTGTTAACTTGATCTCTCGAAAATAAACTGATTGCTTTATTTTACCTTTTATTCGATGTTTAACATTATGAGTTTTAATACAATTATTCGATAAACGTTATTTTTAAAAAGAATATGCCTCTAATTAACACAGATTATGAAATCTGGTTGTTGTAATATGCGGGAATTTAATTCATGACACACTAATTCCCTTAGTTGTCTGGAGGATTTCCCTGATTAGTTTTGAATCTCGCGTGAATACGGGCTAGGATCACTTGGAGAGAAATTATCCGGTGGAAATTCATTTTTTCTTCGATATCTCATGCAGACATATGCATTTAATTATCACACCAAAAACAACCCTAATTAACTCGTAATATAAAGGAGAGTGGGGCACAATGGACCAACTTTGGAAATTTTAGGATTTTACACACAACATAATAATTTCTCGCTATTGAAACTACGTGTATATTTTACCTATATATTGGATCTTATATGGCACTCAATCAAAAGCAATAATTATGTTTACTTTTTTAAATATATTTTTTAATAAAAACTGACAAAATGGACTATTTTACACCGACCGCGGTATACAATGGTCCATGAAATGAGGTACTATGGACCACAGGTCAAATTTAATAAGCATACTAATGTAGTATGACTTTTTAATAGTACAAAATGTATAATATATTACATTTGTTTATTTATGTCTTCGATTCATACAAATAATGTAAATTAATGAATATTAAAATTAGAAAATGATACGCTAAACAATTTTTGTGTCACTGAAAATCTGCTGTTTTCTTGTGATGTTGTAGGGTCTGGAAAACTCATCATTACAATAGCTTGAAAATTTTCAAGAGATTATACCTCTTAGGAATAAATGCTTAGAAATATAGCTCTTAGGAGCACTCTTAGGAATAAATGTAGAGATTTTGATTAAGGTTTCGTTGTATGAATCTCACAAAAATAGATTCTTTATCTTTTATTTCTGTGATTAAAGCAACAAAATGTAAAACCGTCTTTTTTGTCAAATTTGTTTGTATTATTATTTATTAATTGCATTATTTAATTTAGTTTGTTATAGCTGTACGATATTTATAAAAATATAAGAATACGAAAGTAACTGAATAGTTAGTAAAAATAAATAAGAAGAAACTTCAAAGTAAATAGCTTTCTTATTCATCTTGTAAAACATAATAGATCTAAGTAAGGTTAACTCTGAATTTTTTTATAGCTAACACTTCAAAAATGCAGATTTCGTAATTCAGTTTATTGTGACAGAGAACTGAGGTACATGGACCATGGTCCATTGTACACCGTTTTGAACTCTGACAGCAAATGATTAAAAAAAAAAAAAAAAATCCTCTTAAAAATATTTTAATGAGAGTTAATATAATAATAGATGACCTTAGATCTTTATTGTACTAAATAGCCTGTTCCAGATCATTATTCCTGAAAGACGAAAAAAAAAAAAAAATAAATAACTAAAAATATTTACTTTTGGCTACCGTTAACTAAACTTCACGAAAAAATGGCTAAATTGTTAGTTAGGCATGAAGTTTCTATCTACATTCCATCATTGCACGGTTGCTATCTATGTATCAAAATACGAACCATAAAAGTAAATAAATAAATAAATTATAGGGAGCGGTCCATTGTACCCCGTGGTCGATTGTACCACACTCTCCCCTATAATTTATTGAACTACGATAAGAGTTTCTCCTTAAAATGTTCCTAACATTGAATTATAATCTGCTTTTTCACTACACAATAGTGAAAAAAAAAGATGATAATAATTATTATTTCTTTCTATTTAACTATATTACACACATACAAACAAACACACACACACAATGTAATTAGTTTAAGAAATGTTTAGTAACTAAACTAGCATCTTTGAACTTACTTTTATTCATTTTATTTTGCTGATTGCGAGAAACATTTACGTACACAACAGTTATCTTATAGTTGCCATCTAAATAATAAAATTACAATAATTATGAACACGTTCCGTAAAATATCGATTAATAATAGTATAGATTCCATAAAACCAATGGACCTTTGAAGATTAAGGTTGGTAATTTACTCATTTGTCTGCACCAGAATATTCAGCACATTCATAAGCGCTATCAGTGAAATAACAAATTTAATGATATTCAAAATATAATTAGTAAATAATCAAAATTTCTACATATCATGAAAATAATTAAAATTATTTTTTCTAGAACGAAACTGGAAGCATTATAAACTATATCAAAAGGTTTTAATTTTGTTTAATTTAAAAAGAATAATAATTACAAATGCGAAAGCATTTTTCATGGAATGTGCTTCAAAGTTATTCTGAGTAAATATATTCAAATAACAACTCATTTTACCTTATGTATAATAATTATATCTCTCTAAATATTCAACCACAAGTACTATCGAAAACTGTTCTAATTGTCAGTTTTATTTTAAATTTGTACCTTTTCCTCATTAATCATTACATACTTCAACATCATTACAAATTTAGATGAGGAGAGGAACTTTAGAATGTGGGTTTATCATATTGCAGTTTGTCATTAGCTGCATGTTTTAGAATTATTAAAAGAATATTCTGTTTCGAAAGAGAGTTTCTCATTAGTCTACGGAAGACTATGTACGTTTTAAGTAACGAACGCGTAAGTTTCTCTAATGAATATAAGATTCAACAAAATGACAAAGAAAGTTTCTATTATAAGCAAAAGTGTAATTTGAAGTCCTAGCTTTATGTAGTAAGCAAAATATTATAACAAAACTCTAAGTAGTAAATTTTCAAGTGTTAAATTATATGTAAAAATATTTTTTTTGGATTTAAAAGCATCTGCATTATTTTGCATTAATTTCCTATGATAAAAATTCAAAGAAAAATAAAAATTGTTCAAGTATTTATATAATTAATCTAATTATTTAAAAGTTTGAAAATGTCGTTTAATACGAAATAAGAGATAAATTTCCCGTGCTTTACATAACATTTCACTGAAAAATAAAATATCAAGTTCAACAGTATGATGTTTAAAAAAACTTATATTCAGTTGTAAATAACGTATAAATGTCATAAATCGAAATACCATGCATAAAAACAATGTGCGATATGCAAACAAATTTAAACAATATGATAGGAGAAGTTTCTGAAACACGCACGTCAGCAACATAATATTTACCTCTAAAATGAAAACGCTTTTAAATGGCTATATTTACATTCGAACCGGTTTGTCAAAAAGGGATGAAATAAAAATATTGTAGAAAATCGATAGAGCTGAATTTCGATATTTATGAAAACTTTTCTGTACTTTGGAAACGAAAGGATATCAGAATGGGATTTTAAAAGGAGAAATTAAAGAAAGTAACAGCAAGAAATTAAAACTTCTTCACACACCATAAACTTTAAATCAGCACAACCGGTTTCGAAAGGATGTAGCCTTTCTTCATCAGGTGCAAACACGTGCAACTGCCTTGGAGGCAAAAGCAAGACTGAAAGCAGGACAAAATCCAGAGGGGGAGGAGCAACACAAACAACCAATAGGAAGCAACATGCAGGGCAGGACCAATCAGAGAGAAACACAAGTACACACACACCACAAAAAGAGGAGGGAGGAAAGGAGTAAACAATTATTATTATTTATTTATTTATTTTTTTATTTCAATAATATTAAACTAATAAGTAAATTTAATAAAATTTATCCATTAATTATTAGAATTATTTTATTTAATTGAATTAAACAAATTTTTACAGGCTGTAGACAGCAAAGTGGCATCAGATTTTTCATTAACAATTTTATCACGATTTAGGTAAATAGCTAAATTTTCCAAAAAATACAGTTCGGAAACGCGCTTGGCAAGAAAGATAATTTTGGCACTCTTAAAATTAAAACTATGATCAAATTCCCAACTGTGCTTCGCAATAGAAGATTTAGAAATTTCTTGATTAACAACATACCGAGAATGTTCACGTAAACGACATTCAAGATTTCTTTTAGTTTGACCAATATAAGATAAATCACAGTTATTACAAGGGACATTATAGATACCCCATTTTTGAAGCTCAGGAACAGGGGATTTGGTTGAAGGGAATTGGAATTTATTGACAGGTTTAAAAATAACGTGAAAATTGAAACGCTTCAAAACTTTGGCTAATTTAAAACATAAGGGGGGATAAAAAGGTAAGACAACAAGATTATCAGGTTTAATTTTATCATCAATGGAAAGAGTAGAATTATAAGTTGGCCTACTGAACTTTTTGAGAGCTTTATCAATTATAGAGGGCCTAAAACCTCTTTTAATAGCAACAGACTTTAAATAATTCAGTTCTTCTTTAAGAGAAGAAGTATCAGAACAAATTTTAAGGACACGATACCAGTGTTGCCAGATTTGGGGACTTTTTTATTCAACTCCCGCCACTAAATTTTAATTGTAACGGTTGCCTAAGCACTTCGAAAGATAAACGTCCATTATGTATAGCAAATATCACTTCTCAAAATTATTGGTGAGAGTTGAATAAAAAAGTCCCCAAATCTGGCAACACTGCACGATACACGTAAGTGTAAAAGGTGTCAATTTTTTGTTTAGCCGGATGATTAGAGAGAGCATGGGGAGGGTTAAAAACAGAGAAAGGTTTCCTGTACACAGAGGTTTTAAAAGAGGAATTGTACCTAGTAACTAAAACATCAAGAAAGGGAAGTTGATTACAATTTTCTAACTCGAAGGTAAACTGAATATGGGATCAATAGCATTAGCAATATTAAGAATGGCAGAAACATCAAACGGATTTTCAACAAGAATGAAAGTTTCATCTACATAACGTAAACAATCATTTTAAATTTAACATCTTTAATAATTTTTCCTCAAAATAATGCATATAGATATCGGCAAGAATAGGAGATAAAGGATTGCCCATACTTAAACCATCACACTGTTTATAAAATTTGTTATTAAATTCAAAAGTAGTTTGGGAAACACAGAGTTTAGTTAGATTGACAAATTCTTTGATTTCAATGTCAGAATAATAAAATTCGCGTAACCTTTTTTCTAAACAATTAAGCGCACCTTCAGTGGGGTCGTTAGTAAATAAAGACTTCATATCAAGATATAACATTGAGCAATTTATAGGATTCAAATTACTTTAACTTCATAACAAAATCATAGGAATTTTTTATAATATGACTATTAGTGCTGCATAAAGGAGAAAAAATAGAAGCTAAAAATTTAGAGAGGGGATAAGTAGCAGTACCAATATTCGAAACAATAGGTCTGAGGGGAACGTTATTTTTATGAACTTTAGGTAAAGCATAAAAACGAGCACAAATTGCGGAAGAAGGGGAAACCGAGAATTTGGTATTGTCATTAAGAACGGTGGAATTTTTAACAGCTTTTTGAACAGAGCTTAGAAGAGACTTAGTTTGGTCTTTTTTAATTTCAGTATAAGGTCCTTCAGATAAAAGAGAATTAACTTTATCAACATAATCAGTTTTGTCCATGAGAACAATCTGGCCACCTTTATCTGCTTTAGTAATGACAAGATTTTGATTAGATTTAAGTTCCTTAAGAGCAACACTTTCAGATTTAGAAAGATTAGATTTATAATTGGAAATATTGGAAGAAATGCAATCAGCAAGAATATGGCGCAGAGATTCTTTTTGAGAGGTAGATATTTTACTATATTTTAAAGAAGCCTCAATGGGAGCAATTAATTTAGAAATTGAAGGTTTACAAGATTGGGAAAAATTTAAACCGAGTTCTAACACTTTATTTTGTTCGGCAGTTAAGTTATGTGAAGACAGATTAACAATGTAATTTTCTTCAGGAACTTTGTTAATTTTACGAGAGGATTTTTGGTTTTTTACACAAAACAGAAAACTTAGAATCTAAATTACGCTGATGAGCAGAATTAAGAGAATGTAAAGATAAATAATTATCATTTTCCGAAACAGCAAAATCATTGAAGTTTTTTCCAAGGAAGAGATGAAGCTCATAAAGCTCTTCCTCAATTTTGGCGATACGTTGACGAAAATCTTGAATACAAACATTTAAGAGAATAAATTTGGAGCGAAATAAGGCTTTAGATACTCTACCAGTTACAGGAACAGAACACTGCAATTTATTAAAATTAGGACTAACTTTGTTATATTTGCATTTTTGAAAAAATCTCAGATGGTTAAGAAATTTTACACGTTTACGTCTAAGTTTACAAAATCTGTTGAAATGGGAGTTAAACATGGTAGCACAAAAATAATGTTAAAGTAGTTAAAATAAATACAAAAAACAATAAAACTACAAAATGACTAAAAAAGGTCAAAGCATGCAAAAATAAATAAGTGACAAATTGACAAAAAAGTAAAAGCATGCAAAAATTAAATAAGTGACAAATACACAAAAAAGTAAAAGCATGCAATAATATAAATGAAATAGAATTACCTGGAACACAGGATCCTGAATAAACTAGTCAAAACCTGTCAGTAAATAAACCTGTCAATTTATTTTAAACCTGTCAATAAATTCCAATTCCCTTCAACCAAATCCCCTGTTCCTGAGCTTCAAAAATGGGGTATCTATAATGTCCCTTGTAATAACTGTGATTTATCTTATATTGGTCAAACTAAAAGAAATCTTGAATGTCGTTTACGTGAACATTCTCGGTATGTTGTTAATCAAGAAATTTCTAAATCTTCTATTGGGAAGCACAGTTGGGAATTTGATCATAGTTTTAATTTTAAGAGTGCCAAAATTATCTTTCATGCCAAGCGCGTTTCCGAACTGTATTTTTTGGAAAATTTAGCTATTTACCTTAATCATGATAAAATCGTTAATGAAAAATCTGATTCCACTTTGCTGTCTACAGCCTGGAAAAATTTGTTTAATTCAATTAAATAAAATGATTCTAATAATTAATGGATAAATTTTATTAAATTTACTTATTAGTTTAATATTATTGAAATTAAAAATAAATAAATAAATAAATAAATAAATAAATAAATAATAATAATTGTTTACTCCTTTCCTCCCTTCTCTTTTTGTGGTGTGTGTGTACTTGTGTTCCTTTCTGATTGGTCCTGCCCTGCGTGTTGCTTCCTATTGGTTGTTTGTGTTGCTCCTCCCCCTCTGGATTTTGTCCTGCTTTCAGTCTTGCTTTTGCCTCCAAGGCAGTTGCACGTATTTGCACCTGATGAAGAAAGGCTACGTACTTTCGAAACCGGTTGAGCTGATTTAAAATTTATGGTGTGTGAAGAAGTTTTTATTTGTTGCTATTGTCGGTACGCCAGTTTTTGAATTTATTTTTGGTAAAGAAAGTAATTAGTAGCCAGTATATTATACAAACTATACATGATAATTCTAGGTTAGACGGCCATATGATTTAAAGACTGAAATAAAAATTCTTAGATTGCAAAAGCAAGACATATGTAAGACAAAAGCAAGACATTTGTACATATGTAAAATTTCTTAAAAACATACTCATCACATTTTGGGTAAAAAAATTTTTAAATAGTGAGAACAAAATTGAGAATTATAGTTTGATATTAAAATGACAGATGGTCTTCTCTTCTTCAAATCGGGGAGAGATGGGCGCCTAGTACATGAAAGGAAAATTTAAAATAGCAAACATGACACATATCACATAGTTAATCGTTAAAAAACATATATTACTTTTTTACAGATAAAATTATATAACGGCAAATGAGTGAGTAAAATTTGAATAATCATCTATAGTTTTAATGCTTCATTTTTCGTAAATTTTTCTCACATTTTTGGCAAAGGGCTTGGTAGTTTGTACCCGTTTCATGGGACAAATTCAAATAAATACTCCATAAACAATATGAAAGCTATGCCAAATGAGGGCGAATTAAGTTGGAATCTGAGGACGATTCTAAAACTTAGCTTCATTGTAGGCTAACACCATAAGATAATTTCTTTTTAACTTCATTGTTTTATATGTAAATTATCAATAGGGTAAAAATAGGTTTCCTGCAATTTTTAGCATTTTATAAAAAAATATAAAATAAATCCTTGACCAAATCGATAATTTTAAATAAGGTTGTTATGTTTACAATTCAGTTGTTATAGTATTTCATGAATACGTTGTTATTTTGATTGATTTTTTTTAACTTATTGCTGCGTAAAAAATACGTATATCAATAAAAATTACACATTTATCTGTAGGAGCAACAATTTTAATCTAAATTCTTGCAATTATTTTCACAGTACAGTTACTAAGCTTAATTGTGCGCTCTTTTAATTTTTGGCAGATTTGCTGTTTTTTAACTTATTTCATTTTGCAATCCGGGCGTTTTCTTGTAAGAAATTTTCGATAATTGCAAACTTTATTCGATTTTCAATAAAAATATCGACGCCTTCAAGTAGTAGCATGACGATTACAACAATTATTTATGTTTTTACCTTGATAAAATGTAATTCACAAAAAATTATATAGTTGTTATTTATTTATTCATTTACTTATTATTATGATATGAAATTTTAGTATAAGGTGTGTCTTTTCTGATCCAAAAAACAATTTTCTCCTAATATTTCTTTGCTTAAAGTATATACTAAAATATTTCAGTTATTGAAATTTATTTATTTTTCTGTATTAATGTGTAAAATATTTGCAGTTTAATAATATTTACTGTTTAATATAAATATTAACCTTTTTTTTTTTTTTTTTTTTTTTTTTTTTTTTTAGGATACAGTGGTACAAAATATCAAGCTTTTAACACTGGGACATTACATGTAGCATCTGTTGAGCAATCAGATGGAGGTCGGCGGTACCGTTGTCAAGTAACAAATATTCTGACTAAGGAAAAGATTGTCAGTGTAAGTTGGGGACGCCTCAAAGTTGTAGGTAAGTTTTGATACGCCTGAATTTACGTTTGCCAAACTTTACTGTTGAATTAATCGTTGTGTGCACGTTAATTAAATATATATTATATATATATATATATATATATATATACAGAATCCGCCGCTTTATAAAATCACGTTTGTTTTCACAAAAATGATTGTTTTAAGCGGCTGATTTTTATATCCGGCGAACATGCTTGGACTCAATAAAAGAGTACTCATTACCTAAATATGGGAAAAAATTCTTCTTCACTCTTCCACCTATCAACTTGCCATCCGTAGGAATAGAGTTTTCGTTGCTTATCATTCATGTAACATTTTAACTTTTAAGGACAAAATTACGTACAAGATAGAAGTTTGCTTTGACCTGGCATTCTTGTGACTATCTAGAAGTGCTGCATTGATGACTTTTGCTTTTCCTATTCGTTTTCACTTGTTTTTTACTCTTCCATTTGGTATAATTTAGGCACTAATATCATCTTTATTCTTATGTTTACATGAAGCAAATTGAGAAATTTCATGCTTTGATGTCGCCTTCCTTTCACTATACATTAGAAGAAAACGATCATACCTTACCAAAATTTTATGCTTTGCCTTCAAAAAAAAAAAAAAAAAAAAAAAATGCTTGCATATCTCACAGCTAAGTTGCTTCAAAATAAGAACGAGAAACTCTATTTGAATATTTAAAGACAGAAAAAAATAGTCATTGGCCAATCATTTGGCGAGTTTATTCCTTGAATTAATAACTACAACACATGGTGAGACTTTTTACTTCCATTACCCTACTACCGTAGGTAATGGAAGTATTGTATTCGGTCTGAAAATTCGATATAGGGTTTTCACCTGATTTACACGTTTTAAGGTCCCGTGAGTCCAAAAAAGTGGTTTTTGGCAATTGGTCAGTGTGTATGTATGTGTGTTTGTGTATGTATGTGAAGAATCTTCTGGCTATTATAGCTCAGAAACTAATAAAGATAGAGCTACGAAATTTTAGAATTGAAATATGTCTGGTGTACAGATGAAATTTCCAAATTTTGGTGAAAATTGAAAAACCGGAAGTGGGACATCGGAAACCGGAAGTTGGACCGTAAATCCGTATCTCAAAAACGGCTCTAACGATTTCCTTCAAACTTGCTATTTAAACACTCTATTAGATGTCTTTTCGAATGATATAGTTGGTTAGTTCAGGAAAATTGATAGGCGTCCTGTATAAATAGCTCAATTTCAGGCCTCGCAAAGGCGTTCCTTTAAAAACGGTTGTACGGATTTTTTTCAATCTCGCCATTTTAACTCACTTTTAAATGTGATTTTGTATGTAATTATTGTTTTCCTGTCTATAATTGAGTTTAACCGGAAGTGAGACATCGGAAACCGGAAGTGGGACCGTAAGTCCGTATCTCAAAAACATGTTTTAACGATTTTCTTCAAATTTGCTATATAAACACTCTATTAGATGTCCTTTCGAATGATATAGTTGGTTAGTTCTGGAAAATTGATAGGCTTCCTGCATAAGTAGTTCAATTTCAGGTCTTCTAAGCGCGTTCCTTTAAAAACTGCTGTACAGATTTTTTTTTTTTTTAACTCGCCCTATTAACTCACTTTTAAATATCCTTTTGTATGTAATTAATGTTTTCTGGTCAATAATTGATTTTTTGTAAAAATTGGTATCTCAAAAACGGCTCTAACGATTTTCTCTTTAAGTCACTTTTATGTTTTCTGATCACATTATCTCTCAAAAATGCCTATAATACGTGTAATAGTGGGTAATGGAAGTCGTGTGGTTGTTTCACACCAGATTTTTTTTTTTCTTTGAGGCGTAAAATTTTTGACAAAGAGTAATAATGTGATGGCTTGCTATGTTTTGTTTCTTTTTTTCATTTCAAAAATCCAGTGAGAAAATATAACTCGTTGTTTAGCTTACATAAATGACCATTTTTGCTGTTGAAGAGATTTTCTTTTGAGTTTATTAACCGGCGATGCTGATTTTAAGTGGCGGTTTCTATTGATTTTATTCCGGACCCAGCAATTTGATCAGATTAAGCGGCCGATTTTATTAACCAGTAATTTTATAAAGCGGCGGGTACTGTATATGTAATATTTATTTTCATTTTGTTACTTACTGGCTAACTTGAGCTTTATCTTTGTCTTGCTTTAAGCTTTATACTACAAAATAAGTACCTTAATATTATAAAACATTTACTTTTAAGCCAAACATATCATAAAGTTTCGCTTTGTCCAAAAATTGGTTAAATATATAATTTTAAAATTAAACGTCAACATGTTTGCTTTTATATTATCTTAAATATTTTTTTAATCAGATGTAAGTCTATAATATCTCATTTAAAAAAAGAAATGTATATATATATATATATATATATATATATATATATATATATATATATATATATATATATATATATATATATATATACATATATATGTGTTTCGTGTTATATACCCCCCCCCCCCTCATAAAAAAATTTAGTTATGATTATTTATAATTAAAATTTCACATTTAAGACTTACAGTGATAACATTTATTACCACGGTTTTATTAACTTGCTTTGTCGTTTGTCCAGTACAAATCTTGTAATCGGCTATTTACTAACTTCTCGACTATCTACACATTTGAAAGTTTTATGATAGTTTAGAAGACGATGACACTCTATTCTTTTAATACTTTTAGCCATCTTTAAGCATGTTTGAAAATTTATTATAATTTTATTACCACTTTTTTTTTTTTTTTTTTTTAATTATTAAATTGCTTTCTCGTTTGTCCAGTACAAATCATGCAATCTATTTTTACTATCTTCCCGACTAACTAGACATTTGAAACTCTTAGAATAGCTCAGAACACGATGAAAATGCATTATTTTAATACTTTTAGTCATCTTTAAGAATGTTTGAAAATTTATTATAATAGCTCTCTTTATTACGCATTTGATCATTTTCTTTCAAGTTGATGGGATAAATTATCAAGATTTTTTTTTTTTTTTTTTTTTTTTTTTAAGTATTTATTAATAAATAGAATTGTCAAAGTTATATGATTAAACAGAAAATTTGAAAAGTGGTATATAAAAAGTTTTTTTTAACTTGTAATTATTACATATAAGGAAATTACACTGCTCTGAAAAAAAAAAAAAATCGAGATCTGGTACCATTTTTGCAGATTCTTATGTAAAATAACCTCCTAAATCCGAATATGATCCCCAGTTTGACCAATCACCCATCGTTTTCTAGATACAACCCCTCCCTCATTTTTATCATTCTTTGGTAATTTTATACCTATCAGTTTGATTTGGAGAGGAACGATGATTATTTTAACCGTTAAATGTCTTCTGACCTGAGGAGCTACAGAGGTAGAAAGTTCTAAAACACTAACATTTGTAGTAAGGGGGAAATTTGAGGGGATTCATGCCCTTAAAACAGAAGAAAACCACTAAAAATAATCTGTTGCTATTTATTTTTCTTTTCCGAGATATTTCTCTTATTTTTTACATATTCCAGCTTCCAGTTTGCCATTTTCTTACCAAAACACCTCAAGTAATAAAAATTATAGAGTGATTTTATTTATTTATTTATTTATTTTTTTTTTTTTTTTCAAAATGTTGGTGAGTTGAGTTAAAAAGTCTTAAAGCCATCGCAAGACAGTTTGACTGATTCATTGTACGACGTTTGCTTTCAATAGCTCCCACGTTAAATGTTTTTAGTAGTAAAACATGAACAGTAAATTATCCTCCTTTGACGCGTGTTAAAGATCACCACACAATATCACCACCGTCGATAACACCATAAATTTCACTCTCTTATCGCAAAACGTGTACTAAAGGTTGATAACGACTGATGACAACAAAGATGACAGAATTACCTTTGACGCGTGTCAAAGCAGGAGGTTTTACTGTTCATGTTTCACTGCACAAAACATTTAACGTGGGAGTTATTGAAAGCAAACGTCATACAGTGAATCAGTCAAACTTTCTTGCGGGGGCTTTGAGACATTAACTCCACTCACCAACATTTTGATGACAACTTCACTGTATAATTTTTATTATTTGGGATGTTTTGGTAAGAAAATGGCAAACTGGAAGCTGGAATATGTAAAGAAAGAAGAGGAATATCGCGAAAAAAAAAAAAAAAAAAAAGAAACTGAAACTGATTGTTTTTATTGTTTTTCTTTTGTTTTCTGGACACATATCCCCTCAAATGTCCTCCTTACTAAAAATGTTAGTGTTTTAGAACTCTCTATCTCTGTAGCTCTTCAGGCCAGAAGACATTTAACGGTTAAAATAATCACCGTTCCTCTCCAAATTAAACTGATGTGTATAAAATTACCAAACAATGATAAAAATGATGCAGGGGTGTATCTAGAAAACGGCGGGTGATTGGGCAAAATGGTGGTCATATTCGGATTCAGGAGGCCATTTTACATAAGCATATGCTGAAATGGTGTCAGAGGCAATTTTCCTGCCGAGCAGTGTTATCGACATTAATTTCGTATAAGAAAATAATTGTTCTTTTTTTTTTTTAAATTTCAGTTTAAAATATTAAATAACGAATTCTAGTTAATGGAGAAAAACATCAGATGAGCAGTGTAACTTTTATTAATTTATAAATAAAAATAAAAATTAAGTCAAAATAAAAATTTCAATCTTAAACACAGTGCATTAAAACCACATTATGCTCTTTACGTAATTGGGTAAAACATATTTACTTAAACTATTATGTTTAGTAATGTTAGATTCATAAACAAGATAGTCGTAAGGTAATGCAGAATATCATAAAATTACATTTTAAGAACATAAGCTGTTTATTTGATGTTTATACTGTACAAAAATTCCGTATACTGTTTGTATTGCTTTTATCATAAATCTTACATTTTATGCAGCAGTGATGCAGATATCCATTAACAAACAAAATATTTTGCGCTTTTGTTTTGATAATTAACCTTTTTAAAAGCTATTTAAGCTTTCATTTCTCTCAGAAAATAATACTAATAGCAATTAAAAAAAAATAAAAGGTATATATATATATATATATATATATATATATATATATATATATATATATATATATATATATATATATATATATATAAGTGTGTGTGTGTGTTTGTGTGTGTGTTTGTGTGTGTATATGAATATTTAATCAGGTATTATTTTTTGTAATATAGTATAATTAACATACCATACAGTAAATAGAATTTACGAAAATTTAATGTTTGATGAAATATGAATATCTTTACTGAATAGTTTTCAATTGTACATACTCAATAACCTTAACAATAAACAATAACCTTAAATACTTCTTGTATAATTTTTTAGATCAATTTATTATTATATGTACATGGGAAAAAATCTATATGGAAATATCATGAAATTTAAAAAGCGATTGATAATGCTCGATTGAATAAATTGAAATCCAGTTTTCATTTGTTCTTAATCAGCGTAAACTATATTACCATTCTAGACATAAAAATAAATATTCTACAATGTTCTCTCTCTATATATAGATATAGATAGATACATAGATTTTTTTTTTTTTTTCAGAGTAAATGAAATTTCATTCCGCACAAATATTAGCCGTATTTTCATATTTTTAAAACAGATTTAATATAACTATTTGGAAAATTTAATGATAGAAGACTAATATTTGTAAAAAGATTAATTTAAAATTGTAATTCATGTAATATAAATTTAGTAATTCATTTCACGGCGTTCAGAGATTTTATAACACAAAGACTTGTGAATAGGCAAAATAATATATTTCGCAATTGTTTAACTACCTAAAAAGAATTGTATAAATTGTCGGTATGGAACTAAATATGCTAAATGGAAATTTTATTAAGTGCATCTTCTTCTGCATAAAATCTTCTCTCTGTACTTTTTTTCTTTCAGAGTAATTGAAATTCCATTCCATACAGGAATTACCTGTATTTTCATATTTTTAAAACAGATCTAATCCAATTATTTTAAAAATTTAACGTTAAAAGACTAATTTATATATATGAAAAAAGAATTTAAAATTATAATTTATGTAATATAAATTTAGTAATAAATTTCACGACATTCAGAGTTTTTTTATAACACAAGAACTTGTGATAGATATGTAAAATATTATATTTGATAATTAATTAACTATACCCAAAAAGAATTGTATAAATTGGACGGAAATTGATGTGCTGTATAGAAATTATATTAGGTGCATTTAATTTTATAAATGAAACTCCATGCAATATGTATTTATCTATTTTTTTCTAGGAAAATATTTCCGCTCATAACAATGAATAAAGTGGAAATGTTTTAATAGCAACCAAAAATTTTTGAGTAGGCAAATGGCTAATCTTTAAAATCAATTGTATATATATATATATATATATATATATATATATATATATATATATATAACTCTGGTTATCGAATTTAATCCCTTCGAAATTATTCATATTTTGTATTTGTTTATTTTTCCTTTATCTTTTATTAGTTTACTATTGATTAAATAGTGACATTAACAGTTTCAACATTCTTATTAAAAGAGTCTGAAAGGCAAATATTTTACGAGTTTAATTGACGACATTCTAGTTTAGAATTAACGAATTTATTCAGCAAATATTTTTTTTCTATTCTTGAACATTACTGAAAGTATTTCTTAATATGATTGAGCATAATTAAAATATTTTTTTTCTAATACCATTTTTACTTTATCTTACCCATAAGGTAGATAAAGAATTGTTTTGGGGATAAATTTTCAAAAGTGAGATTTTGTAACATTTGTACGTTTTGAGGTCTCTCCCTTGAATCCGAAAATCATGGTTTCAGCGGTTGGTCTGTCCGTGTGTGTATCCGACTGTTATCAGCATATCTCAATAACAAATTATGACAGAAATTTTAAACTTGGTATTCTAAATGTGTATCATATAGGGATGCTACACTAAGCTTTTCGTTGAGAGCAAGCAAATGGTTCGTGTACAGGGACACCCAAGAGAATTTATACACATTGCGTCTATGGGGGAAATTGCAGTTAAGTAGAATTTAACATCTATAGACTTCACTAAACCAAATGAAACGAATATATATATATATATATATATATATATATATATATAAGAAATTATAATATATGTTTTCAGTCATACAAAAGTTTAAATTATGTAAGAAAAATAAATAAAGAAAACCTTACGAGAAAATTAATAAATGTGAAACAATTCATAAGAAAAACTTACTGCAAAAGCATAAACTAAATAATTTAAACTGTCAAAAAATGCCCTGTATGACTTGAGGCATACGTGTGAGGTTAATATATATATATATTATATTATATATATTACGGGGGTTATATATATATATATATATATATATATATATATATATATATATATATATGTATGTATATTATATGTGTAAAAACATTTTCATGTAGAATATGGTGTAGAAATCATTCACTATTCGTTTACAGGGCGACACAAAAGAACTAGATTATAATGCGATATTACCTGAAAATTGATGGAAGCTTATTTCAGGTTGATCCGTGTGTTATTAATATAGGATTATACTTATGTGCACCATGTGATGTGCACATGATTTTCAGAAGATGTACGCGGCTGCCAATATTTATGCCATAACATTATTTTTTTATTTCTTAGTGAAGTACTTTATTATAGTGTACTATACAATATAATATTTACTATGTCCAGGAAAGCTGCTCAGGAATTGAAATTAATTCCTAAAAACCATATGGTAAATAATGTATTTTTTTAAGATAAATATTCATCACTTGGTTTATTTGTATATTTAGACGTCTTGAGGCTTCCTGAACAGATAAGTCAAGTTTGATCTTTGACTGCATCTGTTAGAGTAAATAAAAAACAAATAATTTCAGGCGATCCAAATGATGTATTTTGAAGTTAATGCGTTTGTTACTAGAAAAGTTTGTTCAAGATTGATAAGATACAAAGAATGATGCGTGTGAAAGTTACCTGAAAATTTTTAAATAAATTTTGAACTCAATAACGGATTTTAATTCCGTATAAATGTAGATACAATAGTGAAACGGGGGTTGAGAGAGTGGGGCGGACATTTATTATTTGTCAAATAACGTATTATTTGTCAAATAACGCTGTTCCGAGAACTAATTTGAATTTTTTTAACATATGTTTACATAACGGCACTCGTTATTTTAACCCTTCATGTCCAATCTGTACTTTTAGTGTTAAATTCCAGGGTAAGAGAAAGTCGTGTGAGTGACACACAAGATTATTTTGAATAGTTAAGGAAATAGGATTTTATACAAAAACAAATAAATAAAATTAAATGAAATTAAAAATTGAACAAAAATAAAAGTAATTTTTACTTTTTTTTTTTTTTTTTTTTTTCGTAAATTAAATAAAATTTATACCTCTTTGTATATTATTGTTATTTTTTTTTTTTAATGGAAGCATATATTTAGTTTTTATTATTTATTTATTTTGTACACAATGTTAATGAAAAAAGATATTCATTATAAAAATACGAAATATATTCCTTATAAACAAAAGAAAAAAAAGAATGAAATATTATTTTATTAATGAATTACATAAGTGAAGCAAAAATATCAATCAAATTACCTTATTGAAAAAATATTATGAAATCTAAATGAGTTCAGTTAAAAATCAATTAACATGTGTTTATATATGACTCTTACTACTTACCTTACAAGCACATTCCTTGTTTCCTATCATTTAAAATACAAGGAGTAGACCGAATTATATTGGATTTTACAATAATGCTATTGCTAAATTAAGTCACGCATATCAGAAATTTAAAATGTTGGCGTTGCCAAACATTAAAAGCAGAAGTAAAATTAAGTTTAATTGACCTCACGCCAGGTAAATGGATGTGCGGTTGTTTTTTATTCATGGTCTAAAGAAATCTTTGCAAATTAACGGTGTTTATATTTTTTTCTTTTTTATTCTTTCAGTTGGTAAGTTTAGAGTAATATAAAAAATTAAAAAATCATTGGTTTTTTTTTTTTGTTGTTGTTGTTGTTTTTTTACACTGTATTGTACTTTTATTTATATTTGGAAGAAAATAGTTACTGAGTTTTTAGCTGAGGTTTTATACTTTTAAGGACAATTCAGTGTACATATTTTAGAAATTTACTGCGAAATGAATTATTAATATGTATTCTCTATAATATAAAATTAATACTTCAATTCGCGACAGTCAGTGTTGTTAAGATCATAAACAACTGTACTTAGTTTTATTAACCATTTTTGAAATATTATAACTATGTCAAAAAGAAAAGTGAATTTTCATGGATAGGAAAAAAATTTATATACAAAATTAATATTTTTCTAGATAAATACAAAATTAATTGTAATATCCAAGAACAACGAGACTAAAATGCAATTTAGTATGGAAATTGTATTTTTAATATTATTATTATTTGTTATTTTTTAATTATAATTAGGGAAATAAATAAGGTGGATTTGTTATAATACTTAAAATAGAAATGCTTTAAATAGCAAAGATACAAAGTCAAGAGTATGGAATCGTCTCTCTAGACATGTAAACCATTAATATTTTTATTTATTTATGATTAAGTTAATATATTTTTATATTTATTTTATTGTTTTGTTAGAAATAAAATGCTGATTAGAATGGGGTTGGTTGGGTAGGTTTTACTTCGCACTAGTGCTGCGCAATGGGCAATTGGCGACGGTCTGGGACTCACCCCTGGAGATGGTCCGGAGACATTCCATCACAATTTTGATCCTTTACGGAAGGGATGTCTGTCCTGCTTCGGTGACACCCAGATGTATAATTTTGATGGGGACGTGGAGGACATTGCGGCTACGACAGATATTACGTGCACCAGCCACCATTAGTGTACACGGCGGCCTTTGGCCGGCTCGAGTACCAAACCCGCAATCTTACAATTACGATCCCGGTGTTCTACCGACTGGGCTACCGCGGGCCGATTAGAATTTGAGTTAAAAGGTTTCATTTCATCATTTCTGATATAATATACGCAGATTTCTTTTTTTAATACTTAAAAGGTGAAATTCTATTTCAAAAATCACGTTAACTAAATGTGTTAATTAAGTTTTTCCATTATAATTAACATTTTAATATGTTTAATTAAATCGACCATTTTTTCTTTTTTCTTTCTTTCTTTCTTTCTTTATTTCAAACTCACTTTTCAAGATATCTAACTACAAAATGTTAGTAAAAAATAAAATAAAATAAAATAACTTAAATAAATATATATATATATATTAATTTGTGTTTATTTATTTTAGTTTTTTTTTCGAAAAATTCGCCAAGAGAAATATCAATAATATTCTTGATATTGCTTCTTTTTTCTTATCTTAATTCAAAGCGTAAATAAAATAAACTACACCTTATACAAATGTAAAAAAAAAAAAAAAAAAAAAAAAAAAAAAAGATGAAATTGAAGAAAGCTCATTGTAAAAATAATACCAACAGTATAGTAAAAATACTTAAATGTGACATATATCCTTCTCATTAATTATAATTTATATATCTAACATAGCTTTTAATTTGTTACATTAATTGTGACAGATAACTATTTTTTTTAATTATTAAAGTGCAATTAACTACAAAGTAGCTTATTACGTGTTAATTTTATAATTGCTTAGCACAAAAAAAGAGTATTTCATTTACATATGTTTTAACCGAATTGACACCAATAACTTCCCACAATCGCAGGCCCGTTTAATTAATTAACGAAAGATAAAAAGCGTAATTTCCTGATTCGTTTATGAACAATGACAAAAAAAAAAAAAAGAAAAACAAAGTTTAGACCGGGAGTTTAAAAATATTTTTTCAATACTTCTGCGAAAATGATAAATTTTTGCTAATGTAAAGAAATGAATTTAATTTTGAAATAAATTAAATTTTTGAAGTAAAATGTTAATGAAATTATAAGGTATGTTTAAAAAAAATCAGTCAAATGTATGTTTTTAATAATTGTATTCATGTTCTTCAATTATTATTACTTTACAACAAAAATTTATACCCAAACCTAAAAATAGTAGGTATATATATATATATATATATATATATATATATATATATATATTCATTAGAAATCAAAGACGTATATTTAAAAAAAAATTAAACAAACCTATTTGAGACTTCAAGAAAGCATACTTAAAAATATGAAGTTTTATGCATGAAGTACGAAAATACGAAAATATGTATTTTTAATTTAAGATGTAATAAATCGATATAAATACATTATAAATGAAAATATGAGAATTTCCATCACAAAATATGTATCCATTTCTAATGGAAAATGAATTTATTGTTATGAATGCTAAACTGAATTTCTAGTATATACACTTTTGACAAACAAAATACTTACATACGATTCATTTCAACCTACATAAATACTTAATTATCATATATTCGATTAATAATAGCATTTTTTTTTCTTTTTTTTTTTTCTGAAAATCTGCTAAACAAAATATATTTACCTGGAAATCTAAATATTTTCGTTAAACTCAATAATTCATAAATATTTAGAAAATATGCAATACAAAATAACGCTTTCATGAATAAGTGAATGAAATTTCAATATAGTTTTTAACATGCGTTTATATATAAAGCTACAAAACTAATAATAAAAATACTAAAATTCAGCGCATTTCTATACGCTTTTATATGTTAATCTGCTTAAGTGTTGAATAAAATATCGAAATCTAACATGCATTTGAATACGCATTCATACATAATACTATTGAAATATAAATGTGTAAAAATGAGTTTAAACAGAAAGAAAATAAATAAAAAATATATATACAAAATGCATTTTGCTAAAACTGCTCTAGACACGATTCAATCGCAAATTTATGAATTTAAAATGTTAATATATATATATATATATATATATATATATATATATATATATCCGTACTCAGAAATATATACATTATGCATTATTTATAAATGTATACTTTCCATTAAGTAACATTTTTTGTACAATGTTATAATAATTTATTTTAATACTTCCGTTTTAAAATTAAAAATATATGAATGAATTCATTTAATTTAGTATGATTTAAGAAACCTTTATTTTATTATTTATATTTCAAGTCAGAAGAATTTATGTTCTATATGAAACGTGCCACATTATATTCAGTGCTTGTTTTTAGAGAATATGAATGGGGGGAAGTATTTAATGTAAGAGAGAAAAACTTGCAATGCATAAAAATATATGTATATAAATCTTATTTACTGATTGATTAATTATTTTATTCTGTACTGGAGGATCATAATTATACTTTATTCAATAGTTGTAACTGAATTCAAGATAAATATAAAAATATGTGCATAGAAAAAACAAAGGGTTCGCTAAAATAATCCGAAAAAAGAAACGAAATGAAAATAATAATAATAATAACATTTGCAGGTGCAATACATCGAAATTCAACCACGCTAGAAATTCCAGCACAAACTTCTTTATTTTATACAGACGTATTTGTCACAAGTTAGCTATGTCACATAGCTAATTTGTTGTCTATATAAAACATATTTTTAAATGTGGGTCCATCATTGAGTTTTAAAATATATATCAGATGATTAGTGTATAGAATAGCCATTCGTCAGTATGTTCGCACATGAAATTTTATACGGATTTCCACATGCAGTGTCATAATTATAATTTTTTGCATGATCGTAATGCCCCAAAATGTAAAAACAACAGTTTAGAATACTATAAAATTCGGTAATATTAAAATACAGTTATTTATTTTAAATTTTTCCAAGCGTTATGACTGTAATCCGTAACATAACGGAATTTTACTTATTTATTTTTTCTTTGCAGAATCTTTTATCGCATCTTTTTAATCGCATTTTTGTAAAAGTTCAAGTCAATCATTATTTTATTTATGACAACAGAGTACTCTCAAAAGGCAAACTTTAATTACAATCACCTTTTATGTATAGAAGAATTCTGTGTCTCGAATCGAAAAAAAAAATTAACAAATTATTTAATTAACAAATATTTGATTCCATTAAAATTTTGAAGAAAAAAATGTTAAACATATGTATATACGCACACACATGCATACACACCACACACACACACACACATACATATACATATATATATATATATATATATATATATATATATACATATATTAAATAAAACACGAACTTTTGTATTTTCACAGCTTAATTTGATTTAAATTTTATCTTTTCAAAAATTTAGTATCCTAATTAGCTGAAGTATTCAAAATGTGAATGTAACTCAAAAGTTATTACAATTATATTGGAACGAGGTATTAGTACCAGGTTATTAAGAATTGTGAAAAGCTTATAGTGCTATGTTTTGGTAAATTCATTAATTAAAAAAAAATGATGCAAAGCAAAGCATAGTGTATAAACAGCTTTTCGATTTAGAATAGTTTCGTGATTTAATTCAATATCTAGACATTAAAGAATCATATAAAATTTGTTACTGAACTTATAAATTGTAATGCATTGTTTTAGAAAATATTTTAATTTAAAAAATATAATATCACCCAAGGAACACGTGTTATACTTTTATGTACTTTAAATACTATTTATAAAATCAAGTTAGATTCTATGGTGTGAGAAAATTGCGTTTATTTTTATTTATTTTTATATATTTATACTTACATACATAGATACATACATATATATATATATATATATATATATATATATATATATATATGTATGTATATATGTGTGTGTGTGGTGTGTGTGTGTGTGTGTGTGTGTGTGTGTGTGTGTGTGCGTGTGTGTGTGTGTGTGTGTGTATAGAAGCTAAAGAAGCGCAATTAAAACTGTTATTTCTCAATCGTACATTTTTTCTACATCAAAGATTACGCAAAAAATATATTGTACATTATAACCTTGTTATTTTACTTCATAAACTTTAAAAATTATTAATAAAGAGTTGAGTTAAAAAAATATGTAAACCAATTAATTATTTTTTAAAGATGGAGATTATATTTTCTATGTAAAACACTAGGAAAAATATAAAGTTTCTATTATAGTAACTTGCCGAATACTAATTTGATACAGAATTCTAGTTTATGAAATTTAGTAAAATAATCTTAAAAAGTAATTTTTATTCTATTATAATTTTATATAATTAATTCACACTATTAACACTTTTTTAGATCCAGTTAATAACCAGCTGCCCAGAATAGTTCAAGAACCATCTGTTTGGGAAGTTTGGGAAGGAAAGACAGCAAGATTACCCTGCGTTGCCCATGGCTTTCCAGCGCCGCAATACTATTGGTTTCGGGATAGCGGCGGACATTTAACTTTAATGGAAAACCATCGAAAATCTAACGTCGTAGATGGTACACTAGTAATCCATAAGGTTACGGCAGCTGACAGTGGAAAATATATATGTTTTGCAAATAATAGTGTAGGAGAAGATAAGGTCGACAGGCTTTTGCGAATACGAGGTAAGTTGTTTAAAAGTACTTAATTAATTAAATAGTTATATATTTTAATTATTGTAAAATCAACAAATCAACAAATAGATATTGTAAGTACACTGTTAAAAAAAAAAAAAAAATGTCAATTTTGCTGCCAGAAATTTTCTGTAATTTGACAAAAAAGTCGTAAATTACGGAAAAATTACGTTGACAAAACGTATTTTTCTGTAATTACAGAGAATTTCTGGCAACAAAGTTGCACTTTTTTTAACAGTGTAGTAAGCACAATAGATAGTTGAAATATGACAAGTAGTATAACATTAAAATTTTATGAGTATGATTATAATGCATATAAGTATAAATATATATATATATATATATATGCTTTTTTATTCTTCTAAAGTATATAGTAGATACATTTTTTTTTTTTTTTTATTCTAGAAGTAGAAGGTGTACGAAAGTCCCTTCTTATATTTTCACTGTTATCCGTAATTGTTAAAATTATGTAAATGTTTTTCATCTTAGATGCGTTCATGTTTATTTATTGTTTGATTTATTTCGTTTGTCTTTTACAATCCTTTAATAAGTTTTATATTTACATTCGTATATATTAATGCATATATATTTTTTCTTTTCTATTTAATTAATATTTCATTCGTAATTTAAGCTACAATGGATAATGATTTTATTCCCTCTTGGTGAGATGTGGGAGACCAATACACTTTTAGTTTTTGCTAGTATCTTTTGAAATATCTTACTGCTCTTTATTGACCCTGTAGATAGCATTAATACTTTTTTGTCATTTATCTTTATGGTTTTGTTGTTATTTTTCTATTTATAGTCATTTACTATATAAATAAATAAATTTATATATATATATATATATATATATATATATATATATATATATATATTATGCACAACTAAAGATATAAAAAATAAAGAAAACATAGCCTTTAAAAAAAAAGTTTAAACATTTTGTTCTTTAATAAGTATTTCTAGATTAAATAATTTTGGAGTGATGTCAAGTTTTATAAAAAGCGTTCAATGATAGCATTTGTATATTTATTTATTTTTTTTTTTTTAACCATGGTCTACACAAAATCCTTTCTAAATGTTTATTTTAAGCTTAAATGTTTGCATCAAACTATTTTGCGCAGTTAACTTTATGACATTCTTGTGGACCCTGTCAATCTACAAAACTTTTATGTAGAGCTATAAATTTAATCATCTACATAGTTTCAATATATTTGAATTAATGACAATTTCGTAATTTAGCATATGTAACTTTATTTTAAAATTTTCTCGTAAACGTAAGGAACTTTCGCTAAGACACAGAAAACATACATACACTGTCAAAAAAAAGTCCTGTTTGCTGCCAGAAATTTTCTGTAATTTAGAAGAAATACGTTCTATCAACGTAATTTTTCCGTTGATAGAACGTATTTTTATGAATTACAGAAAATTTCTGGCAGCAAACTGCAGCAAACAGGACTTTTTTTTTTGACAGCGTATGATTTTTTTTTTTTTTTTTTGTCCTTTCATCCTGATAAAAAGCGAACGATTTGAACGTGGTTGTTTTAAATAAAACTTTAAGCATAGCTCGTATTTTAAACTTTTGTGTGTCCAAACCTAAATAAAGAATGTAAAACTTATGCATTTTACTCCTCGCCATTTTTGTTAATTCTGCATAATAAATTATGAATATAAATGTTTAGTGGCGAAAAAAAAAAAAAAAAAAAATCTATATTAATGTTATTTTTTTATTAACTTTTTATTTTTTATTTTTTTCTTTCTTTCTTTTATTTTTCTTTTCTTTTTAATTATTTGGTTTTTAATTTAATTTTCCAGAAAAAAAAAAGAAAAAAAAAAAACTTTAAATGATGGTGAAGTCTAAATTAAGTATTTTCGATTAAATTTATGTGTTATTATGTATACTATTAATATAGTCTTAGGGAATATAAATATACATGTCCGTGACAAAGCGAGAGAGTTAGATAGATAGATAGATAGAAAACCTCTGATTTGATATCCTGTAATTTATAAACATATTTATATACACAAATACTTTTTTTTAAATATATATTTATTGTTGTAAAAATAATTAATGTTTTAATGTGTTCGGTTCAAAAACAAAATTAGCAATACGAAAATGCAGTGCTTAACATCCATATGACTTCCTCTATCCACTATTACACATATTATACAGCCTTTTAAGCGATAGTGAGGTCAGAGAAAAAAAAAATAAAACTTATTATAGAAAACTAATTTCCTGTGAGAAGAAACTAATGCATGCGCCGTAAAGGCCTATAGCACTGAAATTGCAGAGAGAGAAAAAAAAAAAAGTAGTGTATTTTTTTTTTTTTTCTAAAACACCAGTTTCTAAGATCTAAAAGTGCCTAATCTCATCAGGCCGAAAATCCTTAGAGCCGTTTTCGAGATACCCACTTCCTATCCCACATCAGATTTTCCTCAAAACTTGACAAATTCAACTGTTAGCCAATAACTCTATCAATTACATATGAAATATTATTTAAAAGTGATTCAAAATGTCGAGTTTGTGAAAAGATAATCTCTCTTTAATAGCGTCAGAAATATGATAGTCAAAAGGTTACTTTCGTGCATACATACAAACATATATATTAACTTTTTGCCGAAAACCACATGTTTTGGACACAGGAGACTTAAAAACAAGTAAATCAGTTAAAAAATCTAAATTATTCCCTAGTACAATACTTCAGTTACTTACAATAGCCGGGTAATAGAATTAAAAAAAATGAATTACGAAAAGAAAAAAAAAGTAATAATAATAATGATAATAATAATAATAATAAGTATTTTAATTAAATACAATTGGAATAATATTAAGTTATAAAAAAAAACAAAAAAAACAATGAGGGCATGCAGTACTTTAAAATAGTTTTATTTATCTTGATCTTCATGATATCATTTGTAAAAGTTCTTTTTAAAGTTTAGTATCAAAGTATTTTGTTTAATTAAACTTTATGACAAGGTTATGGCACTGTGCCAGTGTACACAAGCTTCAATTACAACGGAAAATTAAGTCATGTGTATAATTTCAATATATTTGATTAAAGTAAAATCTCCTGAGAAAAAAACTTTTCTTTAACATTTTGTTTTTTTATAAACAAAGAACAGAATCTGCTTTTCTTCAAAAAATATATTAAAAAAAAGAATTAATGAAGATTTTGTTTTATTTATTTTATTATTTTTATTTATTTATTTATTCATTGATTTTTTGTTTTTGATGAATATAAAATGAATATAAAAATATATATTAAAAAGTATATTTGTCATTAGTTTATCTAGAATTTGTTCTGAAAATACAGATTTTACTAATTTATAATTTCCTACTATTATAATATTTATCTAAAATTTTTATGTAAAAATAAATAGTTTAAAAATTATGAGGTATTTAATGATAAAATATTTCCTTTTAAAATTTTAGGAACAATAAATTTAAGATCGTATAAAAGTATATTAAGAAATAATTTTGACATTCCTTTATCTGGAATTTGTACTAAAAGCATAGATTCTACATACTAATCTATAATTTTGTACAATTACAAAAGTTATCTAAAATATTTTTGTAAAAAATAAATAGTTAAAAGTTATAAGAAGTTAAGTTTTGAACTAACTTATATGTGTTTAAATTATTTCTTATTTGAAATTTTATGCGTTTTCGTTTTCGTTTTCGTTTTCTTTCTTTTTCTTTTCTTATATTTTTTTTCCTTGTCTTGAAGAAACAAAAAATACATTTTGATAAGTCAGATGTAAAATTTTACAATGGGATATTTTATTTCTAACAATGAACCAAGTGATTCCGAAATTTCCATCATTGCCAATAATTTAATTTCAGATTTTTTAAAAATTTATTTAAAATTTATTTAATTTTATTTTATTTTATTTTTTATTTCACTTTTATATAAAATGTTATATCCACTTTTCAAAGGTTTTCCTTACATTTCATGTTTTTGTAAAATATGGTAAATACATTTTTTTTTTCGAAATCAAATTAAAAATATGCTTAAAAGAAAATTTAAAACTTTGAATTTTTTTCATATTACTCTTTACTATTTCTGCAAATTTTTTATAGCGAAAAAAAATCTTATAATGTAGAAATTGACCTTTTTATTTATTTTTTTTCTTCAGTGCCTTTAAAAGTAGAGGTAGTAACTACAAAACGAGTGGTGCGTTCAGGCGAAGAGGTGTCTTTAAACTGCAGCATGACCACTGCTCCAAAATCCGTTGTGTGGGTTAAAGATCAGAGACGAATAGTGCCTGACCATAGAATACGTCGCATGAGCCAAACACATCTTAAAATCCTTGTGTTCCAAAGGGAAGATAGTGGAATATATCAGTGCTACGTGTATAATGACTGGGAGTCTGCTCAAGCCCATGTACAGTTGGATCTTAAAGGTAAGGCATGGAATCAATTTTGATGGATTTTTTTTTTTTTTTTTTTTTGATGAAAACACCATGAAATGCGTAGCTCTCAAGATCGGCTTATTTTAGATATCAGAATCTTTTATTTATATTTTTGAAATAATTTTTGAAAGTGTTTTATACTTTATATTAGGTAAATATTTTAATTTAAAATGGCGTATTAAAAATTCGTAGCACCTCGCAACTAAGAATTAGGAAAATTTCGCTGTTGTACCATTGCACTTTAATGCACTTTAATAAACACACAGCTGCTATTCGTCTTCATAATATCCCAACATACAGCATTACACGCAGGCTTGGAATCCTAGTGTAAATTATCTACTCCAATTCCTACATCACCATTACTACCAAAATCGATGCAGCACAGAATTAGGCCAGTAATTGGGAGTATGTTCTGTACTAGACTGCTAAGTTACTAAGGATATAACGCGTTGTACTGTACAATGGTGTGTTTTTGGTCACCAAATTTTCTACCACGCTCGTGGATTTTGATACTCCATTGCTGGACTACCAAAATCTGGTAATTCATCCTCAACTGTAAGAAAAACTTTCGTGGCATATCTTTAAAGGTTCGACTAAACTTAAGTGTGGACTCCAAATCTGTCTCCAATAGTACTATGCGTAGTTCTAGTTCCGCTTTATTTTAAATCAATTTCAAATTCAACCTCGCCTAATAAACTATATTTGTATATTATTTCAATATAAAATAATATTTTGTATGTTTTTAGAACTGACGGTGTTTTCTAACAATTTCTTAATTGGTTCGCCACTATTCACTACAAATATATTTATGCTTTTTTTGCTGCTAACAGTTATAAAAAAAATAATATAACAAAGAGAACTTTCAAAGTTTGTTTTAAAAAAAAAAAAAGTATGTGTTCGAAAATAAAGTGATATATTCGTATTTCAGCAAATTTCAAATAAACGTAAAAAAATTTAAAGGTATATTTAATATATATATATATATATATATATATATATATATATATATAAAATACTTCTTTTAATTAAATAACAAAGAAAAATAAAATTTATAAAAGCTTGAAGTTGTCTTTATAACTTGAACTACTATAAACGAAGAGTACCAATGATCGAATTAAATAGCAGGTTTTTCTAATAATGTTACATTTCATGTTGTATAAAAATTTAGTACTTTTTGTATAATTATAAATTTGTATTTAAAATTAACGTAAACTCTAAGTATATATATATATATATATAATAGAAAAAATATTTTAAATGATAATGAAAAAATTGTAAATATATGATAATAGATTCTAAAATATTTCTAATTTTTATTCTTTATTTGGTCATTATTCACATCCTTATCATGTATGTAATACTTTAACAGTAACACTTCATTTTTTTACTTTTCGAGCATATATTATGCAAAGGATGCATTGTAATCACGAAAAAGATTTCAATTATACGATTTTATAGCGTCTGTATATTTTAAGTTCTATTGACAATAATGTTTAATATAAATATTTATAATCACTTAGTAACATCATATTTATTTACTACAATCATTTACAAAATCCAAATGAAATAAAAATATATAAAATGTACTCCTCCCCTTCATATATATATATATATATATATGTCTTTTTTTATGACACATAGATTTTAAGTTCATCTATCAAAAAATCGACATTTTTCATAATACCTTTTGCAGCAATAAAGAAAATTATTTATAGGAGGAAGATTTGCTGTCCATCGATTTTCGGAAAAGCTCTGAATGCAGTTTTATCTAGATTCAAAAGGTCGATACTGTTCACATATTTCCCATGAGATACAATATCTTTTCTCATTTGAGAAAATTATAATGGAATGATACTTTGGAAACATTTGACAGATAGTTCATCAGATGTTATGGCATCAGAAAGCGTTGATAATGATCGAAAGCAAATTTTTTTGTCAAATTACTTGGCACGAATGTTTAAAATCTATCAGTGTCACATAACAATTTCTATAAATATATTTTCACTTTATGAAATTCATGTAATTGTAGAAATACAATTTTGAGAACGTCTTGTGATAAACATAATATTTATTTCGGTTGAATATTTATTTCAGTTATTAGATATTATTGTTTAAATTCAGTTTTAAATAAATTTTACTTTATTTAGAAGAGTATATGTACAGTAAACTCTCGTATAACGCGATCTCGCAAAACGCGAATCCGTATAACGCCACAAAAAGTCTACGACTATTACTCATACAACACTATAAACAATCTCGCATAGCGCGTGTAAGATAAATAAAGGAAGCACATGACACGTTTTCTACTTTCAACCTGTTCAAGATTACTTACTTTTGACTGCAGATAAGGGTTGCCCCGTTACTATGCCAACGCACGACCTTTTGATCTCATTACGGATTGAAATGGTTTGCTCAATGTATGTATAACGAGATTTCTTATTACCCCCCGCGTTATACGACAGTGTACTACATATACGTACGTATATATATAGATGATAGATATCGTAATAAAATTTAGCAATTAATAGATACAAAACAATACCAACACAACAAAAATAGAACTGATTTTAATGTATAGATAAGACTAACGCAAAAAAGTTGCGATACAGATTAAGAACCAATAAAAGACAAAAACAATTTAAATGAGTTACGCAGACATGAATGATAATAATAAAAAAAGGATCATTGAACTTAGAAAATAACTGAAGGAAAATAACTAATGGACTACAGAAATAATAATTGGATAAAAATACTTAAAATTAGAAGTACAAAAACGTCAGGGGGCATGTACTCCATAAAGCTGTGAAAGCTGCATCGATTTCGTAAAACAATATATCTAATAATAGCAATTTATATTCTTCCAGCCCCGATCGAGGCAGCAAAACCAATTTTAAATAGAAATTAAATAAATTATTAAATCAAAACATCAAGGAATCCATAGAGAAAACTAGAAAAAAGCAGAGTAGCCACATGAAAAACTTTTACACAAACTGGAGAATAGGAAGATACCAACAAATTATTGAAATAAAAAATAAAAGCCATGAAACATCGATTAATCGATAAAGAATTAACGTCTGAGCTGATATATATATATATATATATATATAATATTAGAAAAAGTAGTGAAATTCGAGCAACAGATAAAAGATAACTGAAACCACATAGCCCAATAAGAATAAATTTTCATCAAATTAAAATTGCTTTAAAAGGCCGTTGTTTAATAGTAGAAATAATTTTTACTTATTAATCCTGAAACAAAAGATGCAAACAAACAATTAGAAAATAATTAATTAAGAAACTGTTTTAGATTATTTATTTATTTTTTCGTAATCCTTACTAAAGCAAATTGAAATATATATATGAAATCTATCTATTTGTCCATCTCTCTCTCTCTCTCTCTCTCTCTCTCTCTCTCTCTCTAAATAAATAAATAAATAAATAAATAAATAAATATATATGTATTGATGTTTACAAATAATAACTAATTGGCATAGGTGGACTCTGCTCAGTTCCCAATCATATGTGTGTTCTGATAAATTTCTTGTACAGGACATATTATATTCATGTTAAGAGAAATGAATTTGACCAAACGCTTCATACAGTAACAGAACGGAATCCTCGCATAATAGCTTATCAGTTGTAAAGAAAAGAAAAAAAATCACTTATATGGTTAAGGTCTGCAGTTAATCAATCTTTTTGGAATAACTTGAAAGCAGTTTTATTTAGAATTTTTAGGTTGATACCGATCACATATTTCTTACGATATACTTTATCTTTTATAATTTGTGAAAGATATATTAGAATTAGCCAGTGAAAGTATTTGATAGATTGTGTGGTAGACTTTGTGGCATTGAGAAGCTTTAATAGTAACTGAAATTACTTATTTATTTATTTATTTATTTATTTATTTTATTATTTTTTTATTTTTTATCTAACAATTTGGTTAGAATCATGCCTGTCGACATTCTAAATAATAATCTGTAGACTTGGCCTTTTCAGTCACAATTCATATTTATTTATTTATTTATTTATTTATATTTATTTATTCGTTTCTTTTAATTTTAATTTTTAATTTTTAATTTTTTAGTTTTTTTTTTTTTTTTTTTTTTTTTGTTTAATCACAATGAAATTTAGAGAAAATTACTCTAGAAACAACGTTATGTGAAAAATATGCGGTACTAACAATATCACGAAATATTAATTAGAGTATTGGCAAGTACGTCAGAATTTTTACAATGCATCAACGGAAACGATAACTATATATTAATTATCGCATACCGTCTTTTTTATAAATGTCGAAACAGATTTTTGAACTATTTTTTTGCTCTATGTGATGTTATTCAAGTCATTAATTATTAATTTCAACTTAAAACAATTACTTTATTAATATATATATATATATATATATATATATATATGACATTTAAATTTGAAAAGAAATTTTTATTAGATTAACAAAATCTGAACAAAGAAAAAAAAGTGTAATAAAAGATTAAATCGTTATTCGCATATATCGTTATAACAACAACAAAAAAAAAAAAGTATTTCCCTTTTTTTTTCAAGAAAAATAAATATATATATTATTTATCTTTTTTTGCGTAAAAAATAAAAGTTAAAAATCATCTATAAAATCATAAAATATTTTATCATAATGGCCCTAGCGGTCTGGAAGAAAATTATTAATAGACAAAATATTTGCTGTCAATCGAACTTTCGAGGAAACCTTAAATTCAGTTTTATCTAGATTCAAAAGTTAAATCTTTCTCATATGTTCTCATGAGACACTAATTTTTTCTCGTTTGGGAAATTTATAATAGAAAAAGATTTCGAAATATTTCACAGATAGTTTATAACATTTTATAGTATTGAAAACGTTTAGCAATAAGTGAAAGAATAATTTATGTATTTATTTATTTTTATAAGTTTATTTACAATTGCCAAAATGCTTGGTGTGAATATTTAAAAGGCAAAAAACAATTTCATTTTTTTTTTTTCAAATATGTGACTTTAGATCTATTCATAGCTAAATTAATAACATTGAGAAATGAGTGATTTAATGTAATAAAGAAGAAATCATTCGATGTTTAACATTCGATGCGCTAAAACTTTGGGGAAGTTTAAAATCGAGTTGTCACCAAATTTTTTAACCGGCAATTCTGCAAACACCGTTCAAACGACAATCGGTCAAATTTATTAAAAATTTCTCCATTTCACAAGCTTTAGAATGTTCCCACAATAAACCATATAGGTGTTCTAGTTCAGGAGAAATTTAGCCTTTTGTTTGAAATACATCACTGAAAACGGCGTTCGTCGAGAAGGAGACTCACGGAGTGCCATGGTCGTTCTTGATTTCATGTCCGCCTTCAGCCCGCTGTTTTGTCAGATGCAAAAAAGAAAATTTTAAAGACAAATAAGAAATGTAGCAGTTGTATTAAATTTACAAACACAGTGGAATGGAAACAAAGGAAGTATGACTTTTCTCACGTCTTTCACAAAGGAATATGCAGAAAAAAAATTAATGACGCATCTCACGTCTTTCACAAAAGAATATGCAAAGAAAGAAAAAAAAAAGACGTATCTTACGTTTATGATTAAAGCACATTTGCATTTGAAAGGATGTGTGAAATTTAGTGCCGCTGCTGAAATTGGGCACCCCCACACCTGATGCATGCCCTTGCCCGCTTACGAACGGAAACCACAATAGCTCTTAGCGAAAGCTCATCCCTCAGTTTTATTATTGCATCATCGAGCCGGCTGCTTAAATCTTGCAGACTGGCAACTCCAAATATGTATTGCTTGTCAGACGACCTTGTAACACATGTGGACCTATCAAGCGATCGCCAACCACTCCAAGCCAAACATTTCATCTGAATCGCGTCTGGAACAAAGAGTTTCGTGTTACAAATGGATTTTCATGAGCGTAATGATGCCAGTTATGTAAATTGAACACGCCATCCCGAGTGAAAAGTGCCTCATCTGTCCACAGTATCGTTCTTAGGAAATTGTGTTCCTCAATATCTCGCTCTAAAAGCCAGCGGCAGAATGTTACACATTTTTGGAAATCTGAGCGGCGTAATTTTTTTACCGGTGTGAAGTGGCAGGGATGATACTGGTTTTTTCGCATAACATTCATCACTTTACTTTGGGAGATTCCATCTTCTCTCGCAAGTATGCGTGAGCACATATTTCGATTTCCCTCCATTCGGTCGAGTACGGACTCCTCAGCGGTGGCGGAGCGGCGACCATGGCACCTTTCCTACACCCTACCGAACGACCCACTCTCCCTAAGCCTTCGATGAATTGCGGCAAATACAGCACGGTTGGGCGCTCGGCGATGTGGATAACGTAGACGGTACTCTTCTTCGGCACTCCGAGAGTTACCATCGCAGAATCCATATACAAAATGTATATCCGCGTATTCTTCATTTGTAAAACTAGGCATACATGTTTATAGGTTGGAAAGTATGACAATTTGATCCCTGTGAGGACTTCAATTGAAAATAAAATTCAAAAGGCTAAACAAAAAGGGATAAAATTTCAATATTAATTTACAAAAGTAGAAGAAATAAAGTGCTACGGAATAAGAACCATCTTGGTTAATTCGTACGAATGTAGGAAAAAATACTAAGTATGAACTAAGAGAGAGCAAGTAGAGGTGAGAGCAGCGTGAAAAGAATCGGCTGAGCACAGGCAAAGTCCAGAAAATGCTAAAGAAATAAGCACATAAAACGTAGAATGATCTGACGAGCTAATGAGCTGTTACATATTGACTCGCCTTTTGTACCCGTAAGTGGGATGCGCGAGCAGGAATGTTGGAATACATCTGCATATCACTAAGAGTCCATATGAAAATAGTCACGAATTTGAATACGTTCCATTTACTCACCATCGTTTCGTTTATCGAAGTTCAACGAAAGCCGTTTTCAGTGATGTATTTCAAACAAAAGGCTAAATTTCTCATGAACTAGAGCACCGATATGGTTTATTGTGGGCTAATTCTAAAGCTTGTGGAATGAAGATTTTTTGGTAAACTTGACTGATAGTAGCTGGAACGGTGTTTGCAGAATATCCGGTTAAATAATTTGATGACAACTCGATTTTAAACTTCGCCAATATTTTAGCGCTTGTAGCTCGCCGTCAAATTAAGGTATCCTGATGTAAGTAGAGTTACACGGTATGATTTTTTCTGCTCTTTCCGAAAATGTTCTTATTTTGCGTGTAAATCTTTCAGAAAGCTCACAAATTTGGGTTTTTTTAGACGGGATGGAAAAAAAGAGATTTTTTTTATCTACCATAACTCGGAAACGGTTAGAGATAAGACAGGGTTTCTATAGTGTTTTATGCACCCCATGGGCTGTTCTATTTACATCCTTTCGTTTGGTAGATTATGTCAAACTCACTCTGTATGTATGTATATTTCTTAATTATATATACTCTGTTAAAACTACATGTGATACGTGGCACTTTCTGGGGTCAAAAGCTTGTCTCACTGGTGACAACCCCTAAGGATGCCAACTGGCATCCTTAAAAAGGGTTAAAATGGCACCTTAATTCTGGGTGTCTTAAAAAGTGGAAGATGGCACCACAAATTAGTATAATGTCACCGCTACTTAGAAGTGCTCTGGCACTGAATGGAGCGCATCCCTCTGATTCTGATATGTTACTTACTAATTTTCTGATGTGTTACTTGTTCATGGGACCTGCGCGTTATACGCCAAAAAAATGTTTATATTTTATACGTTGATTCTAAAATGTTTGTATAAAATTATTATTTGTGAGTATTAATATTACATTTTCTTATATGTATACATTATATATATATATATATATATATATATATAAAGAAAACTATATTTGAAAGGTAAATTAGACTTTGGTCTTTCTAAACAATAACGTACGGTATTTAAAAAAAAAAAAAAAAAAAAAAAAAAATCTATAAATAATAAGGAAAGGACACGTGACGTCACTCGCAGTCAATTAAGGGGTAAAGTGGCATAACATTGACATTTCCACCAATAAAGGTGTATGGATACTTTTGCCACTAGAGAGTGGCAAAGATTGATTGACGGAGCGTTTGTTTGTAAACATGCCCTTTCCTTATACGCAAATTTGGCTTTTGAAGTTGCTCCTTACTTGTATTGTCTGCAGTCAAACTTTTTTTTTTTCTATTAGGTGCAAAAGTTGGAAATTTTTATCATCTTTCGTATTTTTAGACAATAACACACTTGTAATTTTAAAAAAAAAAAAAGAAAAAAAAAACGATCTTTTCTATAATTAACTTGCGAATTGGACTTTTAAAGTTGCTGCTTACATGTTCATTTTCTGCTTATTTTTATTTTTATTATATATATACATACATATATATATAATATTTAATATGAAATTTTTTTTTCATTTACAGAGGAAATGCCAACATTTATCAGAATATTCCCAGATCAGATACATATGCCAGGCCAGGTTGTATCTTTACACTGTTCAGCAAGCGGCTCCCCTCTGCCACAAGTTGGATGGACGTTAGACGGAGAACCGCTTTCCGAGTCTAGGCGAGTGAAAACAGGAGATTATGTTCACATGGATGGATCAGTGCTCAGTTACGTGAATATAACTGATTTAGCAGTTTCCGACGGTGGATTGTACGGTTGTGAAGCAAAAAATGACGTTGGTTCTGTCAGTCATTCAGCAAGAATTGACGTGTTTGGTCCACCATACATAAGACCTATGGGAAACTTGACAGTTGTGGCTGGAACAACTGTTACCATTCGTTGTCCTGTTTCTGGATACCCAATTGATAGAACGTATGTGGAGAAAAGTAAGTAACATGCAATTTTAGTGGCTGAATATTATTTAGTTTTCACTTCAATGTATTTTCTGCTAAATGCTATTAAGTGAAACTAAATTTCTTAGATATTTTAATAAAAGCTGAATTTATAATGGATAAGCAGAATATGGTATGGATTAAGGAAATTCATGATGAAAAAATTAATTAAAAAGTAAAATAATCAGACTGAGCGTATATACCTTGTATTTCTCACACAAAAAAAAAAAAAGTATATATATATATATATATATATATATATATATATACCAATTGACTTAAGGAAATAAATGCAAAAATGATACAAATTTCAAATTTATAAATTTGAGTTTCAAAAGCGCATTCCTTCTTTCATTCTTTCATGTGAAATCACATTTCGATATTTCTCCTCCAGTTTTTTTTTTCCCTCTCGCGTTTTGCGAAATAAATGTTACTATTTTTCAAAATATGCACAGAAAGAAAATCAATTGTGGAAACTATAAAATATAACTACTCACTGTGTAGACCTGAAATTCATTTCTAACAAATCATAAAGAAGGAAAAAGTGATAACATACCTCGATATTTCTCCTTATCCAGATTTCATTTCTCATGCACTTTGTAAATATAAAGATAGGCATTCTTCAAAATAAATAATATTAATTAATTAATTAATTAAAAGAAATCAAATGGGCAAACTATAAATAAACGGATAACCACGTATACTTAAAATTCCTTATTAATGATTTATAAAGAAGGAAAATTTCATAAAAGTCGTATCGTATTACTACAAAGTGATATTTAAATATCTTTTCAGTTTGAAAAATAATTTATATGTTTGGTGAAATAATGTTTATCATTCCATATTTAATGAAACAGGACATGATAATGTCATTTTTGATCAAAATCATATCATAATATACAATAATGTATATGATGTATCCTTTATCATCCTTTATCATATACATTAATGTAATGTCATAACTATTAATTTATTGTATGCATTGATGTGTTTTGCTATTTTTAATATAAATGGTAAATGGCAAAACAAATAATTTTTAATGTATTATTTATTATAAATTACGAAATTTTTTGCTGAAAAATATTAATATTTTTTTAACACAGAACTTAGTTTTTTAATACAAAATTAGAAAATAATAATAATAATAATAATAATAATAATGTTGTTTTGTTTCATTTCTTCTGTTAGGATGTAAACTTCACCAATATACGAATTAATTTTAATAATTTTTAAAGAAAGTTTTGACAAGTATTTAAGTATTTTTCTGGTATTGAATTTTAGTTCACTTACACATTTGTCCTCTTTCTTATTATTTAAATTGCAGAATCCCCTTTAAATAAAAGAATAAATTATTTATTGCAAATTTGAACAGTTTAAAATTATTTTAAAGTGACCGCATTAAAATATTTTAATTTTAGCCACCACAATCGTAAAATAAATAAAATAATATCTTCGTTAAATATACCGAAAAAACGTATCTGGAAAGGATGTTGTTATGTTCATACTTGCCAACATACTAATTAGTGTTTCGTTGTATTGTTAGCACCGCCTTTTTTTTCACACCAGTATCATTTTAGAGTATTTTTTTTTTCTTATTTAATCGTAATTGCATTTGAATAATATTTCTCTAAAAATTTACTGGTGTGAAAAAAAGGGCGGGACTAACAACACAACGGAATATAAATTATGATGTTGGTAGGCTACATCAACACATATGCCATTTGTTATAAAAAAATATAATAATAAAAAAATTCAAAACCAATAGTTGAAATACTATTCATCGTACTAAATACAGAAACCAAGCAGTCTTCTCTGCAAAAATCCTCGTATGATAAAATCATTAACTTTCACACCTTCGCTCGTTTCCGCTTAGAAAACTAAAACGACCCCTTTTATAACATACATTAAAAAATGAAAGATAATTTTTGTCTAAGAACTTTTTCAAGACCTCAAAAAAGGGATACTAGCAGTTTTTTATTCAAAAATCACCAATAATTTTGATAAGTGTTATTTTACAAACATAATAGTTTAGCTATCTTCAAAGTGATTAAGCAAACGTTACAATAAAAAATTATTGGTGATTATTGAATAAAAAATCCGCCAAATCTGGCAACACTCACTGGTTACTAGATTCTAGAATGGGGCAGACTTTGGCTAGTACACGGCCTTCTAATAAATGTCATTCAATAAGTCAAAAATTCAAAATCTTAGTATAAGTTTAATTTTGAATTATTTTTCAACTGTTTCTTTTTTGGACGTATATTGGCAGTGCATGCAAGCGATCTTCGCCAAATCTTATCACCAATTTGGTGTTTGTATTCGAGAAGTGGAAAAGCGTGATTGCAAGTCTCTTCAACATGTCGGTGAATAAAAATCTTCGCAAGACTATCTTGTTTCGCCTTCAAGGCATTATTAAAACGAGTTTTGCCTGAAAAGTATTTGCACGTGTTTTACCTGAAGAAGAAAAGCCTCGTCCTTTCGAAATCAGTAGTGCTTTCTTTAATTTTATGGTGTGTGAAGACTTGTTAAGCTTAAAAATATAAACTTTCATGAAATTTGTATTTTACATTGAAATCTCATATTCCATCTTATATTCCAAATATACGGACGTCTTAGCAATAGTTTGGTGTTAGACGCCGAAAAAAAAGTTAAATATAATTTAAATATGTGCTCACAATTATAAATTTTTACAAGATATGAATGAATAACTTATATAACAAACAAAATATTTTACAGAAAAGTGATATGACGTTAAAGATGATAAAGATGATGACGTTAAAGTGATATGATTTTAAAGATATGACGTCTTCCCAAAATATATCCTGTAGCAAATTGAAAATTTTAGAATAAATACATATTTTTTATTACCTAAAATTTGCACTTATTTGAAACACAAATTTATACTTTGAAGTTTACTGGCATTTTAATTGTTGTAAACCCTCAAACAGCACTCTGATCAAAATATAAATTAAAGTACGGAAAGAAAATAATATATATATATATATATATATATATAGACTAATTATATACTATATACCAAAATTTGTACTCTATATTATTTTTTTTTTTAATTATTATTATGAATTTGCAGGTAGTGATTAAAAAAAAAAAAAAAAAAAAAAAAGAGAAATAAATTAACGAAAGTCATGCATTTATATGTGCGTGTTTGTGCATGTGTGTGTGTGTGTATATCTGGGTGTATGTTTGTCAGGATATGATAAATTAATTTTAAAATTTGCATTTAATGTTTTTAAAACTAATTAAGCGGTGTATCATCGAAAACAATATAATTCTCATAAAGGTGATAAACCTTCATAAATACATCGGTATTTTTCTTTCTTTCAAATCATTGGAAATCGTTGGTATTATATATGTGCTACTTTTTATTGTAAAAAATAAAATAAAATAAAATAAATGAAATAAATGAAATAACTAACTAAATAATAATAATAATAATAATAATAATAATAACAAATTTCTAAATGACTCTGTAATTATAAAATATAGGAATTGTAGTGTAACAAAAATACAATTTGACAAAATATTTTGCGTTTATTTAATTTTTATTAATTAATTAATTTATTTATTGTTAAATTTATCTTATTTAAATATTCATTCCTATGTAAACTTGTTATTTTTCACTAAATTTGTTTAAGAAATTTGTTAATTTAAACTGTGATATTTTGTATTTTATATATAACTATTAAAGATATTTATTTATCTATTTATTTATTTTTATTTTATTTAATTTTTTTTTTATTGCCCACTTTAGCTCTAATAAATATTTGATGTACGATAAAAAATTTTCAGACTGATGTTAGCATTTCACGATATATGGTTATATTAACTAGAAAATGACAACCATAAACGAGGTTCTTATAGAAGCAGCACGATTTGAGAAAGAGAAGAACAAAAATATAAGTTATGAACTGTACATCAGTCGAGGCCTAATAGTTAGAAACTAACCTGTCTCAGGCAGTAAGCAATATTTTTCAACTAATGAGTTAAGAGAAAATTGATTATTTTGCTAATGAATTCGTTCATCAGATTGATTATGCAATTTTCTAAGCAGAATATTTAAAAGTTGTTTAACGCAAAAACATTTTGCTTACATTTAACAGCAATGAACTCAATCCATATAATGATGTTTTCTAAAACATCAAACAGAAATTTCTACAGAATGCTCATATTAAAATAAATATTACAGTTTTCAGTTGTTATTTTTTGTATTCGTACAATTTTATGTTCGCTTTTTCTATTATAAAGACAATTTTTTTCATATAAAAAATTACCCTTTTTATGTAAAACATCTGGAGGGTCTCCACTCAACTTCCCAAGCATTAATTAAATAATTAACTTTTTTTATGATAGTAATAGAAGAATTAAAGAACAAAAAAGAGAAAATTTTAATTATGCTGTTTGAGTATTATTTTACAGATAATATGTCGCCTATGTAACGCTATTTTGCTTCAATAACTTGAGCCCATAGGTCATAGCGATAAATAATATTTGTTGTGTCCCTGTAAAATATGTGTATATATATATATATATACATTTGCTACACAAATCTATACTGACGGATGATTTATAATTTCATAGCGTAAATTCTCAGTTCACTCAAAGTTCTAGATTAACCAAAATCGACAGGGTTCCTGCTACAGTGACTTACAATATATGTACCAAATTTCAGCTCTTTCAAACAAAACGTGTAAAAGCTATCGCGTTCACTCGCACACATACACACACGCATACATAAGCATACATAACTGTAAAACACAAAATTGTATTAAAGGGACCTCAAAATGTATAAATATATCAAAATCTCAAAATCAAGTTTTTGTTTTGATTAAAATTCTTTCCTTACGTGATATGTTTGGGAAAGTAGAAAAGGATTTTCTGTACGTAATTATTATTCTAATATGAAATATAATTTAATTCATGTCTTTTTTATTTTATTTATTTATTTAATACTGATTTTATTTTATTTTTTTAGCCAATTTAAAGTTATTGATATTTATTAATTATAGTTCAAAGAATGAATAATTATTCAGGTACAAAATTTTTACTTAAGCTTCAATTTTTGTAACTGTGAGTCAAAAGATCAAAATAAACTTAAATTATTCTTTTCACGTATGCATTTTAGAAAATTGTCCGGTAAAATATGGTATCCCTACTCATTTCATTAAAATACGTTGTTTTGATATGCTAATTTGCTTTAACTTTAAGCTTATTGCAATAAGATGAAAATAATTAATTATCCAATTTAGCTATTCATATAAGCGAAAATAACAATGGAATGCAACATTTCCGTCATATCAATTAAGATTTTAAGTACTAAACATCTGCATGTATAAAACTTATTTGCACTGAAATACTAGATTACTAAAATTGAAAAATTTATCAAGGAAAATTATTTAATATGCATTCATTTATTTTATTGCCTTTCTAGTATGAAAAAGTACATTAAAATGTGCAATTTTCTTCTTAATATTTAATAATTCTTACACTACCTCATAGTTTATTTCTTGGTATTTAAAAGAACAGTGTGAGGTGGAGACTGTAGAAGGTCACCACAGTTTGTTCAAAATTACGCTGGATCCAGCAAAGTATTCAGTTGTGAGTATTAAATCGCTTCGGCGCCAGCGACTCGGCGAAATTTTGGGTCGGATTAGTTTTGTGTCGACATTGTGCTGCAAAGAAGGAATTAAGTTACGAAATGTAGATGAATAGGAAGCGATTTTAAATTTTGGTTGAACTGAAGAGAAGGGAAGTTGTTGGAAAGTGGTATAAGAAGGAGATGATTTTCGTAAAAGGTGTGGTGTAATGGAGTCTTGTCCGACGTCTGTCTACTACAAAGTTTAAGGCTCAGAGCCTGGAAAAGTTATGTTTCGATAAAGGAGATTTAGTTTCACTTACGTTAAGTAGTTTAAAGAGTGTTGTTGTACTACGGTGCTAGTATTCGTGAATGGAAAATTGAATCAGCCGGGAATCCACTGATCTAATTGGAGTCACGGTATTTGAGTAAAGGAGTGCATCCGTCTCTACTGTTTCTGGGGTGAGATATTTCAAATTACCTAAACTAGTTATTATATTTATTTTCTAAAATATTTAATTCCGCTGACTGAGCTACATAATTCAGACCAATCTTCCCTTTATTCTAGATGAATAAACATTTAGTTTAATTTTATATCTGAGTCTTTGTACTTCTTATACCTATTACTTAAGTTAACTATGTTAAGATGGGTTCTGCATCAACGCAAACCTCACAACAGGATATCTACCAAACTGTCTTTTGATTCATTTGTCTGATATTTTTATTCAAAAGTTGCAAATAGTTTTTAAGGAAGAGATTTTTTTTTTCAAAATTTGAAGTGGAATAGCACTCATCATATATTATTCAGAGGATTTTGAAAATACTACAAATTCTTAATTAATCTGATTTTACTTTAAAACAAGCTACTAATTTAAAATCACTCATTTACTAAACACTAAAATTCAGAAAAAAAATGTGACTTTCATTTAAAAAAAAAAAAAAAAAAAATTAAATAAATAAATAAATAAAGCAATAATCACAAAGAAAAGAATAAAATTAAGCATATAGAACCTGGTGCAGCTTTTTTTTTTATGTATAAGTGACCAAAGAACTTCTTTTAGATTAAATAGGAAAAATATCATGTTTCAGTATTTTAGAATATATCCTGATGGCCCACTGTTGCTCCAAAATGTCAAAAATGTCAAAATTCCATTATCTTTATAACTTTCATAACTCATATACAGATGTCTCTCCTTATACGTAATAGCACATCATGAGGATTCTGAATTTCATTGGAATCTATGTCCGCAGATATCATCTTAACCAATTAAGAACCGAGCGTTTTCCGTTTCACAATTTTCTACGATCCATCATTTCACAAAATCATACACCATATACGTGTATGATTAATATAATCATTGCTTTACATTAACGCTTTACATATAATCAATGCTTTACATTAATACACGTTAATATACATGTATTAATATAATCGATGCTTTAAATACATAGATTAGAAACATCATTATTACTATGTATATCTTTTATTTTAATCATTTCCACAAAATCTATGCTTGTTCAACATTCAAAATTTAAAGGATGCACCCACATCTGTTAAAAAGTAACCCAAATAACCCGGTACTTAATGGGCTAAGATGACATTTTCAAACGTGGATTCCTATGAAATTCTGAATTCTTATGATGTGCTATAACATATAACGAAGACCATTTATATATGAGCTATAAAAAGTTATAAAAATAATCGATTTTTGGAACATTTGACATTTTGGAGCAAAAGTAGACCATCAAGATAAACTCCAAAAATATTTTTCTCCACAAGGCAATTTTGAATTCTTATGATAAGCCCTGTAGTAAACGTCGATATTTTGTTTATTTGATAAATTATATTTTTTTAAAGAAACATTAATGTTTTTTTTTTTTTTTTTTTTTTTTTTTTTTCCGAGTCATTTAGTGTTTTTTTCTTTGATATTTTCAGTCTGTTGATTATAACTATAATTTCATATTAACCAGTTAGTGCCCAGTGTTCTCATTTGAGGGCAGCTAATGAAGAGGCACGTATATTTTTTGTAGTTTCTTGGAATGATTTCTGCTTATTAGTGACAGTTTATATCGTCACTCTAAATGATCCTTGAAAGTTTTATGTACCTACTATTAATTATTATTTCATATTTGGATAGTCATTTTATGTTTTTTCATTCGTCACACACATATTTGCTTTTTGCGCAGGTATACTAACTTAAATCAAGTTGAATAATATATATATTATAATATTTTACTTTGGAGACCTTTGTCAACATATAATAGGAAATTAATCTGTTATCTCAAAGTTTTTCTATCTCGAACTTTACTCGCTAGAGCACTAAACGTCAATAAATGAGGATAGGCTTTAAATTTAAAACTATTGGAAAAATTGTTTAAGTTAAAATATTTTACTGCCAGTTGCGTATATTAATTTAGAAATGAAATAATCAGCTTATGATATTTTGCAAAATTAATTCGAGCGTTAACGGTTTAATAATAATAATAATAATAATAATAATAATATCATTTAATTCTAATTTGTAATCAAATGTTAATTCCTACTGACTTATAAATTACTCTTTCTGAGTAAAAAATGATTTTTTTAATATACGGAGGATGTTATTGCGAAAATTGTTTATGCTTAGCAAAATATATATACTTACATTTTGATAGGTTTCTGTCATCCTTCAAAATTCAAACAAATTTCTCAAAACTATTTTATCTATAATTATAACTTCAATGACAACAAAGCTTTATCTTTAAAAGTTCTTGACGAGAAGAATCAGTACAAATGTTCAAATTTTATGTATAAAATCTTTGCTTTAGTTAGTAGTGATTTTGTAAACTAAACGTATTTCATGAAATAACACTGGGTTTCTGTATGATTTCTAACGTCATAGAATCGAAATACGGTTTATACTCACAAAATAACAAAATAATATATACATATATATATATATATATATATATATATATATATATATATATATATATAGAAAACAATTGACAGGAAAATTTATAAATATATAAGTTTTACAGATTAGAAAAACCAATAGGAGAATTACAAACCAATGCGCAGGATTGCAGCGAAAGGATATGCAAAACTTAGATGTAGTAATATATAAATGCAGAAATATATAAATAAATGAATGAAATTATACCCCAAAAAACACTGAGATCTTCATCAGGAAGGCCCCTCAGTGTAGGGGTGAACGAGAAGTTTCTGAAAGGACAGTAGCTATAAGCTAATAACTATCCTTAGCCCCCAACTTCTCACCAAACAGAAAACCACCAATAACTTAAGAAAAATCAAACATACATATAATGTATAAAACTACTAAAAATATTTTATAAAATTATCAAATTGTAAAAGTTACAAAATTACATCAATTCATTTAAAAAATATACAATACAAAAGAGAATTACTGAAGGTAAACAAGAAAGTATAAAATGAAATAAAAGTACAACCCTTCATCTGGAACACAAACTATCTTCGGCCGACGGGGCTACTCGTCGGTACTTCAATATCGCCCTTGAATGAGGAAGTAGAACAAACCGAGATAGGAAAACTCTGAAAAGTCACAGTTAAAAATTGTGACGGGTAACAGTTAATTTTTTTTAACACTTGTTAATATTTACAAGCTTTAAAATTAATTATATTCGTGCGATGAAACTATTTTTGAAAAATAAAATAATTATAATTATTACATAAAAAGAAAAATTACCAATAATTTTGGTGAAATTAGGTTTGAAAAAAAAAAAAAAAAAAAAAAAAAAAAAAAATGATTGTTCGCCATTTCATACATTTATATCTCATATAAAAGGTGTAAAACTTTCATTGAATTCTGGCTAACCATCACTTGGATATTGCACGCACAAGATTATACATCGACAAAAAATTTCTCTGGCATTTTTAGAAAAGAAAATTAAATAAAAAATGTAAAAATTATTTTAATTGCTATAATAGAAATATAGAATTTTTTTTAACACTTGTTAAAATTTCCAAGCTTTAAAAAAAATTATATTTGAATTGTTGTAAAAATAATTGCTGTCATTTATTTTTTCTGACGTTATTCTCTTTTAAAGTTCCTAACATCTTAACCCTCTAAATGTTCTTCATATGTGTGTTTAAAAATAGAATTTTTCTCGTATAGAATATACACTTTATATCTTTATATATATATATTTCTTTTGTGCGTGTGTATGTCACTGAACTCCTCCTAAACGGCTGGACTGAGTTTAATGAAATTTTTTTGTGTGTCTTCAGGTGGATTCGAGAATGGTTTAGATTTACAAATGAAAGTTGTAACTTAATTAGTTCTTTCTTAATTAATTTTTAACCAACTCTTTCAACAACTTTTCCACCTAGATGGCGTGAGTTGTCGTAAACACGATGTCAGAATTTATTTAATGTTGAAATGAAAAATGAATTTTTAACCGTATCTTACGAAGTGTTTAAAATATTTTTTCAAAGTTAATATTTTAGAATCGTAAACACGATGTCAGAATTTATTTAATGCTGAAATGAAAAATGAATTTTTCACCGCAAGTGTTTAAAATATTTTTTTGACGTTAATATTGTTAAAATGTTAAAATTAGTTAAAATGGTATATTCTTTTAAGAAATTCGTCAATATCCGACGGAGTTATTTTATGTTAAAATGAAAAATGAATTTTTAGGCCATTACTTTTTGTGCAGATGGAAAATGTACTAAAAGTTTTCTGAAAAATTTCACGATCACAAATGTTGACGGATATCCAATATATCGTCGAAGAAATCCCGATAATGGCGGACAATCTTATCATCTATGGCGGTCATCTATGTCAACAACATAGATATTGGCGTTGATAACCGTTGGGTGGTCCCATATTCGCCTCTGCTGAGCAAAACATTCAATGCTCATATTAATAGCATGAAATTCAAACTTCTTCACACACCATAAATTTTAAATCAGCACAACCGGTTTCGAAAGGACGTAGCCTTTCTTAATCAGGTGCAAATACGTGCAACTGCCTTGGAGGCAAAAGCAAGACTGAAATCAGGACAAAATCCAGAGGGGGAGGAGCAACACAAACAACCAATAGGAAGCACCATGCAGGACAGGACCAATCAGAGAGGAACACACGTACACACACACCACAAAATGAGGAAGGAGGAAAGGAGTAAACAATTATTATTATTTTTTTTTTCAATAATATTAAACTAATAAGTAAATTTAATAAAATTTATCCATTAATTATTATTATTTTTATTTAAATTAGAATTTTTTTATTATAACTAATATGATGTTATAAAAATAATGAAGGAAATTATTTAATTGAATTAAACAAATTTTTCCAGGCTGTAGACAGCAAAGTGGAATGAGATTTTTCATTGACAATTCTATCACGATTAAGGCAAATAGCTAAATTTTCTAAAAAATCCAGTTCGGAAACTTGTTTGGCATGAAAGACAATTTTGGCACTCTTAAAATTAAAACTATGATCAAATTCCAACTGTGCTTCGCATTAGAATATTTAGAAATTTATTGATTAACAACATACCGAGAATGTTCAAGTAAACGACATTCAAGATTTCTTTTAGTTTGACCAATATAAGATAAATCACAGTTATTACAAGGGACATTATATATACCCCATTTTTGAAGCTCAGGAACAGGGGATTTGGTTGAAGGGAATTGGAATGTATAAATAAAATCCAATAAATTCCAATTCCGTTCAACCAAATGTGAGTAAGTATGTGAATAAAGACGGTGATATGGCTGTATTTCAAATTGAAAATACCAATGTGAATGATCCTCCGGTAAATAACAACGATGAAATAACACTTTACCAAATTGGCCGGTACGTCAGTTCCAATGAAGCTGTTTGGCGAATCTTTGGTTTCCCAGTTCATGAACGGGATCCAGCAGTTCTTCATTTAGCCATCCATCTTGAAAATGGCCAGCGCGTATATTTCACGAGCGAGACAGCGATTGATCGTGCTATAAATCCACCAGAAACTACACTCACCGAATTTTTTTAATTGTGTAATCGTGCGGATGCCTTTGGTGCTTTTGCACGGACATTACTCTATTCAGAAGTAACACGCTATTTCACATGGGCTCCAACAAAAAAATGGATGCCCCGCAAGCAAGGCACGCCGATTGATGCATGTCCCGGTTTATTCAAATCAAACACCTTGGGACGAGTATTTACAGTCAATCCAAGGAAGACTGGGTGCTTTTATCTTCGACTGTTATTGGTTAATGTCATCGGCCCTTTGTCATTTCAAGATTTACGTAATGTGAATGGACAACAGTATCCAACGTATAAAGATGTATGCCTTGATCTCGGCTTGCTGGAAGACGACAACCAGTGGGAGTGTATGCTTGCTGAAGTAGGACTGAACTGTACAGCAAAACAAATTCGTCTACTATTCGCTATAGTGTTGACTACATGTTTCCCGGCCCGAGCAGAGACATTATGGGATAATCACAAAGATTCAATGACTGATGATATATTGCATCAACATCGTTCACGGTGCAACGATCTAACGATAGTATTCAGTGACGCTATGTACAATGAAGCATTGATTGCTATTGAAGATCTTTGCATTATCATTGCCAACATACCACTCAGTCATTTCGGTATGCATTCAACAAATCGAAATGCATCTGATTTAATAAACACTGAATTGAATCGTGAACTACAATACAATACTGTAGAAATGGCAGCGATTGTTGCTCGCAATGTCTCACTAATAAATGAAGAACAAAGAACCATTTACGACCGCATCATGCTCGCAGTTTTCGCAGGACAAGGTGGATTCTTTTTTTTTGGGGGGGGGGGGTGCACCAGGTGGAACTGGCAAAACATTCTGTATTTCGCTAATTCTCGCCGAAATACGATCAAATAATGGCATCGCATTGGCTGTTGCATCATCTGGCATTGCGGCAACTTTATTGGATGGAGGCAGAACAGCTCATTCATTATTTAAACTGCCACTAAATCAGGGCGCGAAATTTCCGCTCGCCAGCTCGCCATTGGCGAGTGGAATTTTTACTGTGGCGAGTAAAAATTTGGTCAAGTTATAAAAAGAATTCATACACGATACGGTGGCAAAAACATTCTTTTTATAGATTTAAGTATAGCAAAATCTTGCCATTTTATAACCGCCTATTTAACCTCTCTTTTTTAGACTCTCGGTGAGCCGTGTCTGTGTGTGCGTTGCCCGAGATCGCCCCGGCCTGGGAAAAGTGCATTCATAAAAGTTTTGATCTTTTCGACAGTTTTGTTTCTCGCATTGTTATTTCTCCAAGCAGAGTGAGAATTGTCGAGCAGAGAGTTTCTTTCCCCATCGCCCACTATCCGGGAGAGGAGATAGGGGAAAGTTTGCCTATGCGATATTGCCTCATGAAAATGAGCTTGAACCCTTTTTAAGATACTGCCTGTGTTTTTTTTGTCGAATAATGATCAAAACACTGTTCATATTTTTCAGTTTTTTTTACTGAAACGCCAAAATGATTTGTAAGCAACGATTTTATCGAAAAAGCTACTTCGAAATGGCTATTTCAAATGACAACTATGAACGAGTTATACACATACAGTGCAGCCACAAATTCTAAAACTAATGGCCATATCACACGAGAGACATTCAATCAGCATTTTAGTAAACACAGCATTATACCCAACATACTCAGCCTGATTTTGTTGAAGGACAGCAAGTTTTCGGATGATCAACTTTTACGAAACCGTTTAGAAAAAGATGAGTATGTTGAGCGTGCTGGTTAAAATTGACCAATAGGAGGAATAAACAGAATTTTTTCCTAGAATACCTTTAGAGAAGGGAATAAGCTATCAATTCATCACGCTATCAATTCGGGGGAACCCTACGGACAGCTGACCGGTTTCTCGTTCGTTCAGCATAGTGAACATGTTACGTATAATGTAGTGTTGAGTATATATGCTCCTATGTGATATGGCCATAACAGTGAGGACGCGTTCAAAATGTTGGAGGGATGCCACCTTGACTGACAGTTTGAAATTTGGAAAACATCCAGTAAATCCGCGCTCTGTGTGTTATTGCTCATTTCTCTGAGTCAGATGACTGTCACCCCTATTTTAGCATTAGACTCGTTAAGTTAGCACTTGCGCAGATGCTCCCATGGTTTCATGAAAAGTGATCGAAGAATACATTCCGTCTGATTACAAAAACAAAATGGACAATAAAGTCATTTCTAATATAAAAAGTTTTAAGTAAATAAATAGATAAACAAGGAAGCTTAATGTTTCATAAAATAACGATTTTCACAGGATATTCTTTGACAAAGAATTTTTTCTTCTTCTTTTTTACTTCCTTATATTTTGTATAAGGAAGTATAGTAATCCCGATTTGCGAAATGGATTTTGTATTTCACATTGCTCGAAAACGAATGATCGCTGAATGTTGCCAATTTATACGTGTGACTGTCATGATGTCTAGTTGTACACCTGCAAGTGTCGTCTTAATAAGAGCTCTCATTTTAGAGATATAAGCGACTTTACACGATTTTTCGTGACTTCTGTATGTGTGTGTGTGTGTGTGTATTTCACATAACTCAAAAACGGTTGGACGTAGAATGTTGCGAATTGGTACATAGGTTTCTTATAACATCTAGATGTGTACCTCCCCTTTTGGAGTTTGTATTATTTTCCATTTTGGAAACATTTAGGAAAATTAGTTTCATAATGACCAAAAATACAAAGATTTTGGCCATTATCAAAAAACGGTAATAAATCAAAAACGGTTTGGGCAAATATTGCAATCGATTTTTAACTGACTTCCCGACTAGCTAGACATCTGAAACTTTCCGAAAAGCTCAGAACACGTTGACAATGTGTTTTTTAAATATTTTCAGTCAATTGTTTCGGATATCTGCTGCCTTCAGCAGCGTTTATATGATTCAAGAGAAAAATTATTTAACTAATTCTCGACCAGCTAGACATTTGAAACTTTAGAATAGTTCAGAACTCGGTGAAAAAGCATTTTTAAAAATATTTTTAACCAACTGTTTTGGATCTCTGCTGCCTTCGGCAGCTTTACCAGTACAAATCTTGCATTCGATTTTTAACTGATTTCCCGACTAGCTACACATTTGAAATTTTCAGAAAAGCTCCGAACACGGTGACAATGAATTTTTAAAATATTTTTAGCAAATTGTTTCGGAGTCACTACTGCCTTCAGTAGCGTTTATGTGATTCAACAGAAAATTTTTTAACTAACTTCCCCTCCAGCTAGGCATTTGAAACTTTCAGAATAGTTCAAAACACGGTGAAAACGCATTTTTTAATACTATTAGCCAACTGTTTCTGATCCCTGCTGCCTTCGGTAGCGTTACCAGTACAAATCTTGCAATCGATTTTTAACTGATTTCCCGACTAGCTGGAAATTTGAAATTTTCAGAAAAGCTCAGAACACGGTGACAATGCATTTTTAAATAATTTTTGCCAACTGTTATCGGTCAAATGACAATTCTTTTTTACATTATGTATATATTTCTAAAGGTGTATAAGGAAGTCATGTGGTGCCCACATCAGATTTTTTCTTTAATGACTCTTCGCATTTATGTTATTAGATATTTTAATCTTTTTCAAATCTCAAATACAATACGTTTTATTGATTTTTAATTATAGATGATTATGAAACATGACGATATACGACACACTTTTAATATTAGTAAAAACCTAAGTATTTGTAAAAGCCTTTCAAATAGTTAGGAAAAAATGAAAACCCAAAATACGTAAAAAAAGAAGAAAAAAAATGGCAACCCCAGTTTGTGGCGAGTAAATTTTTTTTTCGGCGAGTGAATCTGAATTGAAATTTCGGGCCCTGCACTAAATATTCAAAATAACCCAGACGCAGTGTGCAACATAAAAAAACAATCGTCCATGGCCACAGTGCTGAAATAGTGTAAAATTCTTATCTGGGATGAATGCACTATGGCACACAAACATTCGATTGAGGCGTCGAACAGGACATTGAAAGATATAAAAAACAACGACAAACTATTTGGCGGCACTCTGTTACTCTTTTCAGGTGATTTCAGACAAGCACTTCCCGTTATTCCGCGTTCAACATACGCTGATGAGATCAACGCGTGCTTAAAATCATCGTCATTGTGGCGTAATGTTGAAAAAGTACAACTGAAAGTAAATTTGTGCGTTCAAAAGCTTCAAGATCCATCCGCTGAAACATTCTCAAAACAGTTGTTAGATATCGGCGATGGAAAAGTTACTACAGATGAAACTGGATGCATAAAATTACCGACCGATTTCTGCACAATCATTGATTCTCAAGATGCACTTATTGACCAGATATTTCCCGATGTACACAGACGATACACAAATCATGAGTGGCTGGCAGAAAGAGCAATTTTAGTAGCAAAAAATGTAGACGTCAACGAATTGAATCTCAAGATACAACATTTGTTACCAGGAGACTTGGTATCATACAAATCTAATGATACAGTTTCCGATGCCACCGAAGCTGTAAATTATCCAACAAAGTTTTTAAACTCATTGGATTTACCAGGCATGCCACCGCATATTTTACAACTGAAGGTTGGATCTCCGGTTATTTTGCTTCGTAATTTGAACCCACAACGGTTGTGCAACGGCACGCGATTAGTCATAAAAAAATTAATGAAAAATGTTATCGAAGCCATCATTTTAAATGACAAATTCCGAGGTGAAAATATATTACTACTGCGAATCCCTATTATACCCACAGATGTGCCAATTCAATTTAAACGCCCTCAATTTCCAATTAGATTGGCATTTGCAATGACTATCAATAAGTCTCAGGGCCAAACGATGTCTGTCTGTGGCTTAGATTTGAGCACATCATGTTTTTCACACGGACAATTATACGTGGCTCTCGAGTGGGCAAACCATCGAGTTTGTTTGTATTGGCGAAAGATGGGATAACAAAAAATATTGTATACTCTGTTGCATTAAGGGATTGATATTGTTTTTTAGTAATATTGTTATAAGTAGCGATATGTATATAATTTTAAAGAATCAATTTTAATAAATTAAAAAAATAAATGATTGGTGTTTTGTTATTTTTATATTCTTTCACCGTTCACAGCGCTCCATACATCTTCCACTTATATACCACATCCTTACACACTTACAATAAGTTAGTTATTTTTTTTCTAGCAAAATATTCTCTAGAAATAATTTATATCACAAAACAACGTTTGTCGGGTCAGCTAGTATATATATATATATATATATATAGTTTCTATAGGTTTAATGGTTTTTGCAAATTATCTCATCGTTATGATTATGTGTTATTATTTTGTCATTTCTCTTTTGCTTAAGTATTTTAACATGTTTTTACTAATCAGTAAAATCAAATTTAATTATCTTCGTGACAATAATTTTATTCAAAAACATCTCAGTTAAAATTTCATATGTTGGTATTTTTATCTATCTTTCATTTGCTGCACTGCAAATTCAAGTGTCTTAAATTCAGACACATAAGTGTCTTAAATGGGTGTCATTATTTTCAGACACGAAATCGTGTCTTAAATTTTAAAATACGTAAGATGTCTTGTGTTAAGACATAAATGTGACTGGATTTAAGACACTTGAAGTGACTTAAAGTAGCCATTTTTAACCTCATTTTTCATAAGTAAATTAAAAATAATTAAATAAATAAATAAGATTGCGTATGGTTTAATTACCGGTTAAAATGGACATAGAATTTCTTAGAGCATGCAGAAAATATTTGTGCGATAATTTCCACACATAGCAAACCTCTCCGACAGGCTGGAATCGAACTGAGGAACTATGGATACGCAAGCCAGCAACCAACAGACTGAGCTACAAACATAGACAATAAACCTCTTTTGGTTAGTTGTATAGGTATGTAGTATAAATCAAAATATCGAAATCTTATATATATAAATATTTTAATTAAAGTTATCGATGAAATACCTAAAGTTTAATATACATTTCCGTTTTAAATTTTATGTGTATATTTTTAGTGGTTATTCTTTTTTAAATATGAGTGATAAATGTGCAAAAAGTGCAGCATATGATATTTTGAAATCGGTTTCTTTTTTCTTTCGCTCTTTCTCTTTTTAAAAACTTATACTTAACGGAAAACAAACAATTTACGTGAAATCCAGAAAATTGACTGTTTTACACTGATTTGTAGGGACACATGCGGATTTTTTTTTTTTTTTTTAAGATTACTTGTTTACATAGTCGATTTCTTTTTCTTCGAAAATTCAATTTCACAAAGCTAAATGGTCTAAATAGCCTAAACACTTATTAAATATAATATTATTAAAGGAAGCGGATGTGGAAAGAATCTTAAATCCCGTTTGCATATTACTTAGAGCAAATTCCGGGTGAAATTAGCTAAGTTAATACAAGGGTCTAAAATTTTAAGTATCTGAATTTTCAAATGTCTGAATTTCTAGGTGTCTGAATTGTAAAATGTCTTAATTTCCAAGTGTCAAAACTGCAATGTGTCTTAATTTAAGACATATTAATATTATTCAGACACTTAATTTAGTTTATTTTTATAAAGACATTTATGTGTCTTAAATTCAGACATGTGTGGTGACTTTGTATCTTTACGTGTTTCAGATATTTATGTGTCTAAATTGATATTTCAGACACAGTTGTGTCTGAATTTAAGACACTTCTATTTGCAGTGTGAGTGTTGCAAAGGAATTAAATTATTTAAATTATATATATAAAGTCACTTTTTAAAAACAATTTTAGTTCATTCATACTTGATTATTATGTAACAATATTGCTGTTAATTAGCCTTTTATTGATACCATTAATAAGAGTTATATAGAGTTATACTTTTTTTTTTATACTTTAGTATTTAAATATGCGTTATTCTAAATTGAAATATTGCGGTACAATCAGAAACTAATTCAAAAATGCAGATATTGAAGAGAAAAGGGGAAACATGCAATTAATTTGTCTTTGCATATTATAAAAATATATTCAGCTTCATATTTTATAATGTTTTATTTAAAATCCATTTTAAAAAATCTATCACACATGAAACACGTATGTGCACTTTCTTGTATTACGTAACTCTAAATTGAAATGCATTTTCTGTAAATCTGTTACGTATAACATAATTCGAATTTGGAAATGCGAGAAACTTTAAGGCGATTTTCGTAAGCTCTACCAATGGAAGGAACTTTGCTTCAAATAAATGCATGTTCTATATATCATAGATTTCGCATAAGCGAATACAACAGATCATTCTAAATTTGTTTTTAGGATTTTTCTGTTTTGTTTCAGTCATAGCGTTTCCTTACATTGCAAAATGTTGAGTACGGAGAAATATAGTTCAAATAGATCATGTTATGCAAGATATATATATATATATATATATATATATATATATATATATATATTATTTTAAATTCAATCAGGATTGTACCTATGTATTCTTATAAAAGTATTAGCCAAATGTACCACACATAATGAAAATTTTTGGTATAGAACATAAATCACTTTATCTTTAAATGTGCTATGTAATAATGGTTTAAACTAAAATTTTCAATACTATGCATGCAAAAAGTAATATATATATATATATATATATATATATATAATAAAACAAAATAAGGATTAACAATTTATTTTCTTTGTAAGTAAAATAAGTCTCTTTGCATTAGTGTTAAAGTTGTTGCATTAATTTGGATTTTTTATATTTTCTGTGTCAATATTTTATAATTTATTGATTTCATTGCTTGTATAAATTATTTTTCAATCAATAAAAAGAGTTTTGACGATTTTTTTAAACTTAAATCAATAAATGATTATGACATCGTTTAACCTATCTGTCGGTCTCCTTTTTATTTATCTATTTATTGTCATGAATAGTTAAACAATTGGTTGTCCGATAATCCATTAAATTTGCTTGTTTTTTTAAGTTTCTAAAAGTAAAATAAATAAATAAATAATAATAAACAGTTTTTATTTCGCTGCAACACAAACGGAGACCTGACATTTTTTAAAATGTCAATTTGATAGAATACGCATTATATTTTCAGCCAACTTGATGATATGTCATTTCGTACAATTTAACTGTATTGACATTTCATAGGTCCTAAATGCGAATGTGCGTAACTTATTATTATTATTATTATTATTATTTTACACCGACTGCCAAAATATGTAAATTGACGATAATCAATGGAATCCACAATTACATTTAAAACTTATTCCCGAAATACGTGATTATTTCAGAATATATAACCATTATACCATTTTATTTATTTATTAATTTATTTTTAATTCTAATTTGTAATACATGCTACATTTCTTGATCAATTTTATAAATTCAGTCATTTACTTGGTGTTTTAAGCAATTTGCATTTAACAGTGAAAATAAGCAATTTCCACATGGCCGAACATTTCATTAAAGTGCCGTAGGAGAAAAAAAAATAGCGAAATGTTGTATTATTTTAAATTTGCAATTTCACCTTTTTTAGTCGCCACGTAGCAATTAACTACATGGTGTTTTCAAGCACATATAACTCTAAGAAAACAAGGAAGAAATATATTGATAGTGTGACATTTTATTATCACTGATCCAATTCCATTAAAAATACTTAGTTGAAGAAAATTCTTTTAGTATCACCCTGTATATATAAAGTTGAGAATTATATATCACTATACAATTTAACCTTCAAGAAAAAAATTGTAAATGCCAACAACATTCAAAATATATTTTTAAAACTGGGTAAATTTTAGCACTCAGAAAATAAATGTCAAGGAGCTTAATGTCAGTTTCTTTCCTTAAAAAATTTGATATTTTGTTGTCTTTATTGAGAAATGAATGGTTACGTTAATGGTTATTTATTATACCGACAGACGTGCGTCATCAAAGAATAATTTTTTCTTTTGAAATTTAAGAAAAATGTCATGAGAAACCTCAATTTTAAAACAATTTGAGAAGAGTTATTTTGAAACTGGAATTGGAACATGGTAAAAACTAGAAGGACACTATCCTCAGGGAACATAATATCCTCCACAAAAAGAGTTGCAATATCGCAAGATTCCTTAATTTGAACAGCTGAATTAAGCTAATAATGATGATAATAATAATAATAATAATAATACAGTGTATTTTTCTTACTTGCGACAGTAACCAGCAAAAAAAAAAAAATATATATATATATATATAAACATATTTTTAACAAGTCAGCGATTTATCTCATCAGATAAATGAAAAAAAAAATATCCACACATTTTGTAAACACAAAATTATTATAATTATTGAAATTAATTTAATGAAATGAAAATTATTTAAATCTTCCCTTGAATTTAATTTAACAGTTTCACTTTATTTATTTATATATATATATATATATATATATTTTTTTTTTTTTTTTTAAGTTCTTTATGTGTAGTGAGCTTGCGTCATCTCTCTGGAAAATTTATCAGCAATATAAGTCAAAACAAGTGAATTATATATATATAATTCATTCTTATGTATGTATTCTAAATTTCTTAAATTAATACAGTCCACAGAATAAATTTGAAGAAACTTTACAAAATCATAAAAGTGCTGATGAAATTGGAATAAAAATAATCTAATTTAGTTTCACCCTCAATAAAATTATCTGCCAAGATATTAACTGACACTGAATGTATTTTCTAATTTTTTTAAGTGTATGTATTACATCAGATTCTTTAGCTAATGTAAACCGCTAATATTGCCTTATTATTTCTAGCGGCAGTTCATTAATTAAGTATAATTGTAAAGTAGATTTTCCTAATTTTAATATTCAGTTCTTGTGTGCTATAAATATTTAAACGTTATTGTTTTCTGTCAAATTCATTGCAACTTTTTCATAATTCATATCTTATTAAACTTAACGTTTTAATTGTTTTCTTACAAATATTACTTGCATTCTGTATTTTTTTTTTTTTTTTTTTTTTTTTTTTTTTTTATTTATTTTTTTTTTAAATAGTCGTTGATTTTAAATAATGAAATTTTATTTCACTATTAAAAAAATAAAAAAAAAGCATTAAATAAAATTTAAAATATTACTAAATGTCTTATTTATAATAAATTATTTTCAAATTCATTCATAACTATATAAATAATATTTAAATGTAAAAACTCCTCAGAACATTTTGTTCTTTAAAATTATTTATTTTCGTCAGTTCCGTTCAATTTCCAAGTCTCATTTTAATACGAATTATTTCACATGAATCCTTTATACACTAAATATTTAAAATGGAACTCTAATAAAATATGAAATTCTTAAATACTGAGTAATTTACAAGTTTGAAATATACTAGTTCCGAGAAATTACATTGCTCACTTTAATTCTCTTATTTATCTGAAATTCTGATTATGAGAATTTCATTTGCATAAAAGACATTTCTGTTAATAAGGAAAAGATATCTTGCAATATCTTATGAAACAGTATAATATGAATTTCGAATCTGATACGGTGAAATATCGTTACTATTCTCAGTATTTCAGTCGAAATATAAAATGAATATTTCATAGAACAAAGACACAAATATAAATTCTCAAATATACTCATGATTATATTTATCATTTATTTTATGAAACTCGAGAAATTTATTCCAATTCATTTTATATTAATATGATTATTTTATATTTATAAACTACTGCAAATAATGATGATGTTTTACATTAATTTAAAGGGATATTAAAAGATATTTTATATGTGAAAAAAAAAAAAAAAAAAGAAAAAAAAAATATACAGTGATTATATTTATCATGATTATATTTATCATTTTTTTTATGAAACTCGAGAAATTTATTCCGATTCATTTTATATTAATATGATTAGTTTATAAACTACTGCAAATAATGATGATGTTTTACATTAATTTAAAGGAATATTTAAAGATAATTTATACGTGTAAAAAATAAATAGAAAAAAAAAATAAAATATATAGTCTCGCATTCTAAATTAAAGCGATATACCGAATATTTCGAAACCTACGAACATGAAGCAATGTAAACGTATAATCTAATATTAAATGCATTTTATGAAATAGATTACATCTAAATTAATAAACGAAAGTTAGACAAAGTATGTGTATAATTAATAAGAGAAAAGTTAAAGTATAATTAGTTTCATTTATGGTATTCAGTAATGAATGATTTTTATATGAAGAGCACATATTAATCAGGAAATGTAAATTAATTAAATGCATTTTTCTTTTATATTTTGTGACAAGTTTATATTCATAAACGATGTAAATGTCATTTCATAAAGGAGCAGTATATGTATGAAAGCGAGTTTTGAGTCATTCTCCCCATATCGCATACTTTTTTGCGTTTAATCAGATTGAATACATTGCATTATATTTTATATTAGGTTAATATACAGAAACGTTATGAAAGTCATCTTATGAGGAAAAAATGTATATATATTCATGGAAAGGAGTTTTGAATATGAACCCGAAATTGCATATTTTATCCATTTAATTGGATTGAATGCAGTACATTCTAGAAATAGGATTACATTTTACTGAATTAGAGTTATGCATCTATCTATCTATGTAAAGAGAGAGATTATATTTAAGTAATCTTTAAATATATATCAAACATGTTAAAAACATAAATTTAAAACAAACATTGAAGTTAATGAATAAACGATTTTCTCATTTTATTTAGATATTACATATTTCTTACACACAAAATAAAGTTGTATAAATGTTAAAATCATTTTTATGGTAAATCTTAGTATCGCATATTAAATACATTAACTTAAGGAAAATATAGACATATATGTTTGTAGTCCTGTTTGTAAAAAATTCAAAATCATGAAGAAATGTTGCTATTGGGCTGAAATTTTTCAACAAATGCAAATTATCGTGTGTTATTCAAACGATTAAAATTTGAAAGTCGCCACGTATACATGGGCTGAGCAGCTCCCTTTGAATTGCTGCTGAAACCGTGTGAATAGATGGTTGTAGCGGGATATCATCATTAACACGTGGTGTTACAGGAGTTTCTACGGCGATCGCAATCGTCGCTTACTTGCACCTGAGAGAGGGAAATTACCTGGAGATATATTACAGGATCAAGAGTCTCCGAACCTTGAGATGGGTGAGTTTACATTGAACTCAAGCATGATGATTTGATGCTTGACTGTGATCACAGGGGAGAGACAGGGAGGAGACAAACTGACAGCTATGACTACTTAATGAAAAAATGCAGAAATCATACATTTCCCCCCCCCTACCATACACTAGGGGGTTATAATCCTAACAAGACTGTTAAGCAGTCAAGGATTATATATATATTTATATATATATATATATATACATATATATATATATATATATATATATATATATATATATAGATACATATATATATATATGTATATGTATATATATATATATATATATATATATATATATATATATATATATATATATATATATATATATATATATATATATATAATTTTACAATACAAATCTATAATTAATTTTAAAACTATTTACAAGAAAATAATTATTTACAAAACTATTTGCACAATTATCTACAAGTTAAGAATTTTAATAAATCCCTAAAAGTGAGGTAACTGGTGGGGAAGTTTCACCATACGCGACTGTAACAAAAACACTGTAGAGTCCGATGAGAGAACCTTGAAGAATAGAACTAAGTACAGGTTTCGGGCTAGAGGGGGAAATTTTCCACTTTCACCAAGAAGGACCTGTTAGAGAAATAGCCAGTGAATGTTTTATTTAGCTGCTCAGGAATACCTAACTCAGCCATCTTAAAGATAATCCCTACATGCCAGACTTTCTCAAAGACCTTTTGCAAGTCCAGAAATATAATTTCCGCACGCCGCTGGTTTTGCGTCCATCATGAATGAATTCGGTCACTCTCCATAACTACTGCTATGTTGAATGACGAGTCTTAAACCCGAATTGATTGGGTATAATCTTATCATGAGAGTCAAGGAATTCATACAGTCGGTGGACGAGAACATGCTTAAAAACCTTCTAGAGACAAGAAAAAAGAGACATAGGACGATAACTAGAAGGAGAAAGAATATCCTAGCCTCACCTTCGGTAAGAGGACAACGATAGTTCTCTTCCAGCAATCAGGAAAAATGGTTAAAATTTAGCATGTAGTTAATTATTAGAGTAACTAAATAGAAGAAATGAAGAGGGGGATGGATTAGATTATTGTTAGTAATTTGATCCTCACCGGTTGCCTTGTGTTTTAAAAGCCCGAAATTCACTCCTGTACCTCTGAGGGTGAAGCAGGTTAGAGAGTGTTTGCTGTGTCTGTGAGTGACAAGTTTTGAACCCTGTAGTTTACAATGAAATCGACGAATAGGGTAACGATGTCCGAATGAGGTAAAAACTTACTTTTAAGCTTTCAGCAATTGCTTCAGTCTTATCAGCATTAATACAAATAATGCCGTTAGGGCTAATAATGGCAGGATTGTGTGTGTTCCTGTCATACGAATACGGGAGGCAGAATTCCAAAATGTGCCGTCTTCATTCGAGAAAGACTCCGCAAAGTTGTCGAAGCGTGTTTTATTAAACTCCTTAATTGCAGCTCTAACACTACAAATAATCATATTTTAGTTATTCATGCAATAGGGGGGTCCAATAAACCTGTCATAGCCTGCGAGCTTGATTTCGATCTATGACCATTTCTCTGATGCTACCCGGCAGTCTGTAGTGGTATCCCGATCTTTTCCGAGATTACGAGCATTGCATGTAGGCCTCTCGGAATGAGTCTCCGAGCACGGCTCCCGCTTGCTCAGCTTCCTCTTTGGAATCTGGGATAATGGGTGGAACATCACATTCCGACAGAATATCCGCAAACTGACTCCACCTAGTAGCTAGAGCCGTTCTAGATCGTATGACCCTACAACGTACTTCAAAACAATAGGTAGGTGATCGGAGTCTAAATCATTCAGCGTTTGAATGCTGTAGACAAACGGAAAATTACAGGTGATAGCAAAATCCCAAATATGTTGAGATGACACGAAAGTGGGTTCAGGGGGCGCTTGAATTTGCGTGAGATTTCTATATACCCACCTTCTTAACCTAACACCAATCATGTTATACCTGGGGCAGTTAGAATAGGTATGAATACCATTAAAAATCCCCTCAAAAAAAAAAAAAAAAAAAAAAGAATTGGAAAAGGATAAGTGAGACGGGCAAGATCTTGCTCCAGCAGGTTACTCCTGTGACAGAATGTTGAACATACCCAGCTACAATTAACAAATTTAGAATTGGAAGGACATCCAGAACAATGACGTGGCCTCAGTGCAATTTAGATTTGGGACTTTAATGAGAGAGACATTGAAAACAATCCTAATAACAATGGCTCTGCCACCGGAAGCTTGTAGACTATGAGACATGACAACATTGAAAATCTCATAGTTAACACTACGAACAGTGCGTCATGAAAAAAATGGGTTTCGGTGGCCAAAATTAAAGCTAAATTATTACGAGTTACAAAGTCACTAAAGTCATGTGCTTTATCAAGAAATCCATTAGCATTCCAAATTCCAATGGTGAAAGATTTCAAGTTCGGAGAAAACGGGAACATGGGCATCCGAAAAAGAATTTACATGAGGAGGGGGAGAACATTAAAGACATACTGTTGATTTGACTCCACAGAATGTGTATCCGGTCAGCATGCGTGGATGCAGTACGGAGTGCCGGAAGAGCATTCATAAATGAGAAAAAGACCAAATCAGGGTGAAATTCATTTTGAAAAGCTGAAAGTATATGAATGAAGTCGGTGGCTGAATTTTCATCCGTGCTTGGGAAAGATGGATTTTGAGGTTTATATTTGGGAGGGGAGGGGCTACAGCTTTACTACGCTCCTGAGCAATGCCCGAATATGATTGCGCTATGTCAGCCTTCAGAATGTGAAAGTTCGATTTGCAACCTTATCGGTCGGATTTTTATTGACATTGCTTTATTTCCTGTTCTTAGGGATGGGTGGACTTAGGGAACTTGGGACAGCTCCGATAGTTCGCAGGATGCTCCCCTACACAACGCACACAACTGTAGGTAGTTCCAAATTCTTTTTTCCAATCCTTCGACCTGTGATCTGCGGCCCTGTTAACGCATTTAGGGAGCAGGGTGCAAGCTGCAGAAGAGTGAAAAAAATTATTGACAGTTGCAGCACTGTTTGGGATATTTCCTACCGCGATACTCTTCGATGCTGACTTTCATCTCAATAAGTTCGGTTACATTAAAAATAGTGTCCGAGATATTGGACCTAGGAAATGAGATTCGGAATAGAAACATGTAGTACTTTTTAGAAACTGATCCTCTATATAAATTAACGTCTGCGGCATCATCGAAATCATATAGATATTTAAGAGCAGACTGGATCCTTTCAACATGAGTATTTTTATAAAGAACTCGTATAAATACCTTCAGCGGATTTTCAGACTCCAAGATGAGGGTTTTTAAATGCACTTTCGCATCCAATAAATATATTTTTCAGAAGCTTAAAGCAATCCTCATCAAATGCAGTAAATTTAATTTGATAAATTTACTTTTTAAGTTAGCATCTCAAGACCTCATGTTGATTAGGAAAGTTTCCCAATCCGGAGGTGGCAGGATAAAAAAATGGGGGATATGAATTTTCCTAACTTTAGTTACATTATTACTTGACTCAACCTCCATATCAGAAAGGTAAACGTCCTCAGAATTGAAGAGGGGGGGGGGGGTACCTAAGTTAACCTTCCTCTTAGCACTACGTTTGGTAACTACCGGGAAGCCCTGGGTCTCGGATGATTCGACCTCAGACTCAGGAGACCTCTTGTGTTGCGTGGGTTTTGATTTTCGTCGGCGGCACCAGATGGCGTCATCTCATCGGACGAGTTCTCCCGAGTCGGTGTCGTATCTTCCCCGACAGGCATGTATGGAGACGAGTCGTTAAAAATAGCTAAACTAGTTACCTTACTCAGCTCTTTTAACTCATCCCAAACTATAAGACTGCTTCTCATGATTTCTCTGTAAACCTCTTTCTGCTCTTCCTCGGTCTTCACAGCCTTGGCCTTCAGTTTTTCCAACCGACAGTCGAGCTTGCGGTAATCTGTGTCACGCGATTCTTTATTCTATAAGGGTGTTCCATCAATTTTTCATGGTCGTGACGTTGCTTCTACAAAGAAGACCGCCCACAGAATCCATACCTTCCATCACTGAAGTTGTCTTCATGAGGGAAACATCTGCTGCATTCGGAGTCTATGCTGTACTATGCAGTGCTATTTTGGCCTTGAAAAAGGCCCCAACCATCAACAGCCTCTCTACTTGATCAGCAGAGAAAAGAACGCAGTATGATAACCGATACTGCGCGCCGCAAACTAGGAAACGTCCAACCGCAACGGAAGCAGAAGGGGGAAAGCGCCTCAGTAAACGAACGTCTTGAGTCTCTCGTTTCGAGCCTGAATTCGTCTCGAGTCTTAACGTCATAAACTTTTACAATGTTAAGATAGACCTCAGTTATTTATTGCATATCACTTCAAGTTTTTTTTTTTTTTTTTTTTTTTTTTTTTTAATTCGCTTTCTAGTGGAAATTTTATTTAAAAAAAAAAGATATATATATGTAAGTATTCAGAATCTTTTAATGCACTCTTCAATTTGTCTATATACAAATTTTCGACTCAATCTGCATTTTAGTTACAGCTACAAAGTGCTCTGAATAAGACAAATATAATTATATCCAATTTGTATATTTTGTAAAACAATATTCATAGTTCATTTCAATCCATTATTACACAGAATATTTAAATATACACAGATTTTATTTTGTGTAAAACAGTTTTAGTTTTAAAGAGTCATTTTCTCAATATTTTTAATAAAAATAAATGGGAAAAATCTTACTTAAATTAATAATAAATTTAATATATCTCTAACATAGCATGATTAATTTGAAATATATATTCTTCGACATCAACATTAGAAAGCGTAAGGAAATATATCAGCTGAAACAAAACAGGGAAATCCTAAAAACAAATCTAAAATGATTCGCTGTATTTGCTTATGTGAAATCTATGATACATGAAACATACATTTATTTGAAGTGAAGTTCTTTCTATTGGTACAGATTACTAAAATCGCCTTAAATTTTCCCGCATTTCCGAATCCGAAATATGTTACACGTAACAGTTTTACACAAAATGCATTTCAATATAGTTACCAAATACAGGGAAGTAAAAATACGAATTTTATGTGTGATAGTCTTTTTAAAATGGACTTCGAAAATAAAAATACAGAATATGGAGTATAACAGAATTTTATAAAATACAAAAGACATGTTTTTTTTTTTTTCTTTTTTTACATTTTTGATAAATATTTCCACTGTAAATTACTTTTTAATTGTGTTACAAGATGACAGGTCCGAAAAACACGTATTTAAATTTTGAATTAAAAGAATAAATAAACTATATGATATAAAAAAAAAGCTGAATATATCATTATATAGAGCTTTATGTTAAAAGTTTTATTAAAAGTGTTTATTAAACTAGTTAAAATATCATTATCACATTTAATAAAAAAATTACAAGATAAAAAGAACTTTTTATATATCATATTTTTAAATTTGTATTAAAAAAATTCATCGCTATCGCATTTAGAGCTATTATAAAAGTTTCAAATGGCTAGCTAGTCGGGAAGTTAGTCAAATAAATTTTCTGTCTAATCATATAAACGCTGTCAAAGGCAGGAGGGACGTTAATAGTTGACTAAAAGTATTAAAACATGTATTGTCACCGTGTTCTGAACTGTCCTGAAAGTTTCAAACGTCTAGTTAGTCGGGAAGTTAGTTAAAAATGGATTGTAAGATTTGTACTGGACAAACAAACAGACAAGAATCGAAGAAAACATGGTAAAACATGGTAAAAGTATATTAAAGCATTAACTATTCATTAATCACAAATTTGGTTACAGAGTGTACTCAAATAAAATAGCATAATCGTAATCAGTAATACTGAAGTTGTACTACTATTTATTGGTAAATTATGTTATACTTTTATTATAAAATAAAACAAATTTATGATTAAAACATTTATTCCCATACACTACAATTTTAACTTAACAATGTTGAAAAAATATCGCAGTATGATATTGATAACATTGCACTCCCATCACACTATTCCAAAAAACTTCTCAGGTTTGTTGCACAAACGTGGTAATGTTCTCTATTTGCGACATGTATTGAGACATCACATAGATATTGCAATTGTGCTAACATGTGATTTCACGATAATATCCTTGTCTAAGGGACATACATTTCACAGTTCAAACTGATTGCATACAGATAGCTGTAAAAATATCGTGAAAAAAAATATCGCAATAAAGTATGCATGGTATAAACTGACGCGTAAATTGGACGATATACTAAGTTTTCAATGTACTTGGATTAAGTTTATTTGAATGAGTTTAAATTTCGAGCCATAGCTAGGCAGTGTACATTGACCATGATCTGGTATTCACCCTCTAGAGTTCTCATGGGCACATGCCATTAAAATTTTTGTACTCTGCATAGGAATTGCGATATGCTTTGAACTAAGTGAATGTGTTATTATATTTTCAAGTTTATTGCGCCCGAATTACGTTTTTTTTTTTTTTTTTTATGTAATACAACTGGAAATTTGCACAGACCTTCAAGAAATCTATTCCACATGCAACACTAGTCATAATATCAATATACTGCATGAAAAACTGGAACTAGACCCAAAAGATTAGAATGAATGAATATTGAAATAAGAAAAAAAAACATTTATTACTAATAAATTTCATTTAAAAAGTAGTGTATTTATATAGTCCCAATTTTGATTGCGAACGTAACAGTATGCTGCATTCCTCCATTTTTCAAAACATAAAACTTAAAAACTTCTTCCCAAACCATAAAATTAATGTAAGCTTAATCGGTTTCGGAGGGATTTGGTCTTTCTTCTTCAGGCGCAAAAACATGTGGAAATAGAAGCAAGACTTATTGCACTGCAAAACCAAAGGAGGGGGGGAGTAACAAGTCTAAACAATAGGATAGATGCATGAATATACCAATCAGAAAATAACCCAACCAAACACATTAGGCAATATAAACAAACAGAAAAAAAGGGGAAAGAAATTTTTATTAATTAATTTTCTTAGTACTTTTTTTTTTTTTTTTATTTTTATTTATTTATTTATTTTCATACAAAATGAAAGAAAATTATTTAATCTAATGAAAGAATTTTTCTTCAAGTTGTCGATAACAAAGTGGTATGAGATCTTACATTAATAATTTTATCACGATTAAGATAAATTGCTAAATTTTCCGCGAAATCTAACTCCAAAAAAAAGTTTGGTATTAAATATAATTATCACTAACTGAAAATTCAAACTATGGTGAGATTCTGAACTATGTTTTGCAGTAGAAGATTTTGAAATTGTTTGCTTACTGACATGCCAAGAATGTTCATGTAAATGGCGTTCAAGTATTTTCTTAGTTTTACCTATGTTAAAAGTTTTTACACAGGGCATTATAGATATCCCACTTAAAAAGCTCCCGAGCTGGGGATTTAGTGGAAGGGAATTGAAATTTATTATTGTGAGGTTTAAAAGTAACACAAAAATGAAAACGCTTTAAAACTCTAGCTAATTTAAAATATAAGAGTGGATGAAAAGTTAAGACAACCAAGTTATCGGTCTTTTTCTAGCATCACTAGAAAGAATAGAATTACAAGTAGATCTACTTAACTTTTTAAGAACATTATAAATAATAAAGGGGCTAAATCTTCGCTTAACATTAGCATACTTTAAAGAAATTAAGTTTTCTTTCAACATGTTGAGCGCCACGCGAGTTTTTAAGGAAATCTCCGTCAGTCCACGAGCTTGGAAGCGCTGGTATTGCGGTATAACACTGCGTTTTTATGCTTACCGAGTTTCAATAAAATCCATTAAAATGCCTTAATGATATAATCCTGTAATAAATAAAAATCAAGTAAATTTCAAATACATTTTCAGCAATTACATAGAACTTTTTTTTTTATATCATATTTTATACTGTCAGCCTCCGGTGGTTGACGCGGCCTAAACGGAAAGTTCACTGTCAGCCACCGATGGCTGACGTGGCACTCAAAGTGTTAGTATGAGAGGTGTCTGAACAAATTTTAAGCTCACAATACATAAGAATAAAATGTTAAACTTTCTATTTATCCATGTGCTTTGAAAGAGCAGGAGGAGGATTGGAAACAGATAATATTCCAAAATCGAAAAAAGTGGGAGTTATGCATTTGGTTTGAAATTTTAAGGCACATACATTTAGTATATATGCATTGTGTTTGATTGTTATAATGAATGAATTACTATATTTTCCCTAATTTATTCAAATTTGAATATCCTTCTCAGCTTACCTTCACTCATAATCTTCTCAACAACAACTGTATTAGTTTCTTAGATTTAAAACTTAAACTTGATGGTTGTAAAATTTATGCTGATCTGTATGACAAAAGGCAAGATTTTTGTTTCAAAGTAAATTTATTTACACATTTTACTTCTTGTCTTCATATCTCTGTTTACAGAAATATCATTCTCAATCACCTCTTTCGAATACGTAATCTTTGTTAATATAGGTTTAAAAACAAAAATCTCTCTGACATAATTAATGCTGCTACAAAAATGGGTTATCCCAAAAATTTATTTATTCAATTGTTTATCATTAAGGGTCTCTGGATAACACACACACACAAAAAAAAAAAAAAAAAAAAAGAAGACTAAGGTTTAAAAAAAATGGTGGATGGGTGGGCAGATGTTCGATTAAGGAGGATGGGTGGTGTTGTTTGGCTGGTTGGTTGGGAGGGTTTGCTTTTGAAAAAAAAATGGGATTACTGCAAGTTACATTCTTCTTATTTTTTCTGGTTGATACTATGAAATCTGAACTCTTTTATCGTTGAATTTAATTTTGTGCATCTGGCTTCTAGTGGCTTCCCTTGTTTAGTTTGAACAATCAATCCATTTTAATAATAAAATCATATCTATTAAAAACTAGTATGTTGTGGCCACCACAAGACTTTCTTCTATATTTTCCTATACATATTCAATCAGTAACAATATTAAAAAAAAAAAAAAGATTTTTTTTTTCTTTTTTTTTTGTGAAAATTAATACATATTCAATCACTAACAAAAATAAAACAAAAAAAAAAAATCGAATTTTTTTTATAAGTTTTTTTTTTTTTTGGTTAAAAGTAAAAAAAAATCGATAACTTTGTTTTAAATTATCACAGATTTATAGTTCAACCATTCGTTTTAAATGTACCCCCCAGGGGGGGAAGCGATGCCCCCCCCATGCACAAAATTTTTTTCCTAGTTACGTACTACTATTATCAATAATTCATATTAATTTTACAATCACAAGTGTAAAATAACTCTTATTATGCACATGTATACGAATTTTTGTCCTATTCTGCCATGTTAAAAATTTAGATAAAATGCTATCACAGCGCCACCTGTTGAGCTATTGATCCCCAAATATAATCAGCAACAGTTTATGTCGGGGACCAACTAAATACCAAGTTTGGTAAAATTTCGTTTAAAAAAAAAAAAAAAAAAAAAAAAAAAAAAAAAAAACGATTTTTTTTGTTTTTTTTTTGTTAAAAGTAAAAAAAATCGATAACTTTGTTTTAAATTATCACAGATTTATGGTTCAACCATTCGTTTTAAAGGTATTGACGAGATCTTTCGAATGATACCCATCTTCAAAATTTAACCCCCCCGGGGGGGTACTTCCCCCCCAGGGGGAGAACCGATGCCCCCCATGCACAAATTTTTTTTCCTAGTTAACTACTACTATCATCAATAATTCAAATTAATTTTACAATCACAAGTTTAAAATAACTCTCATTATGCCCATTTATACGGAATTTTGTCCTATGCTGCCATGTTAAAAATTTGCATAAAATGCGATTACAGCGCCACCTGTTGAGCTATTGATCCCCAAATCTAATGGGCACCAGTTCATGTCAGGGTGCAACTAAATACCAAGTTTGGTTAAATTTCATTCATATGTTCGTGAGATACAGCGTCCACAAAAAAATGATACAGACACACAGACAGACAGACACACAGACAGACAGACAGACAGACAGACACACAGACAGACATTTTCTAAAAACTATCAATTCGTGTTCAGGACATCCCAAAACGTGTAGATCCGTCAAAAAACGGAGGTCGAAAATTTTCGCGAATCCAATACTTTCTCTATATTACATATAGAAGAAAGTAAAAATAATAATCACCTTTAAAATTATAACTTTAATTATTGATGATTGCCTTGTAATGCTTATCCTTACATGTGTGCTCTTTGGCATTATTGCTTGTGATGAGTCTTTTTACAACTTAACATTTAATTCTTCTTAATACTTTGATTTTAATTCTTCTTAATACTTTGACTTTAAGTTTAATTAATTTTGGGTTAATAATATTAAGTTCAACTCTTAGCTTAATTATTTTAGGTTTAACTTTAACATGTTCCACTATTCATAACTCATATTATTTAATTGGTGCTAAAAATTATCTTAATCTTGCAGTTAATACTTCTTAAATACACTCCTTATCGCATTGTTTTTTATCCTGAAATAATTTAACTGACTTATTGTTTATATAGCTAACCGCTAAATGGCGCTTGCTCATTGTTGACTTATGCGATCTTTCTTTAATCCTTTCCTTAAACGATTTAATGATTCATGTTTTATGTACAATTTAATTTATCTCTACTAGTTTAAAATTTAATTAACTTTAAAATAAATTTTGACTTTGTCAATTAATAATTATTCTGTGTATTTTATCGTTAATGAAAATGCTCTGATGTTCATTCGATTAATCGATTTTTGCAAAGCTTTTATTTTTAATTTCATTTTTCGTTTGGCATCATCCTCTTCTCCAGTTTGTGTTAACTGTTCTATATGCGGCTACAATGCTTCTTTCTCGCTTTCTCTCGGGTTTCCATGAAGATTTTATTTAATCTTTGTTTTAATTTAATAGTTTACTTAATTTCTCCTTCTATCTGGTTTTGCTGCTTCGATCGGGGCTTAAAATCATATAAATTGCTATGATTAGCTATATTGTTTTACGAAATCGATGCAGCTTTCACAGCTTTATGAAGTACTCGCCCCCTGATGAGTATCTTACTTCTAATTTTAAGCATTTTTATCCAATTATTTCTGTGGTTAATTATTTGTTTTCTCTGTCATTAAGTTTAATGGTCCTTTTTCATTATCACTCATGTCGGAGTAAGAATTTTAAGTTATTGTTGTATCTTATTGGTTCTTAATCTAAATCGCAACATTTTGTGTCAGTTTTTCCTCTAAGTTAAATTCAGTTCTATATTTTTGCATGTTGTTATTGTTTTAGTTCTATTAATTGCTAAATTATATATATATTTATATATATATATATATCGTAATTTCGAAAATGAAGGTCGAGAAATTTTCTTTTACGATAACTGAAATATTGAAAATATAAAAACATATAGAAATTTACTTTTTTATTTATTTTTTAGGAGAATTTAGAATATTTTCTCAACAAAATAATATGGTTTTTAGTCTGATATGTACTTTACATGATTTTAGCATGTATCCTATTTGTCCTAAATTTGCCCACTGGTTTGCACGAGTGCAACGTAAAACCTAACCAAACTATTTGTCATCAACTATTAAAATACACAAAGTAAATACCAAAAAAATTACACAATCTTAAAACCGCTGCTGACATTGGAATTAAAATTTTTCGTTTCAATTTGTCTTCAGTGTAATTGTCTGTCCGGTCTACAATAGCAATAAATGTATACATTTTAAGTGTGTATGCTTATTACCTTTTGCGGCTAATGGAACATTGTACTATGTCCCTATTTTTTTCAGGCGGTAAGGTTGGTTAAAGTACAAATCTGTGGGTTTTTTTAATTTTTTAATTTTTATTTATTTATTTATTTATTTATTTATTTATAATATGTTTGCAATGCACACGTGGTGCTTTGCATTATTTTATTATTCATGTCCTATGTGTCATAACTATTTTAATTTAATTTTAATTTATTTATTTTTGTACTAAGCCATATTTACAAATTACATTTTATTTATTTTTTTATTTATTTTATTTTTTAAAAATACAGCGACTTTTAGTTTACAATAAGATTATTATATATAATTTATTATGTATAATTTATTATATCATAACATTTGTTCTTAAAGTTGAAACATGTCAACAGTAGCCAAATGGTTCTGCGCTGAATTCTGGCAGACAGGAAATTACCAGATCGTATAGTCAATCAGCCTTAATCCCAAAACGTAAAGATTAAACGATATTTTATTATAAAAACATAAAAAATAAATAAATAATTCTTAAAATAACATCAAAAGCATCTTCTAAAAATATATATATTTTCTAATTTAACCATAACTATACATAAAATTTCTATGTAAAAACCTTGTACAAAGTTACGTCTTTATATTCTGAATTATACCTTAGTTGAACAATTGAGTTTGAAAGTTCTATTTTTATATAAATATACTCTCATGTGTAACTTAATAGCTTGAAATTAATGAAGACTTCAATATATATAAGTCTAAAATATATTAATTCGATTTATTACATGATATTAATTTTAATTCTCGAATTTAACTAAAATCCTGATTTTTAAAGATCTCACATGCATGGAAATAATTTTTGTTAATCAGTAATATATATTTTAGACAATCTTATGGAGCAATATAATATGAATTTAGGTTTTAGTTTGCTGAAATACTATTCCAATCTCAGTATTTTAATCAAAATATAAGATAACAATATCACCGAATTGAGCTTGAAATAGAAATTCTCAAACCGAGCTCGCAATCAGACGCATTAAAAATTTATTTTAGAAAACTGATGGAACTCTTGAAATTCAAATTGTATTATGAAGGCTGTACCATATTAATCAGCTATTGTACATTAAATGATATTTTTCATAAATTTCAAATATTTAAAAGTGATTTATATCAATAGGAGAAATAGAAATATAGTAAAACATTGAATATGACATCCTTAATTAAAGTCGAATAACAAATATTTCGAAAGTAGAATGAAATAATATACACGTACAATCTAACATTAAAGGCATTTTAGAAAATAGATTACGTCTGTATTATTATAAGAATATCAAGTAAAGTAATATATGTATAATTAATAAAAGAAAAGTCAGAGAATAATATAATTAGCTTCAGTTATGATATATTTTAATGAATAATTTCTTTATCAATAATAGATATTAATCAAGAAATACATATTGATTTAGTATATATATTTTTTTCTTTAACTTTATTTGATAGGTTCATATTCAGCAATGATGTATAAGTCCTTTCTTAAGGTAACAATATATACATAAAAGCAAACATTTACTCATAATTCACAGTATTAAGTAATTTACATTTAGAAGTATTGAATGTTTTATCATTATATTAAAAAATAGCATTATATTTTAAACACATATACGAAAATAAATGCATACACGAAATATAAATATTTTTATTAAGTAATAAGTTAAATTATATATTAATACTTTAAAAAGAGAAGTTAACACAAATTTAAAAAGAATAGAAAAGAAATTTCTTTTTTGAAATTTAAATATCATATCTTTATTATGCGAAATAACTAAAAAAAAAAGAAGAAGAAGAAGAAGGTGTAATTATTTAAATCACGTTAGAATTAATTAGTGTTACTTACATTTTGTACGCATTACTTAATATACATATATTAACTTTGGAAATAATATATTTTAAATAAAATAACTATTTTAAATTGATACATCATTAAGATAAATATATTATAAATGTTTCCTATTCTCTTTATTGTGTGCAATGAAAGATTTAAAACTAAAACAAGAAAATTAGGATAGTTTTCAAGTTTTTAGAATAATCCTTATACGTAAATTTTAACATGTAAATGATATGTTATAGAACACGTGCATACTATATATGCATATCAAAGCATAAAAGTTATTTTTTCTAGAACAATCCTGTAAAACACAACTATAAAAATACACTACTCACCAATAAAATTGCTACACCTGGAGGGAATGCAAATAGCAGTATATTTATAGGCCATATAACATTATAATGAGAAGAGCAAATAATAAGTTTTTCCGGAAATTTGGAGGTATATATCCTGGGAAATCAGTAAATAAATCTGTAGCCTCTGGTAGCTATAACATCACTTATTCGCCTACGCATTGAATAGAACAGCGATTGTATTACAGGTACATGTACAGAACTCCATGCAGCTTCAACACGATTCTACAGTTCAGCTATCGTAGTTCATGGAGAGTAATGACGTGCTAGTCGCTTGAAAGCGATTGGACAGACTTTTTCAACTGTGCTTGACCAGGAGAATGTGTAACACTCGAAAATGTGATCGTGCATTATACTGCTTAAATGATGTGTTACAGAGGACTCTAATACAGGGAAAAGTTACTGGCATTAACTCATGAAAAATGAAATCAGAGCTTTTCAGAATATCGGCAATGCGCATAAAAGGTGATCGAGATATGTATCCAATTGCACCACATACTATCACTCCATGTGATAAGCCATTATGTAACGACCATGCATTTGGCTGCCCCACAAGCTGCAATGTTGTTTACAGCATAAAGGTGACCGCATTTGTATTTGACAGGATCGTGGAGAATGCGCATTGCCATCTGAAATTCACCATCGTCATACTAGCCCACCAACATGAGTTTTGATATGGAAAATGTTTAAATATACGCCTCTATCAGTTCTTGTTTTCATATATGGCACTCTGAATAACAGCTCGTGCATTTCGGATGAGTTGAGGTTCGTGGCTTTGAACTACATTCGAGAGCTCCGAAATTTAGTATTTAGGACGGACAGCGTACGACCGGATGGTGTTTGTGTTGTCCCGAACTTCCTTGATAAAAATACGTTCGAATGATGCTCTGGACAGCGCACGCGTCTGTTATCGTACAAATTGAAAATGTCTGGTCATTCCTAACCAAGCGAATGGCACGTCACCACTCTCCAGCAAATACGGTCTATGAACTGTTTCGTAGTGTTGAAGCTGGATGAAAATGTTGTACCGGACAGTGTTGGGCATAATTGATTAAAAAGTAATTGAATTACAATTAAATTACAATTATAATTAATTTATTGTCAATCTATTAACAAGTAATTGACTGCAAATAAATTAAATTATTACAAATTAATTGAATAAGTAATTCAATTTATTTGCAATCAATTTCTTGTTAATTGATTGACAGTAAAATAATTATAATTGTAATTCAATTGTAATTCAATTACTTTTTAATCAATTGTAATTCAATTGTAATTCAATTGTAATTCAATTGTAATTCAATTACTTTATGCGCAACACTGGTACCGGAAAATATCATCCAATGGCTATTTGATACAATGCCTGGGAGAATAAGCGATGTTGTCACTGCCAAAGGTCGCTGCTTTATGTACTGATTTCTCAGGATACGACCTTCTTAATTTCCTAAAAATTAAATCAGTTGTACTTCCAACTATAGCGTATGTGTCTAATAAATATCATTATGGTATTCGAACACCTTCTAGGTGTTGAAATCTGTTAATGTTGTCTCGAAACGTTTCCAAAAATACGACATGTAATATTTAAATAAACAGATATTTGAAAATAATACATAAAAGAATTTTGGAAGATACGATGCGCTACATAGTTTTTCTTCTTCTGTTATTTTTATTAATATTTTATGCATTTTATTTAATTTCTTTATATAACGTTTATGCATTGTTGCAAGAATGATTAAAACTTCTGACATATTACCTCTGTGCTTACTTTGGCGATTCAGCCACTGCGATTTTAATCCTTAAAATTACAGAAAAAAAAAACGTGCATTTTTATTATTTACTAGCAGGCTTCTCCCGCTTCGCTGGACCCTATTTTTAAATGAATCACTATAATTAATGAATTCTCAATTTTTATTTTTTTGCCCCACCACTCCCCCCCCCCTTTCCCAATAATTTTAAAAATTCGAAAATATTCCCAATCGATTTGTAAGTAACGAAAACCTCTATGTACCAATTTTGAATAATCGAACTCTATTTATTTTGCCCCTCCGCCCCCCTCCCGTCCCTCCCAATAACGTTACACTTTCGAAAATATCCCCATTCGACTTGCAGGCCTCTAAAACCAATCGTACCAATTCTGAACGGCCTAACTGCATTTCTATTTGTTTTTGCCCATAGCACCCCCTTACCGCCCCTCCTAATAATTTTACAAATTCAAAAATATCCGAATTCGATTTTAAGTATCGAAAACCATTTGTGTACCAATTTTGAACGATCTAACTCTATTTTTATTTTTTTGCCCCCCCCCATCCTCTCCCCTCTTCTCGCCCCTCCTAATAACTTTACACTTTCGAAAATATCCCCATTCGACTTGCAGGCCTTTAAAACCTATCTGTACCAAATTTGAATGCCCTAACTGTATTTCTATTTGTTTTTGTCCATAGCCCCCCTTACCGCTCCACTCCCTTACCGCACCTCCTAATAAATTTACAAATTCGAAAATATCCGCAATCGATTTGTAAGTATCGAAAACCTCTATATACCAAATTTGAACGATCTAACTCTATTTTTATTTTATTTTTTGCCCCCCCCCTCTCCCCTACCCACTTCTCTCCCCTCCTAATAACTTTACACTTTCGAAAATATCCCCATTCGAATTTCAGGCCTCTAAAACCAATCTGTACCAATTTTGAAAGGCCTAACTGTATTTCTAATTGTTTTTGCCCCTGCTGCCCCACCTGGGGGCTTAAATTTTAAAATTTTATGAAATTGGTTTTTGGATATTTCTATTAGCTATATTTTATAGCAAAAATTTCACGTATATCTGGTTTTTTTTTTTTTTTTTTTTGTCGTTGTTGTTGTTTGAGCTATATAGGATTATGCGAAATCGCGTTTTACGCATGTGAAATCACGTTTTGCTCCCCCCCCCCCCTTGGGGACCGAATTTCGAAAATTCCAGAAATTGGTTTTTAGACATTTATATTCGCTATATTTTAAAGCAAAAATTTTACGGATATCTGTTTTTTTTTTTTTTTTTTTGAGATATGAAGGATTTTTTGAATTCACGTTTTGCCCTTCACCACCCCACCCCTTGGGGGCGAATTTTTTCAATTTTTTTTTTTCCTAAACCATCCCTGATCTATAAGGAAAAAAACAAAAAAGAATGATCGAAATCGGTCAAGCCGTTTACGATTTTACAAAGGACATACAGACAAACATTCTTTTTATATTTATAGATTTTTGTTGTTCTTCATTAAAAAAAAAAAAAAAAGAAAAGAAAAGAAAAGAAAAGAAAAAAGAGAATTATCTTGATAGATGCGGTTTTTATTAAGATTTATTTCATTTACCTAAAAATCCGTCGATCAATGTAATACATTGTGCTCAGCCTTAATATGCTTAGATTTATTTTTAACATTTTTATTTATTATATTTGGTTAAATAAATATGCGTTAATTTTTAATTTAATGTTCAGATAAAAATGGCAGTACTCTCTGGACTCTTTAATTTTATTATTAAAACATACATTTTGCGCTTTAAAATATTTTCCATGCATATAACACTATGTTAAACTTGAAATGCATTAAACAATCTACCGAAAGTTCTTGATGTCTAACATTTGACATCAAGTCTCGAAAAAGACTTGAAGTCAAATGCTAAAATTTCATACACCCAAATAAAACTGCCTACGATAATCGACGGATTTAACAGGGAGGCCTAAGGCCAGAAGAAGAATCATAAATGCAATGTTTCAGGAAAAAAAAAATATGAAAAAGAAAGAAAGAAAGAAAAGAATGTGAGACGAAGTGAGTAGGTTAAAAAGGTGAAGATTATTTCTTTAATTAAGTTTTCTATGTTTATTCACATTTAGTGTTTCGGTATTTTGTAAATAATATGTTACCATGTAGCAGCTGTGTGAAATGCTTTTAGGTCTGTTCATAAATATGCAAATTTACTCATTTGACGTACATTCACCATCAGTTTAGCTCTACTGTATATTAGTCAATTCTTTTGTCATCTAATTCGCCTCTTATCACGCAAGGATTTTTTTAACAAACTACCTCTTAGTACATTTTTGCACTGTCAAGAACTTTAGTTTCTTAAACTTGTTCTTAATGATCCAGTCCATATCGCTGCTTTGTGCGGCTCGGCTTTATTTTTATGAAAGACATTGAAGCCACAGGAGTTCCACGCGCTTCGATAATTTTCTAGAAATATGCACTGACTAATGTGCTGATTACATCAGACGTATTCCACGGATAAATAAAGGTGGCCGGCACGTTTTTTCGACAGTTGTTTATTGGATTTTGTCGTAGACAGTGCTGTTGCATAATTATTGTAATGGGTAAAAAACTTTCACTTATTGCTACAAAAATGTCAGAAATATTGACCCTGCATAAAATTGGATTTTCTGAACGTCAAATAAGTACCAGATTAAATGTGAGCAAGACAGCTGTGCATCAAGCTCTTAGTAAATTTAAATTTTCGGGAAAGCTTGTGGACCTTCATAGAAGCGGTCGCCCTAGAGGAACGAGTGTACATGATGATCATGTGATAAGAAGGATTGTCGTACGAGATACAAGAACCTCCTGCAATACCATTAGACATTCTCTGTCGGCAAAAGGCACCAACATCAGTTTGAGTACTATTTCAAGACGTTTGGACAAAGATTTTGGTTTATTACCCCATAAACATGCTAGGAAACCTCGACATACTCCATGTATTATAAAGAAACGACTGACTTTCACAAGACAGTATCAGAATTAGACAGTACAGCAGTGGAATAGGGTCTCATTTTCGGATGAGTCAAGTGTGCAATAATTTTCTGTACGTGCTACAAGTATTCGCTGCCCAAGGGGAAAAATATATGATGAGGGATATACGATTCAAACTGTGAAACATCCTCGTAGCCAAATGATATGGGGTGCAATGTCTGTGTCCGGTACTGCTAGTCTGTATTTTATGCCACCTAAAACCACTATGAACGGAAAGTGGTACCTTAATTTGTTACGTGAGAAGTTGAAGCTTCACATGCGTGTTCATAAATGTTCAATTTTCATGCATGATGGGGCTCCGTGTTACAGGGCAAAGATTGTCAAGAAATATCTGAGGGCACAGAAATTCAAAGTGCTTGACTGTAACAGCCGATATTTGAATCCAATAGAGAATCTGTGGTATATTGTAAAAAATAAAGTCGCCGGAAAGCAATATCAAGCAACATCCACTGCTACGACAATTGTTGAAGAAATAAAGCATGTCTAGTGCACAGACATTTCTAAAGCTTGCTGTAAGTGTCTTATTTAGAGCATGCCTAAGATGATAGCACAAGTTATTAAAAATAAGCGAGATCCTACAAAATACTGACTTGAATTTCAGTAAATAACCATAAACAGCCTATTTTGTTCTTTTTTATGTAAAATATGTATGTTATTTTTGCGGAATTCCTTTAAATCTGATTTTTCTATGGGTGATCTTAAACTTTAGCAAATGACTATAATTTTGAAGAAAATCTTAGAGCCAGTTTTGAGACCTTGAATATTAGTTCCACGTCTAGTTTTCATCCGAAGTTGACAAATTCAATTATACAACTTACATGAATTTATACATACCAAACAACATTTGAAACGGAGTTAAAATAGTTAGTTAATAATAATAATAATAAGTAGATTCCTGTTTCAGACAACTGCATTAGGTTTAATTTTTGGTGTTTTGATTTCCATTTAAACTAGAGAAACTCATCTGGATCAGTTTTAATTTAAATTTTTTTGGTGTTGAAGCTTCCATTTTGGAACTATTAACTACAGAAAATACCCCTGCCCACATACGTACACACGGCACACACACGCACTCGCTGTGACCAATTTCTAAAGAAATACTTTTCAAGATTCGGAGACATCGGAACATTCAAATCTGGAGAAAACGCGATAGCAAAACTTATGTTTCTTTCATATTATTATGCCTTCGGTAGTCGGGTGATTGAAGTAAAGACAATAGGAAGGATACGTAAATACAATATATTTGAAAAAAAAAAAAAAAAAAAAAGTTTATTGAGATAGTGATCAATATTGTTTTGTTTTATTTCAGGATTAATTGAAAAGCTTCCAGTTTCATCCTGTGAATTATTTTTTTTTTACCCTTTAACGTTCAATACTTAATTTATTTAAAAAATTACTAAACTAATTTTAAAAATGGCTTTTAGACACATAGCTGATCATAAATATTTAAAAAATAAAAAATTAGCATTGTTCCTTTTCGAAAAATTTTCGGTTTGAAACATCTGTAAGTAAACCTTATTAAATTCAAATAACATTTAATTTAATAAATAAATCACTTTATAAGTAAACATTATCGACAACAAAAACTCGTAAAAGTTGCATAGATCCCGACATTTCAATTTATTCCGGAGTATTTTAACCCTTTGCGGCGCAAGGTAATTCGGATTATTTAAATTACACTGCCACCGGAATTTACAAAAATAATTAAAATAGAAGAAATTTTAAATTTTCACGTTAAAAAAAGGGCCTTTTTTGCTATGTTATAAATGTAAATTTTTGCTAAAAAATTTGCGGGATGAGTTTTTTGCACTTGAGAATTAAAATTAGGTTTTCCATCAGCGGGAACACTGCGACTAAAAGGGTTAATCATGTGGCTTCCCCTTCCCCTGCCCCCCGCCCAATATATATATATATATATATATATATATAAAGAACGAAAAATCAAAAACGAAAAATGATACGGCTCTCATGGATTGTTAACACATTCCAACTCTATAAACTTGAGGCATATTTTAATATTCAATTTACATAAACTACATGATCACACAACAAACAGGCAGAGTAGTAGAAAAAAGCACAAATAGATTAATTGAATTCATTTGAAACGTGTTAAAGACCTTCAGCACAAACATAAATAAAATTCCAACCATTTCCAAAATTTTATTAGCATATATAACTTTTGAAAATTCTGGAAATATTTACGGATACGAGATACGAAAAAACGGACATATAGACTAATTCAACTGATATTCTCTTTTAAACATTGCTAGAAAATTTTAAAACGCTTAATAATAACGGAAACGCAAAAGCAGCCTTTTAAAATTATAGTATTGAAAGTATCTGAATATTCTGTGTGGTCTGTTAAATCTTTATAATAATCATACTCTAATTTGCAGATTTTTTTTATTTATTATTATTATTATTTTTATTTTGTACATAAATATTAATTTAGTTATTATTCATGCAAAATACAGGTATTAAAACATAGTTTTGAAAAATATCTCTTACAAAAGCAATGCTTTAGAATACTTTTGTATATCCCTATACATGAAACCAATGAAGGTTTTTCTCTATTTTCATTAGGAATTACTCAACAGTTCTCTCAAATAACATATATTAGTTTCAAGAAATTCCATTAACTTTTATAAGAGTTAGAGCTCGGACAGACAGACAGATAATCCAAAGTGTACAGGAGATTGTTAAGTCTTCATAAAATAATCACTAACTGTCTTTAAGAAGAATAACACAATGCGAAGTAAAAATTTCAAACTATTTTATGTCAATATAACAGTGATATTTTATTGAATGATGAAACAAATATGACAGAGGAAACACTCCAGGTAAGTTTCATGTACATGATTTTTTCTTGAAAATCGGTAGAGTCGAGAGCACCTTTTAAATTTTTACATGACCGTGTTTTTGAGTAGAATGAATAAAAGGGCGTGTGTCGATTCAAACATTTTATCGCCAGATAAGTTAGTGCTGTAAATAAATGCGCCAAGTACGCATAATATTTGTTTCTTTGTTTTAATTTAATTTCGATGGGGTAATTTGAACAGGGAAATTCGGTTGATAGAAATAACGCTAAAAGTTGGCATCCTCGAGCATGCCAAACAACGACTGTTATCAAAAAAAACACCAAGACTAGGAAATAAAATTAGTGGCCCAAAATGCAATGAAATATTGCGCAATTTAATGACATTTTATTAAGCAGATGATGTAAATGAAATATTCATGAATTTCATTTCTATACATCTGGATTTTCAAAAGGGTAATTATATAAAAAATTGCATTTCTGATAAATCGCTTTTTATATTAGTAAAATGTTTGCAATATTTTAAAAGAATGATCTGGTATGATTAAAGATACTTTCAGATATTTTAGATGAAATAAAATAGCTTAAGTGAGAATTGAATTTAAATTGGATTTTATTATTTAACAGATTATTTATTTTAATTTAAAATTTAGTATACAATACATCTCAAATAAATTAGATGTATTAAAACAATACGCGTGCAAACCTGCTCACATGAAGTCACAAACTTTTTCAACTTTGTGGGTAAGAATTTCAAAAGGATTTATACACTAAGACATTACACACACACACAAAATACACACACACACACGCGCGCACACACACACACACACACACACACACACATATATATATATATATATATATATATATATATATATATATATATATATATGTATGCACACATATATGTATATATATATATAGAGAGAGAGAGATATAGATATATAGATATATACATATATAAAATTAAGACTGATTGACCGATTGTCATGTATAGCACAAAGCTGCAATAACGTAATAGAACATCATTTTATTACCATCTTGGATTTTTTTTAAATAAATTTAACATTAAATGTTATATATATAGATATATACATATAAGGACTGTGATGAATGATATTGGTCATTTTCAAATAAATATACCGCTTATTAATTTAAAATTTATTCAGCAATCTTTGCATGAAAATGATGAATTGGGTGTACAAAAATATGTTAGCAGTGAAAACAAAAATTGTTTTACCGTTTTTCATATACTTTTCGCAGGTTTGTACGAATGCCTTTCATTAGTTTTTGACGGTCTCTTTTGGGACCCCCTTGATGGCTTTTTCGATCAAACGAGTGAAATGTTCTTTGCTAAAGCACATTTCTTTGAGGATCTTTTTTTTTTTTTTATATATAGTGCCGAATATCTCTCAATGGGGTGACACTGTGGAACATTTGGTGGGTTTATGCTTTTTGGCACGAAATTGATGGAGTTTTGTTTCATAAAATTTGTTGCATTTTTTGAATAATGAGCTGTGGCCTTACTGTTATCTCCACACTGACAAATAGCGATCCAAACAAGATATTTTTTTCAAAATTTTTCCAAACTAATGAATGTCTCTGATTCAGGCAGATGTTCAAAGTTCTTTTTTGTATACTACTGAAGACCAGGAAGAGTAGAAAAGTAAGCTTTGACGTAGGTCTCATAGTCTAAAATCCAATGAAACTTATTCTTGCTTGTATATTCATACAATTTTCGAGCTATTAATTTTATAGATATTTTTTGTTTTTCTGTCATTTTAGGCATTTTTTTATTTTTTATAAGTTCTTAATTTCAATCATTTTTTAGCCCTCTGAACGATTGATATATTTGTTCCACATTTTTCTGCCACATCTCTGACTGAAATTACTCGATTTTGACATACTGTTCTTTCTATATTTTTGTCAAGTTGAATATCATGAGCTCCTAATTTTTCTTTACAATGAGATTTTCTTTTTGTTGGCAATGTTTCATTAAATCTATTTATTACTCTATACACAATACTTCTGGGAATTCTTTATAGCAATGTTATGTCATGGTTTCTGTGGATTCTCAAAGAATTCGGACACAATCCTTTCTCTACGTTCATCTCCATTCATTTCTATTTCTCAAACTATTATAATTTATAGTATAAATATCATGAACTTGTATTCATCACGGTTGATACATGAAAAAAAAAATTGTTTTAGATGCATAGGTGTAGAAATAAATTAATTATACATTTTCAAAATTGACCAATATCATTCGTCTCAGTCCTTAGATTTGTTTAATTTTTGCAACCTTATAATATAAAATATAATTTTATTAAAATCAACGTGGGTGTCCGTTAGAAAGTCTTTGTAAGTCAGTATCTGACCAACAAGTTATAGGTTCTGCTCTACTGTTTTAAATTATCTTAAGGCATAGAATATGAAAACTAGGTTTCGTTCTGAATGGAGGCGCAAGATGATGAGTCCATCTAACCACTTAATCAATATAGATGAAAGAATGACGGAAAAAAAACTAAATATATATATATATATATTTTTTAATAAGATTAGGCCTTTAATATATAATATTCAACTGTTTTCCCATATTTTTTTTTTACAAAGGCATGTATCTTATATACATCATAAAACATTAAGTGTAATTAAAAAAACTACATGAAATATAATTTATCTTTAAAGAAACAAATAAAAATTAGATATTTTTGTCTCAGGTGCTCAAATGTCAAAATAATATTCATTTTATTAAGAAATACTATTCAAATAATTAAAAAAAAGCCTCCACATGCTTGAAGAAAATACATTTCGTTTTAATATTTATTTATAAATATATATCTCTTTCTGTTCTTGAATAAATTCTTCAAAATATCATTATTTAAAATAATAATAATAATAATAATAAAAGAAAAAAAAAGTCCATCTAACCACTTAATCCATATAGATGAAAGAGTAATGGAAATAAAACCTAAGATTTTTTTTTAGATTAGGCTTTTAATATATAATATTCAACTGTTTTCCTATATTTTTTCTTTGCAAAGGAAGCATCTTATATACATAATAAAAGAATAAGTATAATTAAATAAAATACATGGAATATATTTTATCTTTAAAGAAACAAATAAAAATTAGATATTTTTGTCTCAGGTGCTCAAATGTCAAAATAATATTTAATTTATTAAGAAATACTATTCAAATAATTAAAAAAAAAAAGCCTCCACATGCTTGAAGAAAATACATTTCGTTTTATTATTTATTTATAAATATATATATCTCTTTCTGTTCTTGAATAAATCCTTCAAATATCATTATTTAAAATAATAATAATAATAATAATAATAAAAGAAAAAAAAAAGTCCATCTAACCTCTTAATCCATATAGATGAAAGAGTGATGGAAATAAAACTTAAGATTTTTTTTTTTTATATTAGGCCTTTAATATATAATATTCAACTGTTTTCCTATATTTTTTCTTTGCAAAGGAAGTATCTTATATACATGATAAAAGAATAAGTGTAATTAAATAAAATACATGAAATATATTTTATCTTTAAAGAAACAAATAAAAATTAGATATTTTTGTCTCAGGTGCTCAAATGTCAAAATAATATTCAATTTATTAAGAAATACTATTCAAATTATTAAAAAAAAGCCTCCACATGCTTGAAGAAAATACATTTCGTTTTATTATTTATTTATAAATATATATCTTTTCTGTTCTTGAATAAATCCTTCAAAATATCATTATATAAAATAATAATAATAATAATAATAAATGAAAAAAAAAAAAAAAAAAAAAATATTACTCTTAAAGAGACATTAAAGTACTCAGCTTTCTTTTTTTAATGTCTTTGTTTTTATCTTAAATTTCACAAGATTCTTTCGATGTCACATTTTATATTATATGGATTCCGTTCTCTAAAGTACTTGAACATTGGAATAACATTTTTTTATTTTGTTTTATTTTATCTGTAATTCACTTATGTTTGTTCTTCACGAATATTCCTGTTTAAGATATTTTCTACAGAAATTGAAAAAATAAAAAATAAAATAAAAATAAAAATAAATAAATGTGACTTTGTCATTATAAACAATTATCCCCACCCCCCCCCCCCATTTTATCCATTTTAATTTAATTTAAAAAAATATGTAGTCGAACCTTTCAAATTTTATATTGTTTTGACTTTTAAGAGAGTCTCGTTTTTTTTTTTTTTTTTTTTTTTTTCTCTTTTTCTTGCTTCTTAAAAAAAAAAAAAAATGGTCATTTAATTGAAGATGCTGTATTTTAATAAAAATAATTATAATAATTTTGTTACCATTACATTTTTTAACAGTTAACGTAACATACGAGCATCACAGTTTTTCTATTTTTAAATCAACAAATCTTAAATTTATTTAGAAATTGATTAAATCAGATATTTATATAGCTGGAAGAAAAACAAAATGGACATTTCATTGAAGATGCTATATTTTGTAAAAATACTTATAATAATTTTATTACAATTACATTTTTTAACAGTTAACGGAACATACTAACATCACAGTTTTTCTAATTTAAATCTATTTTTTTTTTTTTTTTTTTTTTAATTTAGAAAATGATTAAAACAGATATCTATATGGCTGGATAAACAATTATATTTTATATCAAGAGCCAAATTAAATTGAATATTACAAAATTTAAGAAGTTTTTAAGCAATTCAGTTGCAATTCATTATATATATATAATTTTGAAAATATGTAGACTTGAAGACAAGTGGGCGTGGTCAACAAGAAGAAATATATATATATATATATATATATATATATATAGATATAGATATATACATATGTATATATCACTTGTAATAATAAATTTTGTTTTATGTAAGGATTAGTTACATACTGTTTCCAGCCAGCTATTTTGATTATAAAACTCTTTTTAAAGCTTACATTGCATAACACCATACTTACAGTTAATAACTCAAATAGTGCTTGTAGGAAACTATGATGTGAAAACTACATTTTTATTTAAATGATGAATATGAAGACATAATTAATTACATCACACATACTATAATTAACACAGTCACCTTAATTATTAAAAATCTTTTTTTAAGCTTAATTAAGTTTTAAAACTTATGCATTCACCGTAATTAAAGACATTATTTTTAATAGGCTATTTAAGGAATGTCATATTAAGCAATTTAACGTTTTCTCTTTTACTATTTACTAAAATTATTTTCCAGATATATTTTTTTAAGGACCAAATATTCAACTTACAAGGGTTTATACCGAAAAAGAGAAAAATAGAGATTGTAACGCTACTTAATTTTTATTTTATTCTCAAAAATTCCTAATGAAACATCACATCTATAAAAAAGAAGCAAACATAATTAACATGCATAGATTCTGAATCACTTTCCAACACTGTGAGGTTTCTTTATTGTTTTCATTGTAGATCTAGCAATAATGAGAATTTTTCCAAGTAAAACAATGTGACTATGTTTTTTGTAATTTTATCATCACTATACACGGCTAACAATATTCATTATTTAAAAAGAAAAAGAAAGAAAAGGACTTTCAATAAGCATTCAATTTCAAGGAAACAAAATTTTAATTTATTACTTGAATGTAAATACTTGAATTCATTTAAAAAAAAATAATCAATACATAAAATAATTATTGAGCCTGTATTTTATAGCATTTGGTGAGTAAAAATATCATGCAGCAATATTATATATATCGAAATGTGTATGATATTTCAAAAAGCAAATCAATCAATTACTTCCAATAAATGATATATCTATCTATTTATCTATCTATCTATGTATCTATCTACTTACTTGCCAACCAATTTTAATAAAAAAAAGGGAAAATTTTTGTTGAAAAACCAAAAGATTTCATAAAAAAAGGGAAGATTTTATTTACTTGTTTATTACGTCAAATAGTGGGGAAAAAAAAAATACAGTTTTACAATTTTAATATTTAGAAGCAATCTATAAAAACGTTTTATTATGGATTGATTATGCTAAATATATGAAAGTTTTAAATGAAGTTATTCCTCTTCAACATATAAATATCTACAAAACAGAATCTGTAAGAAATTTATTTAACAATAGACAAAAAGTTTAGTTAAGTTAAAGTATGACTAATTTTTTAAATAAATAGAATATGATTTTTGTGTATGTACATTAATCATACATATAGAAAAAAAATATATGCAGTAGCTAATTATCAGTTTCAAACATGCATAAAACCAACTAAGTATTAATTTTCTTAAATTGATTTGGAAAAAATTTTCCTACCTGAAAAAATTATTCTTAATTTTTGTTTCCCATGTTTACATATTTTGTATAAATATGAGATACAAATATTTAATTTAATCGAGGAAAAATAAACAGATTCATTAAATTCAGCAATAAAGATCTAAAAATAATTACATATGTGAGAAACATTGAGCACTTCCATTGCTTTATTGCTTCTAGAATTGATCATTGATCACAATCTGGGGAAAGGGGGGAGGGAGGGATACAAGAATAATTACAGAGTAAGAAATATTAAACTCTTTCAACTCTACTTCTAGAATCTAATGAAAGAATTTTAAAATTTATATTATCATTTATGTTGCAGATGGATAAAGATTAGAAAACAAAAGATTTCTGCAGAATATTTAATTGATGATCACTAGTTGGAAACAAATGAAAGGGGGGGGGGGAGGTAAAAATAATTACATCAGCAAGAAATATTTAACAATTCTATTTCTTTACATGTTCAAGAATCTCATAAAGCAAGTTTGAAATGAATATTGACATTTATGTTATGGATGGAAAAAGATGGGGAATCAGGAGTTTTCGTAGAACATTTGGGTTTTCTTTTTAAAACGAACGATATCCGTGACTTTTTTAAAAACGGAAGATTTCATCATCTGTCCGGAAAATACGTTAAAAAACCGGAAGTCTTCCAGGAAAACCGGAAAAGTTGGCAAGTATGTATCTAAATATATATATATATATATCTTCCTATTTTTCATATCATTTTGAAAGAAAAACCATATTCGTTTTATTTCATCTTCGTGTTTCATTGAGCTTCTTCTAAATGGAAAATCCCATGTTGTTTTCACTGCATGTGTTTTCAAATGTTCCAAAACAATAGTTGTTTAAGTTTAAAATTGAAAAATTGACTACGGATGTCAAGATGAACCTTACGACTATTATATTTAACTTTCGAATTGAAAAAAAAGGCTAAGAATATAATTATATAATTATGTTGTTATTGTACGGAAAAATACGTGCCTGAGTGGTAATTGCAGGATTTTGCAAGGATTGCAGGAATTGCAGGATTTATCAAGATATAATGGTGCGACAAGATCGGAAGAATTGACAACTATGATATATATATATATATATATACATATATATATTGTCCTCTCAGTAGTGTTTAGTTCAGCTCAAGCTCATCATTTCCCAGTTATGTTCATTTTTGTTATAAAAAGAAAATTTTAAGTTATAACCCGTAAAGGTATGTTTATATTATTAGGAATTGCGTGACGGAGGAATATTTTATCACCACTATCCTATCTTGATTTGTAATACATCAGATATAAGGTAAAGCTAGGAAATTTTGGGCACAGTTCAACAAACGTTATACAAAATCTAAATTTTAATTATTTTTACTAAACTGTTGATGCATACCTTTTAAATGATCCTTCTTCTATGATTTCCATCAGTATTTTGTTGTTATACTATAATTTAAACAACAAATGTAATGAAACCAAGAGAGCTATTTTGTTCTCTCCTTATAGGGTAATAGAGATTGCGCCTAATTTTAACTACAATTAACAATGATAATTGCACTTAAATGACATTGGTATAAGGTTTTTGTAAACAAATATTTTTGTATTACATGTAGGTATTACAATTTAATAATAATAATAATAATATAAAAAGGATTAAAAATGTTATTTAAAGAAAATAAATTAAAGAAGCAGATAAAAAAAAAGAGGACTAGATAATAAACAGTAACATTTAATTACTAGATAATATATTTAACTTAAAATTAATAAAGTTTCCTTTCAGGTTGAATAGTTTCTTGTTTGTTTACCTAATCTGTCGTTGTCTATAATCGTTGATCTTGTTGTTATAAATAGCGCAACCTTCGTGCAACCACCTGTCACAAGTAAAATTTACAAAGAGTCCATGGGAAATCGTTTAATTAAAAAATATTTTGTGATACTACCACTCTATAAAAATTCCTAGAAAGGGTTTTGAAAATTTAAGCAAACATTTTTGAAAACCAGACAAAATAACCACGTTTCGTCTTTGACTGTTCAAGCAACGAACATGCACATTTAATTGGGAACTCCGCTATTGATATTGTAGAACTACCTGGAGTTTCAGAGCGCCCAATGTACTCCTTCCTGTCGATCCTCTATGTGCGCAATCTCTCCTAGCTTTACCATATTAGTATATATTTTAATAGAATTATACATCGATAAAAGACATAATTTATTAATTATGTAAATAAAAATATAATAACAATAATAATTATTATTATTTAAAACAAACCCTGCAACATTCGAGAGCCACGCCTATATCCACGCAAAAAAGGGTTAAAAGGACGTTAACGGCCATGGTTCCTGTACAACTTTCAATCCTTATATTGTGATATATAACCTGCAAATGTTAAAACGTTGATTTTTAAATCATCTTGAATATAAATTTTACGGACGCAAACTTGAAACATATGAAATATATTGTAACATTAGGATATTCATTATCGTTATTTATCATTATCACATTAGATCACGAAGCTAACGAATATTAAATGTCAAACAGGCATTCATGTTTCTTCTGTGTTAATGTTTGAATACTTCGAAGCAATCTTTTAAATAAGATTGGTCTTAAAACCTGACACCAATTCTTACTTTAATGTATTAAGAACGTCATTTTAAATTTTTGTAGTTTTTGTATATGAAGTGCTGGAGTTCCGTACTTGCCAAACTAACCCGGAAGATTGTTAGTTTTCGCCCCTTTTTGTACACCACTTAATTTTTAGAGTAATTCTCTTCAAATATATTTACGATTAAATAAGACGAAAAGTACTCTAAAAAAAGACTGATGAGGAAAAATAGGCGGAAAAGGGTGGGACTAACAATCTTCAGGATTAGGTTGGCAAGTATGGAATCCTATAGTGCAATTTTCTTTTCTTTCTCCGTCGTGTGTTTTCCTTTGTTGAAAATTATTGTTACTTAGTAAGACCCAAATTTGAATGAAGTTTTGATTAACCGAAAGTACTTCAGTACTGTTCCATTTTGAATAATCGAAATATTAACTTATTTCTCCATTTATTCATTTATGTGCACTATTGTAAAGAACAAATTTAAACATTTCCTTTTTTCTTTTTTTTTTAAAGCGAGCAGGCAAAAGTAACAATAAAATACATGATTTTATTTTATTTTTATTTATTCATTTATTTATTTATTTTTAGGTGGCAGCAAGCTTCCATTTGGTGAACGTCAAACAGTTGATCAGAGAGGAGTTGTTCGCATACATAGCGTCAGAAAAGAAGACGAAGGCATTTACAGATGTGTTGCAATTAACGGGAGGGGAGAAAAAGCTGAAAGACCATTGGTTCTGAAAGTTGTTAGTAAGTATGATGTTTCAAGATTTAAATTATTAGAAAAAGAAAAAAAAAAGTTTATTATTTACTACAATCCAAAAGCACATTTCAAGTTTCTCTGGAGTTTGCTTAAATACTTTAACAGGAGAACTAAAATACTTAAATATTTTATACGGAGAATTTAAATATTTAATATAAATGGAGAACCTTAATAGTTTAAACTTCACTCCGTAACTTGACTGAAATTATTCACATATTATTAAACTCTAAAACTTCCCTAACATCAAAAAGTTTACTCTGAGTACTTTTCACACTTCTTTCGAGACCAGGCCCACCAGCGACCGAGAAATTTTGTTCTCGAAGATGTTAGATGTTAGATGCGGAGTTCGATGCGTGGTCGCGCTCGTCGTCATAGCTTTTAGGAGCTTTCTGTAATTTTCTCGGAAACCAGGGTGAATACGGGTTAGGTACCATTAGTAATATCCCCAGAGAGAGCACCTATCTTCAGGGCTAGTACACTAGTGCAGTCAATCGGCTTTAAGCCTAACACCAATATCAACCACCAAGACCAACACCAACTAAATAAAAATTGAGTAGACACTTTACCTTGAACTAACCTAACTTTCAAGGACAATCTACACTTCCGCCGAAATCCACGTCAGATAAACGAAATTCGACTAGACACTTTACCTTCAACTAATAAAACTCTCCACAGACTACTTACGCTGTTAAATTCAGCCCGATTTCAAGCGAGTGAATGACGCCTCACTACCTTACAATAACATATATATAAATTTTATTTTTTTTTCTGTTTTTGAATATCTTAAATTAAAAAATAAATTAAACATTTTATATAATATCCAAGTTATATATTCTGATGAAATATTATATCTTCATTAAAAATGCAGAAAATATGTTTAAATTTCTCCTTTTATTTATTTATTTGTTTAATTTATATGTTTTATTTTAATTTATTTATTTTTTTTATTTTTATTTCATTTTATTTTATTTTATTTTTCTTTTCATTTCGAGAAAGTGTAAAACAATATGCGAATTTAAATTTAAATTAAAAGTAAAAGTAATATATTAAAGTGTTCCAAATTAAAACTTATTCATCGAAGTAATTGAATGCAGAAAATATTTAAAAGAAATTAAAAAGAAAAAAAAGGTCGAGTCACATTTTCTTTCAATACAGTAATTTATAAAATATCGATATTATGAGATTGACTTATTACTTAATTTCATACAAAACAATTTTTATAAATATCATGATATGTATCATTTACCTTATATAAGAATTTTTATTTTTTATATAGCATAAATGAAAGCATTGAGAAACCGCCTTTATCTAAAATGAATACGCAGTAATTTTCTCATTCCAGAAACTAGAAATATAATTTTCCCAGTTTTGCGTATACGATAAATAAATAAACGAAATAAACGAGAATTTCTAGTTTAATTTTTTCTAGATGGTGAAATGGTATATTATAATTAGAATCGTTTGTATTAAAAGAAATTCTCGCTTTGATATCTAGAATTGATTTATAAGCTAGAATTATGGTTAATAAAACTTGCCACTTGCTTTTGGGTTTATTTGTAGGAATTTTTAAACATGTTTGACGATGATGAAACAGGAAAAGGTTCTATAATTTTAAACGAGTTATTTAGAACTTACTATTAAAGGTAAAAAGATTTTTGAAAAGTGACATGAAAATATTTTTCATAGAGCCACAATTTATTTTCTAGATGTTAATCGTAGAGCATTTTCCAGAATTCTAAAGTAAAAAAAAAAAAAAAAAAAAAAAAAAAAACTAATACAATTAAAAAATTTAGAACATAAACGCAAATTTTAATATAACTGACAGGAGTTAAGTGAAATTAAATTTTTCAAATATAAAAGATATTTTTTCTACCTAGTTTCAAATCGAAATATAAGTAATATTAGAATTTTTTCAGAGAAGAATTATTAATATTGTTTTAAGTTTCAATAATTTAAAATAATTTTAAATCTATTTGCAAAATCCCACTCTTATTAGCATATGGAGTAAATTTTAGTAAATTCATAAGTTAGATTATTTTATTTTGGCTCACAATGATTTAATAAAAAATATAAATTGATAGTGAATTATAGTGTTATATATTTAAGAATTATTTATTTATTTATTTTTTTTTTTTACTTTTATTATACATAGTTCTAGAGTTCTAGAACGTTTCTAGAACTTTAACAGCAAACTAGCGATAAAATATGTTTTAAATAATTTTTAAAATAAAATTCCATTGAACATTCTAAAGGTTCAATATAAGAAAAAATAATAAATAATTTTACCTTTTCCTCTTATATATACATAAAACACGTATTAAATATATATATATATATATATATCTTTATATATATATATTTCTTTTGTGCGTGTGTATGTCACTGAACTCCTCCTAAACGGCTGGACCGAGTTTAATGAAATTTTTTGTGTGTCTTCAGGTGGATTCAAGAATGGTTTAGATTTACAATTCACTCCAAATTTTCGAATAGTTTTCTTCTTATTAATTAAAATATGAAAATAATAACCTCCTAATACCTTATAAATAGCCATTAAAATATTAGCTATAATTTAATTGTTGCCAAAAAATTTACGAGTTCATTTTCTTTCGACATAAAAATAAATAAACGTGATTAAATAAATAAGTTAATTAAACGTGAGCTTTAAAAAATTGTAAAAAATTAAATTATGTATCTCACAAATATTGACGTCACTATCGGTTTAAAGATTTCATACGCATTGATAAAGTTCTAATGTAGTTAGTTCTATGATTCAACAGAAAATTTAAAAACATGGTTTATATTTTTTTTCTTATAATTATTTATATTATTAACTTCTCGTGACGTAGTTGAATTTTACACATTGAATTTATTATCTTTATATATATGTTTCTTTTGTGCGTGTGTATGTCACTGAACTCCTCCTAAACGGCTGGACCGAGTTTAATGAAATTTTTTGTGTGTGTTCAGGTGGATTCGAGAATGGTTTAGATTTATAATTCAGTCCAATTTAAATTATTTATTTAATTTTTAATTATGTCTTTTACGTTATAATCGGAATTCACAGTCACCGTTCACAGCGCTCCATACCTGTTTCACTTATATACCACATCCTTACACACAATAAGTTAGTTATTTTTTCTAGCAAAATATTCTCTAGAAATAATTTATATGACAAAACAACGTTTGTCGGGTCAGCTAGTAATATATATATATATATATATGTGTGTGTGTGTGTGTATGTATATTACACAGATAAATTAATATATAGCCTTCAAATAGAACGAATAAGTAGTCATTTTCTGAATCCGTTAAGTAGAAATATAGATTTCCGACCTATGCATATAAGGTATACCAAAAAACTGAATAGACGATATGAACGAGAATTTCTGGTCTACACATTTCTAGATGATGAAAACATATTCAGAATATTCTGAATCTTTTGTATTGCGAGAAATTTTCGCTTTATTTTTTAGCAGTTTCTAATAAACCAAGATTATATTTGTTGTGAAACCCGCCTTTTATATTCGCCTTTATCTGCAGATATTTTTAAATAATTTTGCCCTCGAGAATATAGGCAAACGCTCTAGAAATCTAATAGGTGTTTCTAGAACTTGCTTTCAAATGTAGCTAGAATATATAAGGATGACATGGAACTTTTTTTACTGAAGCAACATTTTAGATTCTAGATGTCAGTTACATAATTTTTCTCATTGTGCATCTTTCGATAATATAGGAAAACACACCAGAATTCAAATAGCGTTATCTAGAACGCACTTTTAATAAAATTTATCTGGATGACATGGAACAATTTATAATAAAGGTACAACTTAATTTCTAGATGTCCGCTGCTAATTTTTTTTCCGCATGTGCTAATTTTTTTTCAGCTAGGGAAACTGAACAGTGTTAAATGTGATTGCATCAAATATATTTGTAATTGTGTTTATTATTTTACGTTGCTGGTAATTAAAAATATTGGGATTTAAAAAGTACAATTTTGTAATCACAAAAACAACATTTAAACATTTATTAAAATTATATATAAATAAATAAATAAATAAATTCTTTAACAAATTATACGTAATATAAAGCAAAATTTTAAATTCCAAATATTGTGCAAACATTACATATTTCGAAAATAAACTTTGGTAATTATAATTGTAAATGCTTAAATATCTAAAAGAAAATATTTATGTAGTAATATTTTTTTTTCTTAGTCACTATCGAAATGTATTCTGTATAATATACCAAAACAAATGTAAAATATTCGTATATTTAAAAATAAACGATATTCATCTTGTAGAAATACTAAAATGGTGCTTTTAATGTATATCATAAGTATATTATTTTCATTCATAACCAGAGAGTATGTCTTCATTAAGTAGCAGTTTCCCTCGAGAGTACTGATAGATTCACACATTTTCTCTTTTTTTTTTTTTTTCTTTTTTTTTTTTTTTCTTTTTTATTAGTTCTACTTACAGGATTTTGGAAAACCTGTCAGCCTATATATATACATATTTAACCGAAAATTAGTACTTCACTGGTTTTCAATAAAAGTACACACTTTATTCAACTGCATTTCTTCAGATGAATTCAGTTTATGAAAAATAATAGTGAACTATATCCCACGTTTCTTATACAATTTTTAAAGACGATATTATCTTATTTACGAAACATGTACTTAAAAAATTCCCACCATGTTTATATAACAAGCTCATTATCAAGTAAAATATTGAGTTGTTCGGAAAGTAATTTCGTTTCTCTCAGCAGAGGACTTAATTGTAATTTTGTGACACCATCTTCACAATTAAGCTACATCACCATTATATATTGTGATAGCTGATATAGCAAGGCTTGCTTCTGAAAAAGTTCGTTTTATTCTGCTCAATAGGTTTTGATTGGTGTCCTATCAAATAAAGAAAATCGGAAGCGACATTTTCTGCATATTTTATTTTTGCTTTCAAAAAGGCGAATATACTGTTCAAACAAGGAAAAAAGTATACGATGTGTATACAGAAAATGTATTTAAAGAACGCCAGTGTCAAAACTGGTTTACCAAATTTTCTTCCGACAATTTTGACGTTGAAGATGCATTACTTTCCGGAAAACCAGTTTATGCTAATGAATACAAAATGAAGTATTAGTTTTTTAAAACTGGCAAATAACAACTCGTGAGATCACTAAGAAACCGATCAAAGTGGAAAATATATAATTCAATAAAATATTTATACAATTTAAGAAAATCGTCTTTTATTTTCAAGGGAAAAAAACGTAATTTCTTTCTGCTCAACACAATACATGCGAAGATATTTCAATTTTGAAATTATGATTGCATTAAAAATGTTAATGAATGCTTTTAATGTTTTACATTTTTGAAAATTAAAAATTCAGGTATTCAGTTTAAACATGATGCTATTTAGAAAGCAATAAATATATTATATATTTTAACCTATTAAAAAATAATTTTACTGACACCATTTTAAACTTCGCATAATAAGTAGAGAATTTAATAATTCTCAAATTACATGAACTTTTAAAACTGCAATTTTAAATGTTTAAATCTCAATATTTTTACAAAAGATTTTTATTTCATAATCATTTTCGAAACTTTCCTGTACAATGTATCAAAACAAATGTAACATGGACTTGTACTAAAAAAACGATTAATTCTTCCTGTAGAAATACTAAATGTTACTTTTAATAGCTGCACTTTGTATGTTAATTAGTAACTTTATGAAACATTTTAATGGAGATTCAACAATTTCATCCATTATAAGAGAGTCTCTGTCGTCGCTAATTAGCAGTTCCACTCGGGAGTAACTTGAAGTTTCTCCAAGAAAAACGTTAATTCGCTGAATGAAGAGAAAAAAAAAAAAGCTAAGCATTTATTTAGTCGAAAAAGAATAATGTAATTCAATGTTCTTTTAATGAAATTGTTTCAGTCTATCGTGAAGATTTTCCTACATGTATTTAAAAATTATTCGATGGATTAATTAAACTTTCTATGGGTAAACATAATAATGACAAGATAAAATGATAAAATCTACTGTTTAAGTACATGCAGAATCCCCCCCCCCCTCACAAAAAAAAAAAAAAAAAAAAAAAAAAAAAAAACTAAGAAGAACATTGAAAAACTATTCTTATAATTGAACATATTAGATATTTTGAGCTATATACGAATTTATTTATTTGATTTTTTTTTTTTTTTTTATGTTAGTAATGTTCATTACTGTGTTACAAATAGATGTATGTACACTATTATTTTAACTAGAGCTAAAAATTACCCTTGATAAAAAAAAAAAAAAATAGATTTATTTATTTTTTATTAAGTTTGAAAAGTTATTTATTCATAATTTCTTACTTTATTTATGTTTTTAATTTTTTCTCGATGTGTAAAATTTAGTTAATGCGTTGTTATTTACAGTTTTTTTAGGTTGATTTCTTTAGAAATCGACCTATTGCAATCACTTCGTTTATCTATCTATCTATATAATAATAATAATAATTTTGTCATCACGATAACTCCCGAAATAATACTACAAATCGAACCAAATTTGGACAGTAAACTGATCTTATAAATATCTTGGATGAGTTCGTTAACCAAGTTGCTTCGACTTTTTGTTTTCATGTGGCAGCCACTTGAAAATTTCAAACCGACATTGTAAAAAGCATATTTAAAGCAAGATTTGCTTGAATTTTGATGTAAATACAGGACACATAAGGGTCTCGATGAACTTTATTAATAAGGTTTATCCGCCATTTTTAATAAAGTGGCGTATATCTTAAGTTAAGTGGGGCCACTAGAAATCAGGCTACCACTTGAAAATTTAAAATCACAATAACTTCCGAAATATTACTCCAAATCGAACCAAATTTGGACAGCGTCTTAACTTAAGTTATGGATATCTTGGATGAGTTTCTTAACCAAGTTGCTCCACCATTTTGTTTTCAAGTGGAGACCACTTGATATTTTCAAATTCAAGTTGTAAAAAGCATATTCCGAATTTGTTTGAATTTTGATGTATACATAGACTATATAAATGTCTCAATGAAGTTTATTAATGAACGTATCCGCCATGTTTAATAAAGTGTCGGATATCTTAAGTTAAGCGGGGCCACTTGAAATCAGGCTACCGCTTAAAAAATTTAAAATCACGATAACTTCCGAAATAATACTTTAAATCAAACCAAATTTGGACAGTGTCGTAACTTGTGTTATGAATATCTTGGATGAGTTTCTTAACCAAGTTGCTCCATCATTTTGTTTTCAAGTGGAGACCACTTGAAAATTTCAAATTCAAATTGTAAAAAGCGTATTCCGAATTTGTTTGAATTTTGATGCATACATAGATTATATAAGTGTCTCAATGAAGTTTATTAATGAACTATGGATTATCTCTCCAAAAGTCACCAAAAAAGTCGCTAAGTAGAAAATTCGCCAAATTTGGCGCCAAATGCCTTACCTGCCACATTGGAGCTTTTTAATGCGTTTTTAAGGGAAAATTAGGCTATTTTAACGTTAAAACAAAGTAGAAATGCAGAAAATTAACATTTAAACAACTTACTAAGCCTCTTTGAAAGAATTTCTAAAAGAAAAAAAAAATGAATTATTTTCAAATTTGCAACAATATCTTAGATTAATTAGTTCACTGAGCAACTTTGTCTGTCATTTTGATCCAAGTGGCAGCCACTTGATTTTTCAACTCGATCACTTTTGAGATTCAGAATTAATTCCAACTATATTTGTACAGTAGTCTTATCTCACAAATGCGTTTGATATATTTGTCAACTTGTTCCATCATCTTTTTTCCAAGCGCTGGCCACTTGAAAAATTTAAATTCACATAAAAAGGTATTTATGAACCGATTTTCTTAAAATTCCATATGTAGATAGCCTACATCAATATTTCTAATAATTCGTTAATAATTTGTAGCCGCTATTTTGAAACAAAATGACGGCTACTTAAAAAGGAAAAAGAAATCAACCTACCCTTCCGAATAAGCCGGAAGGACTTGTTTTTTTTTTTTTTTTTTTTTTTTTTAAGAAAGCCAAATAAAGATTATGCTTCTTGTCTTTTAATCATTGAAATATAATAGCATATTAATAATATAATAATAACGTATAATACAATAATATAATACATACAAGATTATGATATATATGTTTTGACCACTAAAATGCAATGATATTATATGCAGAATTTATCCTTAACATCGTGTTTCAAACCGTTTAAAAAATAACAGTCACTGATTTTTTTTTTTTTTACTCACCATAATTGCATATTTATTCACTTTATTCGTTTAATTTTGCGATGTCTCTTTAGATATTTATTCGTAGTTATATTTTGATTGGCTCTTATTGTTTATTTTCCTAATATGTCAGGCAATTTAATAGCGACATTTTGGATTTTTAAATCCTTTGCAATTATCAAAAACAATTAAGTATTTTTTTTTTACTTTATTCTATCTATCTATATATATATATATATAAAGAAAGTACTAGATTCGAGAAAATATTCGAACTCCAGATTTGATGGATGTACACGTTTTGATTTGCATTGAACACGATTTAGCTGTTTTTAAAAAATGTCTGTCTGTGTGTGTGCATCACAAATATTTTATACGTTGTATCTCAAGAAGTTTTTTTTTTTTTTTTTTTGCTGAATTTTTAACATGAAAGTACATATTAATAATGTATTAACGTGTGATTGTAAAATTAATATAAATTATTTATAATAGTAGTAGTAAACCAGTAAAAAAAAAAAAAAAAAAAAAAAAAAAAAAAAAAAAAGTGCATGTGGGAGAATCGCTTACCACACTAGGGTGGGCGGAAGTACCCTCCCCTATAAGTGTAAATTTTCAATATGTGTATCTTTTGAAAGATCTCGTATATATATATATATATATATATATATATATCCGTAAATTAGTGTTATAATTTTTTCAGATAAAAATCGTTTGCATTTATCATGGAAAATAATTTTTATCAATAATAATTTAACAAGTGATTTGTACAGCATGAAATGTGTAAAATTATGTAAAGAAAATCTTGTAGTGGTCATATCATACTAGTTCCCCCTTGTGCTAATTTTCTCTTGAGAATGGTGTTGTAAGAAGACATGTTTTTCAGCTTAATTCTCCTATTGTATAAAATTCTAAGGAATAGTTTACCTTTTTAACGTTATTTATGTTTCGTGTGTCTAATTTTTGCGTTATTACATATACTTCTTTAACCTTACATAGCATATGTGCATGGTATCCATGTTTCCCGTTTTTCAAGTGAGTCACCATATCGAAAAGTTTTATCACAATTTTCAGTTTATTTAATCGTTGATAATACTCATGAAACATTCTGTTTTAGAAATACCAGTGATAAAGTTGATTTTTAAATTAGAAACAATGGCCGCTATGCACATTTAGAAAAGTTAATTTATGTATGGCATCCTTAGAATGCACTTCCAAGGATTGAAAATTACCCATATAATTATTAGAGATGGAGATAAATGTCTACATATTTTCACACAAAAGTGTTGACAGATTAGTTAGAAATTAAATTATACATGATTTTATTAATTTACGCTATATTTATTTATTTCGTATTTTTATAAGGGCAATCTTAAAATGTCATATTTTGGTAATACTTCTTCAGTCTCAAATTATCGTCGGTACTTTGAGAGACAGTTTTAGTCAGTTTTCTTTTCTTCTTATATACCTTAAGATTTCTTTGACACTATGATAAAATTTTATCAACAGCTTATTAGGGTAGAGGGCACGTTTAGTTTTTGGATAATGTTGGTATATGGAAAATATCAGTGTATAAAAATTTAGTATGTTTCTCCTGGAATTTAATCCTCTAAAACTTTTAATTTGTTGTGTAAAGTTCCGCACATTTTTTTTCACCCATACGCAATGTATATGGACTTTCCTTTAAGTGTGATACAAAAAAAAAAAAAAATTGTTCAGTGAGACACTTTTTTTTTTTTTTTTTTTGGAAAGCTTGCATTATGCCATTAAGTATGAAAATAATATCGTTCATGTGAGCACCACGACTTCTGTGTACCTACCGCATTCTGTCAGCCCAATTTTCCATCACTCTTTCACATGAATTTGGTGTTATTGCACGAATAACACGTTCAATGTTGGCTTTTAATTGCTGAATTGTTATTGGATTATCAGCACAAACTTGTGGCCTAGCATATCCCCAACGAAAACAATCGATCGCATCGATTAACTGAATAATGTCAACCTTGAATTCTTCTCAAAATTCTCTCAGTATTCACATATGAACACTGATTTTGATAGAAAAATTTAATAACTTCGAAACGTTGTTCAAGCGTGTATCTTTGAATGATTAAATGACGTAGCATACTAAACACAAATGACACAAGAAATAATACGAAGTGTTGCCATTCTAACCATTTAAATTTGTATCATCCCTATTGGAAAACCCTTTACAACTATAATTTCAATAATTATTAAATAAGAATCAAGTTGAAGATTTTTTTTTAAACACAATTTATATTAGGTTAAATGTTTGTGAAATAACATAACCAGAATTTTATTTAAATATTTAATAGGAAAGCTTTAACTGATTAAAAATAAACAAAATAAAATAAATAATTATAATAATGTATATTATAATTTTATTCATTCTATAATTATGAAAAAAGAAAGGAAAAGGAGATTTCATACATGCGTTTTAGCCTATTATATAATTCTGAATTTTCATTTGTTTTGATGTAATAAATTATTTGGGAAAAAAGAATATATATATATATATATATATATATATATATTTAGCATTATTTTATTTGTAATTTTTAACTTAATTTTCTATTCTAAATTAATCTGATACAATATAAGCATATATTTAAGAAATGTTATTATAAAAATGATCTATAGTTTTCGGAGAAATTTTCAACTTGTTTATTGTTTTTAATTTGTTTCTTTAAAACTGTGTTTAACATACACTGTGTTAAACAATATCCAGGAGTAAAATAATTATCATCGTTATTGCATTTATTGTATCACTTGACTGATTTACCCTATTTTCTGACGAAAAATTTTACTGCAAATTTTACTGACGAAAAACTAATGAGTGATATTTTACCAAAATGACCCCCTTTTTACAATATACTTGTATACACAGAATTACTATATACACAATATATTTGTATTTAAAATTATTTATATATATATATATATATATATATATATGTCAAGAAGATTCTGAAGAAGACTTGAGCTATAGGAAAAGGGTCCGCAAAAAACTCCAGGAACACTAAGCAGTCGCAATAACTAAAGGAAAAATAAACTGTAGGCCGTGAAGAATAAGAATCAATTATTTCGCATCAAACATCTTTATTTAGGCAATATGGAAATCAAGAAAGTTTTTTAATAAAAATTATTTTCAACTGTCTATTATAAAGTTTAACAGACATACAGAGGGTTAGATGAGAGAGAGAGGGGGCTTCGCGATTACGTGTTCTTACGTCAAGATTGAAGAGCGAATTCTGAAGTTGACTCTATTGCAATTCAGATCAGACTGCTGAATTACGCCAAGAATTTTGAAAAAGTGCCAAATTTTATAGCCAAAGATATTCCATTGTTTCTAGATCAAATTAATATAAATATTTTGAATTTAGCAAAACCGTTACAGAACCAACGCCAATTATCTACGCCAAGTTTTATCGACAGAAGACCGTTAAATAAGCGAGACATCAAGTCTGTGATTTATTGCATATCCTATCATTAAAAAATATAAATTACTCTTTATTGATATCATAACGGAAAGGTATTGCTTAATTTAGCTTCAAATAAATAAACATACGCAATTTAAAAGAATGAAAATGTAATTATGTATCCAACGGTTTATAACATGGACATAATTTTTTTTTGTATTTTATTTATTAAATGATTTAGAAGAGCTTATAATTCTGAGAGATGTCATTTAAAAGGAATATGTTTTTGTTCTCAGAAGATTTATTAATAGCATAAGGGATAAAGTATTATTAGAATTAAGATATTTATTATAGACAAAAGCGAATAAATAAAAGTAATTTAGAATTTCGTTATCTATTTTTATTAGCCATTTAATTTATTGAAAATATAATAATTACTTATTGCCTTTATTTAAAGTAATAATTAAAACTCATATATGTGAAGGAACGACTTCACAATATATATTGTAAATTATTACGCAACATACATATTTTTATCAAGAACAATTAGAAAGCACGGTACAAGTGTATTACATATTAAATTTAAAACATTTCAAGTATAATATTTAATAATATAGTATTTATTATATTTGTATTATATAAAATTTATTATTAACAAAAATCAGCTGAGAATATAGCATTTTCTTTAATAACGAGTCGACATTAGTTTTTTAATCAACAAACTTCCTGTAGTATACATATAATTTCTAAAAAGATAAATGCTACTTCTCTTACGGGAAATATAAACACCTAAAAACATTCATTTTGTCTTGGAAGATTAATTGGTTTTCACAATTTTCAATATACATAATATCCTACCGAAATTACTTTCTTTCATATTTTAAAGATTAATATGTTGGATTAATTTACTTTTTCTGACGTAAACATCAAGTATAAAAGAAGTTTTAGTTTGTTTAATATAGTCTTCCATTCTTTATTTAACGTTAGGATTAAATCACATTTATTTGTTAGCCCTTATGGTACGATTTTTTGGTTTCTGTCCAAAGTCGAAAAGGTTATTATTTATTACCTTTTAAAGTAACCATAGTTAAATATATTTGGAGGTCATTAGGTTATTTAAAGGTAACACAAGTTCTTATCATTTTAGTAAAAATGTCTTCTTGTATAAATAACATATTTTTTATTATTCAAAGACCAAATGAAGGACTCTCAAGTTTTTTTCTACTTTCTTTTTTTTTTATGCGTATATATGCATAGTAATATTTTCCTTATTTAAAATGATAAATAAAGTACTATTAAATAAGTTCTGTTTTAAAATATCCGCTTTGAGCAGAAAAGCATCGTCCAAGCTTGTATTAAGAGTGTTAAGAAGAAAAAAATGTGAAAGAGCTGAAAAATGAAAATTTATAGATATCTACAGTTCTGATAAAAGTTTCAGAAATAGAAAATGTATTTTAATCATCGTATTTATTTTTCTGTATAAAACACAGGTTAGTGAGAAATTTGTGAAAACCTATTCAGCTAATAATATATTGCTTTTATTTAATTTTTTGTAATAAAAACCATTTCATATACAAATTTTCTTTTAACAAAATTAGGTTATTTCTAATAAGTTGTAGAACTCGTAGCTGCATATCCTACACTGATAAAAAACATAACGCAGTCATCGAGAATGAATAAGTGGTCATTTTCTCAATCCTCAAAGGGGAATATAGATTTCATAGGTATGCGTATAAGGTAAAATAATAAACTGTATCGACGAAATAATCGAGAATATCTAGTCCATATAATTCTAGACGGCGAAATATTATTATGATTTATATGATTATCATGAATCCTTTGTAGTACAAGAAATTTTCGCTTTATTTTCTAGAAATGGATCATTAACCAAGATTATAGTTACTAAAGCTTACCTGTTGTGTTCGCATCTGTTTGGAGGTATTTTCTAATAGGTTTGCCTCGATAATATAGACAAACGCTCTAGAATTCTAAAAGGGGTTTCTAGAACTCGCTTTCAAAGGGGACTAGAATTTATAAGGATGACATGGAAATATTTTTACTAGAGCCACAAACTATATTCTAGATGTTAGTTACAGAAATGTTTCCGAGTGTATTCAAAATTCTGTTAATACAAATAGAAAAAATATACCGTCTTCAACTAGAACGAATAAGTAGTCATTTTCTGGATGTAAACTAGAAATATACATTTCCAAACTGTACATATAAGGTATGAATATAAGCTGAATAGACGAAATCATCGAGAATTTATAGTCTACACATTTCTAGACAGTGAAACAATATTACAAATACTATCAGTATTATGAATCTTTTGTATTACGAAGCATTCTAGCTTGATTTCATAGAAATGGGTTGAACTCGAACTACAGTTGCTAAAACTCGTCTCTTGTTTTCGCATTTATTTGCAGAGATTTTTAAATAAGTTGAACCTCGATAGTATAGAAAAACACTCTAGAAATCTATTAAGGATTTGTAGAACCCGATTTCAATATTTTATCAGGATAACACGGAACAATTTTTACTAGAGCACCAGCTTAATTTCTAGATGTCTGTTGCATGCGTTTTTTTCCGCTAGGGAAACTGAACAGTGTTAACTGTGATTGCATCAAATATGTTTGTAACTATGTTTATTATATTACATTGTTAACAATACTGTGATTTAAAAAGTACAATTTATTAATCACAAAATCATAGAAAAAAAGTAAAATATTTCGCAAATTATACGTTAATAAAGAGTAGAATTTAAATTTCCAAATGTTATGCAAACATTATATATTTCAAAAATTAAACTTCAATAATTATAATTTTAAATGATTATATATTTAAAAGAAAACATTTAAATACTAATATTATTATCATTTTTTTATTCACTTTTCTATATAATATACCAAAAACAAATGTAAAATATTCTTATATTTAAAAATTAACAAAATTTGTCTTCTGGAAATACTAAAATGGTGCTTTTAATGTATATCCCATATATGTTAATTAGTAATTTTAAGAAATATTTTAATAAGATTCCGTAATTTCATTCAATATGAGAGAGTATATCTTCGCTAATTAGCAGTTTCCTTCGAAAGTATCAATAAACTCACACATTAATTTTTAAAGTAATGCTACTTACATGATTTTAGAAAACTTGTCAGCCTATATAACGGGTGATCTAAATGTCACAGAAAAAATTAAAAGTGTGTTCTTTAAAATAGTACTTACACTTGTTCTATGCGGTTTTCACCAAAATGTACAAAAAAAAAAAAAAAAAAAAAAAAACTGGGGAATTATTTTACGCTATATTTATATTATCTTCTCACATTTTAAACAGATACGCCTAATCAAATGAGCCATATCGGTAATTTTGAAGCTTTTTATCAGACTTTCGGATTGCGTAACGTCTGGCGGTCATCTTACTGATGACGGCCGTCACATTGAATATTTATAGTCCTAGCTACGTTGATGAAGGTTCTGCACCGCTGTAAAAATGTAATTTTACAATTATGGTGTCACCTGGGGAAGAATATTTAAACTGATTTTTAAATAAATATTTTGTTACCTAAAATAACCCGATGTTTTTCCGTGTATTTCAGTGAAAACCACATATTGCTACGGCCAAAACTTCTTGAATAGTATATGTATATTATTTTGTCAATGAATTTTGGATCACCTTGTACATACATATTTAAGCGAAAATTAGAACTGACACTAGATTTCGATAAATGTATACATGCTATTCAACTGCACCTCTTCAGATGAGTTCAATTTAATTAAAATTAATAGTGAACTATATCCCATGTTTCTTAGAAAATTGTTAAACAGAAAATTATCCTATTTAGAAAATGTGTATTTAAAAAAATCCCCACAATGTTTATATAACAAATTCATTATCAAATAAAACACATGTGAAGATATCTAAATTTTGAAATTATGATTGCATTAAACGTATTCATGAATGTTTTTAATATTTTACATTTTTGAAAATTAACAATTCAGTGATTCAATCTAAGCATGATTCTATTTAAGAAGTAAAATTAATTTTAATAACGCCATTTTAAACTTCATATAATGTATAGAAAATTTATTCTCTAATTGAACGAACTTTTAAAATTGTAATTTTAAGTATTTAAATCTTATTATTTTTATAAATGTTTTTTATTTCATAGTGTTTCGAAAACTTCTTTGTACAATGTATCAAAACAAATGTAACATGGAATTATATTTACTAAAAAAAATTAATTCTTCCTGTAGAAATATTAAATGTTGCTTTTAATAGCTGCACTGCGTATGTTAATTAGTAACTTTGTGAAACATTCTAATAGAGATTCAACAATTTTGTCTATTATGAGAGAGCCTCTGTCGTCTCTCATTAGTAGTTTCAGTCGGGAGTAACTTAAAGTTTCTCCAAGACAAATGTTAATTCTCTGAAGAAAAGAAAAAAATATAGCTAAGCATTTATTTAGTAGAAAAAGAATAGTCAAATTGTATGTTCTTTTAATGAAACTGTTTTATTCCATCGTAATGACTTTCCGACATGCATTTAAAAATTATTCCTTGGATTAATTAAATTTTCCGTGAATCATAATAATGAAAAAAAAAAAAAAAAAAAAAACCTAAGAATATTAATAAAATTAATGTTCTAATAGAACATCTTGATTATTTTTATGCATTAATTTTCTGATTATTTTACTGTTAGTAAAGTTTATTGTCATGGCATAAATAAGTTTAGAATATATATATATATATATATATTCTCTAGAGCTGTAAGTTGCCTTAATAAAAAATAAAGTTTTTTTTTTTTTTCAAGTTTGAAAATTTATTTATTCATTTCATTCAATTCTTTATATATATATACAATTATACAACGACAATATGATTCTTATTTTATAACATCGAAGCTGTTGTTTATATATTTATATGCATAAAAAAACATATTTTATTTATAAATTTAGTCATTTTTACCTTCATGGCATAAGCTTTCTGTGAAAATATGATGAAATTTTCTGCAAGAGCTCGTTAGAATATAGGACACATATCCCCTTTTGGGATAGTGTTGTTGTGTACGAAATATCGGCCTATGAAAATCTAATATTACAGCACCGGGATCTTAATCCTCTAAAACGTTCAATCGGTTTTATAAAATTCTGTATTTTTTTTTTTTCAACCATGTAATTTATACTATACAACTGTAATTTAGATATTTATGAAAAAAGAGTGAAGATCAAGAATTTTTTAAACACAATTTGTGTTAGGTAAAATATTTGTGATATAACAAAATTTTATTTGTTGATTCAATACAGAATCTTTAATTGATAAAAATAAATAAATAAATAATGTATATTATAAAGTTAAAATATTTATATGAAATTATGAAAAAAAAGGAAAAATAATAGTTTCAGCATTTTTTTTACTGGCGTTTTTGTCGATTATATAATTTTGAATTTTTATTTATTTGGTTACAATAATTTATTTTGGTGGAAAAAAAAAATAATTAATAATATTTTATTGGTAAATTTGAACTTAATTTTCGATTATGAATTAATTTAAAGAAATATTGCATGAATTTAAAAAATGTTGAAGCTATCGTAAATAGCTATCGGAGAAATTTTTCAACTTCTTTTTTGTTTTGAATGAGATTCTTAAAATATACACACACACACACATGCACTGCGTTTAACAATATCCAGAAATAAAATAATAATCATCGTTATTATATTAATTGTATCCCTTGACTAGTTTAAACCATATTAAAATTTTACTCACAAAAACATACTAATTAGGGTTGCTTTATATATGTATATATATATATATTACTTTAAAAAATAAACAAGAAGCACAGTTTTTCGGTACACAAAACAGAAAAAAAATTTAGTATTTTCCGAAATCAATTACACATTATATATATATATATATATATTTTTTTTACAAGAACATTTTAAGAATACATTATAAGAATACATTACATATTAAATTCATTTTTTTTTCAAATAATATATTTAATACTAAAGCATTTAATGTTTTTCTGATACATATAATTTGTTACTTTAAAACAATTTCCTCAATCGCTATAACATTTTCTTTAATATTGAGTTGACATGAGATCTGTAATCAACAAATTCACCAAAGCATATACAGAATTTCTAAAAGATAAATGTTACTTTTCTTACGGGAAATATAAAAACATCAAAACATTTATTTTGTCTTGAAAGATTAATTTGTTTTCACAATTTTCAATGCACAAAATACCCTACCAAAATTACTTTCTTTCTTGCTTTTAAGATTAATATGTTGGATTAATTTACTTTTTCCGACGTAAACAGCAAGTATAAAAGAAGTTTTAGTTTGTTTAATACAGTCTTTCATTCTTTACTTAACGTTAGGATTAAATCACATTCATTTGTTAGTCGTTGTTGTACAATATTTTAGTTTCAGTCCAAAATCGAAAAGGTTATTATTTACTGTCATTTAAAGTAATGATAATTAAATATATTTGAGGGTATTAGATTATTTAAAGATGACATAAATTCATATCCTTTTTGTGAAGTATTTTTCATGTATAAACGATACTTTTTTTTTTTATGATTTTTCTATAAAGATCAAATAATTGGCTCCCAAAATTTTCGCTTTTTTATTTATTTTTTAATCTTTATATATGCAAAATAATATTTTCCTTAGAAACTCAAGAGATAATTTTACACACTATCACAATGCAGCTAAAATGGTTGGAAGGATGTGGGGAATCTCCACCTCCTTTCTTAAAATATGGTACTCAACAATAATAGAAAAATTATTAACTTACGGGGATGGCATTTGGGGGGGTAACCTGTCAGTTGCTGCTCAGACAAACTTAAACTCAGTCCAGAGGAACTTCCTCCTCCAATCATCAAGAGGATATAGAACAATCTCCACTGACGCCATCACTGCTGTTACGGACATTCCCCACGTCCATCTTCAGCTTCAACAGACATACTTAAAAACAAACATTCTTTAATAAAAAAATATTTCTTTGGTAAAAACCCTTTTTCCAAACACAGAAATACAACCCACAGTCAATAGTTTGAATATTCATCCCGGCAAAGATGTTGCTTCACAAATAGTAAATTGTAACAAAAATAGCTTTTCTCCTTCTGCTCATGTGGCTATCTACACAACTCCAAAACGGACCACGGTGTGGGTGCGGCCTTTTGTGTGATGACCGATGGTTCGGTTGTCCATCAGTGGGCGGGCAGACTGGCCAACTATAACTCGGTTTTCCAAGCGGAATTATTCGTGATCCATATGGCCATAGACTGGGTTATGGCTAATATTAATAACTATCCCTCCCATAATATTTTCAGTGACAGTCTGTCAGGTTTTCTAGCCATTGCACGCCCCAGGAGTAAACATCCACAGGTTATCTCAATTAAATCAAAAGTTATTAATCTGGCTAAACATCTTTCCCCGGCACATGTTTCTGCCCACAGGGGAGTTCTCGGCAATGAACTTGCTGATTCACAATTACATAGAGATTGGCAGGAACTGTGGGATACTTCTCCAAAGGGAAGATACACCTTTAATCTCATCCCACTCGTAAAATTAAATTATTGGTGTCTTCCCCCCCTCCCCCGTGACTGCTTTTCTGACAGGTCATGGCCCATTTCCATCCTATTTATACAGATTTCATTTCCGACGCTCTCCTCTGTGTCCTTGCGGGGAGGAGGGAACTCTTAATCACTATTATTACTACTGCAGTTTAACTTCTGCCTTCCACTTAAGAAATCCCACTCCCAGGCCAGCCGATTGGCTGTTTAATATACTCAATAGAAAAATCCTGCTTTCTAAACTAAATAATATATTTGAATTTCTTATGAATATGACTAATCTCACAGATTAATCTCACATCTACTTGCTCTATATGTCATCGAACCTTCACAAAATCATCTTTTCATCAATCTTGTGCTGTGGGACATTTCAACACATAAAATATCGCCATCAACGACTGCAGCCTATTATCTTGTTTCTCAAAATCAACATAAAAGAACCTCCCAGTTAATCGACACAGCTTAATAGTTATTATGGTGCCACTTGTCGCGTGGGGCACAGCCCGGCACATATAACACTTAGTTTTCCTGCTTAAATTAACAACAACGTTGCCCATTCTCGAGAAGGATTTCATAAAGACTTTCACAGCACAAAAATTTATAAAGACTTTCCGAGCACCATTTTTTTTTTCATGAACTCTCAACAATACCTTGCTACCAAATATCTTTAAGCCACTTGTCACTTTTCTACCAGCATAGAATATGCCGCTCCTTGTCGCGTGGGAGACCTGTTTCTAGCGGCTTTTGTATTTTTTTTTTTTTTTTTTTTTTTTTTTTTAAGAGTTTAAATAAACTCCGGAAGAGGGGCCTAGCATAGCTGCAATCGCTCGACACTGCTCCTAGAGCGGTGAGCGGCACCGCTTCCCTGTTAATTAATTACTAATCTAAAATATTTCACTGGGCAGGAAAGTATCGTACAAGCTTGTATTAAGAGTGTTAAGGGGAAAACAACGTGAAATAGCTGTGAAATGAGAATATATAAATATCTATGATTCTAAAAAAAACTTCAGATTCAGAAACTGTGTTTTAATTATTGTATTTATTTCTCTATATGAAAGATTGCTTATTGATAAGTTTGTGAATAATTATATGTACAAGTTGTAGAACTCGTACCTACATATCCTATTCCCCATTCAGTTAATATTCGTGTGTAATTGTTATTCTTGCAGTTATTTCTATGTCTCAAAAATATTTACTGTTAAAGGTTAACCCTATAAGAATATTTAAACTATTATATAAAACATAAAAATAACTTTCCTAATCCCGAACACTCATACGGACAGAATAAGAGACAAGATAGACTAATTCAAATTATAAACATTCTTAAACATCATTAGGAATTGTTAAGAATAATTAATGTAAAAGAAAATGCAATTTCAACAATTTCCAATCATAGCCCTTAATGTAATTGAATAGTTTTATGTGATCCTGTAAATCTCAATGTTGATAATTACTATATTATATATAAAAAAAATTTTGGCGCACATGAATAATAAATTTGAATTTCATTATGACTTTTTACAAAATAAAGATATCGAATTCTGATTTATAGAAGTACCTCTTGTAAAACGCAATGCCTAAGATTTTTTGGGTGTCCAATTACCTGAAACATGCACTGAGAAAAAAAAATATATACCGCCTTCCTCTAGAATGAATAAGTGGCCATTTTCGAAATCCCTTAACTAGAAATATATAGATTTTCAATCTATGCGCATATAGCACGCCAATAGACTGAATAGACGAAATGATCGAGAATTTCTAGTTTACACATTTCTAGATGGTGAAACAATATTCTGAATATTCCGAATATTCTGAATCTTTTGTATTGCGAGAATTCCTCGCTTGATTTTCTAGAATTGTGTAATAAAACAAGATTATAGTTGCGGAAACATGCCTCTAGTAGTCACCTTTATTTGCAGAGTTTTTTAAATAACTTTGCCCTCTAGAATATAGGCAAACGCTCTAGAATTCTAATAGGGGCTTCTAGTACTCGCTTTCCAAGCGGACTAGAATTTATAAGGATGACATGGAACTATTATTTCTAGAGACAAAATTTAGATTCTAGATGTCAGTTACAGAATTTTTTTTTTTTTTTTTTTTTTTTTTAGTGTGGGTGGCATTTGTCCCATTTTCAATAGTGCCCGTAGTAAACTTGAATAACATATATAAGTTTCAAGAAATTCCATTATTATTTATATGGGTTATGGGAGATATATAGACTAAATTAAATCATAACTATACTCAAATATCGTTTGAAAGTGTTAAAAACAATTAATGAAAATGAAAATGCAAAGAAATGTTTTTCCAAGAAATTCCAGTTAGAGTCACTAATGTAACTGAATATTACTGTGTTAGTCTGTAAATTTTAATGCTAACCATTATTAATATATAGGAAGGATTTTATTGTGCATACATATTGTTAATATCAATACCATTATGATTTATGCAAAATAAAAATATTAAAATGTCATTTAAAAAATAATTCTCATAGAGTGCAATGCTTTCGAATTCTTTCATGTGTCCTTATAGACAACCAAATGGTGATATTTATCCTATTTTCAATAGGGAACATCCCAAAGTCAACTTGAACAATATGTGTCAGTTTTAAGATATTCCATGAATTTTTAGAGCGCAGATAGACGGACAACAATCAAAGAAACAAAAATCATAAACACTATTCAACTTTGTTTAGAAACCTATTAAAAATGCAATTTTCTTTAATACAAACACAAAAGTATTCAGAAACTACTGAAAATAACAATTATTTTGTTGTAAAAGACACCAGAACTCATATGCTGAAGGAATATCAATAAAATCCTTTTTAAGCAATTATCGAAATTTGTGAACTTACAAAGAAATTGATTCAGGCCGAAATATTTATCCACGGCTCTTTTTCTAGGGGGAGAAAAAAAGTATGCATGATTGAAGAATGAAGTTATTAGTCTACACGAGGGCAGTTCGTTGACGATATTTTATAGACATTCGCTCTCTCTCTCTCTCTCTCTCTTTTTTTTTTTTTCTTTTTTGCCTGAAAAAGTTGCCTGTTTAATTAATTTGACAGAATTACTGCATATATTTCCATTTTAGTAAGTTTAACTTATTATCATCATCATCATTATTATTATTATTTAACTAATTTTGTGTTCATATAAGAATAAACAACTACTATTTATCTTTATTAAATTAATGCCTTAAGCTAATTTTTGCAGTTAATAAACTGAGAAAAAAAATGTAGCGTCCTCATCTAGTACGAAAAATTATTAATTTTATGAAGCTCTAAACTTGAAATATGGATTTCTGTGTTATGCGTAAAAGGTAATCAGATAACCTGGGATAGACGAAATGATCGAGAGTTTCTCTCTTCTAGATGGTGAAAAAATATGAAGTATACGAATAATCTAAGATCTTTAGATTTCGAGAAATTCTCTCTTCATTTCATTTATGTTGGGTCATAAAACAAAATAATAGTTAGTAAAACCCGCCTCTTATTTTCGCATTTATTTTCAGAGATTTTTTAATGAGATTGACCACAATAATATAGGAAATGGCTATAGAATTCCAATAGAGGTTTTTAGAACTCGCCAGCAGTAGTAACTAGAATTTATAAGGGTGACATAGAACTATTTTATCAGAGGCACAATTTCCGTCACAGAGTATTTTTTCTGTGTAACTATTATAACTTGTTTTTACGTGTCTTTAGGTATGCAATGATTTCGCACCTTATAGAATGGAGCACAACATAATTTAATGCATAAAGTTTTGTAATTTATTGTAAAGAAGCAACAGTTCGCAAAAAATACGTGCTTGGCCTAAGTATTATTTTTAGTTAATACGAAGCATAATTCTGCACTTTTTTATTTATATAAATAAAAATAAATAAATCTTTGTGTGTCATTATATAATCCCGATGCAGTAAACAATAATATAAATAATTTGATTTACTAAATTTTTATTTTATTTGGTGTGAAATAATTAATTAAACAACATTATTGGTAAATTCTATAGTCTCTTTATTAATATAATCTACTGATTATGCCTTTTTACTTTTTCAGCTGCTCCTAAAATCAACAGATTTGCATTTTCCGAAGACTTAGAGGAAGGGATGCGAAGTTCCGTTATTTGCTCCGTGATTGCTGGGGATCCTCCAATTTCTCTCACTTGGTACAGAAACGGTCGTCTTTTAAAAGAAACGTCTCCTGATATCCAGATAGTGCCTATCACTGATTTTGTTTCATCACTTATTATTAACGATGTATCGCGGCATCATAGCGGCAACTACACATGTTTTGCATCGAACAGTGCAGCTGCTACAAATTACACAACAACTATGATTGTTAGGGGTAAGTTCATAACGCATATTATAAAATAATTTTAAGACAACCGTTAAATATCTGTTTTTGTATTTCAAAATATGTTTCAAAGTAAGCAATTTATATTAGTTTAAAGCAGAATTATCTTTTACTGGATATTTGGGCACCACTAATTACGTATGATAATTTCCCTAATTTAAAAGCATTAATTAAAAATGATTTCAGAATCACCGTTTCCCAAGCTTCCAATAATATAAGAATAATAAAATCTATGCGCATACATTTTACAATTCTACAATATAGAGGTCATAAATTTCTACTTTTTTAATACTACAAATTACACGACAACCATTTTAATTAGGAATAAGTTCTTCGCGAATTTTAGAGAAAAAAAAATTAAGGCAATCGCTAGCGATGCCTTTTTGCATATTAAAATATATTTCTTGCTAAGCATTCTGTTTTCGTTTAAAGCAGTTTTGGTTTTTAGCTGATATTTGCAATCCAAGATTTCCGTGGGATAAATTTCTGTTAAGTAAAATAAAAGTTACCCAAAAATGTGTCAGAATCAGCCCGTCGTAAATTTCTAATTACATAATGTTGTTTTTAAAATCTTATAAGTTTTTATTTATTTATTTTTATTTTTTACTTTATTTTATTTTTATTTTCTTCTTCTTTTTGCAATTCTGCAACTCAGCTAAAAAAAAAAAAAAAAAAAAAAAAAAAGGAAGGAGAAACTGCAGAAACTGCAGATAATCTGAAGGTACTAGGACCCGTAATAATGAGGACCCATAATAAGGGGAAAAAAAGACATATTTCTGCAAATTTTTTGCTTCCGTTCAGTTATTCTGCAGATTTTATCATTCTTGTTTCAAATACCTTCAGACTGTCGGCATTTTTTTTTTTTCTTTAAGTGAAAACATCTTTAGGCGCGTTGAGTATTTTTGGGTGAACAAAAATCATGAAACTCGCGTCATCGTCAGCGAAGGCTTTCCATGAGAATCGAAAGTGGAATTCGAGATTTAAGCTGATTTGCACGTTTTGAGGTTTCCTGAATGGGTTTTCTTTTGTATCTCAGCTACTAATTAAAATAAATTCATAAGTAATTCTTCATTTGAAAGCTTTGTTGAGCTGGAATCGAACAGTGACTTACAGAAATTTCTACCGCCAGATGGCGCTGTAATATTTTAAAATTTCAATGTTTCAATTTCTAATTATGATTAAATTATTTTTAATACATCATTCGAAAGATATTTTAAAGTTCTTTTATATTATCGAAAGTGGAATTCGAGATTTTACCTGATTTACAGGTTTTGAGGTGTACTGAATGGGTTTTATTTTAAATCTCAGCTACTAATTAAAATAATTTCATAAGTAATAAATCATTAGAAAGCTTTGTTGATTTGGAATCGAACAGTAGATTACGGAAATTTCTACCTCCAGATGGCGCTGTAATATTTTAAAATTTCTATATTTCTAATTCTAATTATGATTAAATTATTTTTAATACATCATTCGAAAAATATTTTAAAGTTCTTTTATATTATCGAAAGTGGAATTCCAGATTTCTCCTGATTTACACGTTTTGGGGTGTCCTGAATCGGTTTTCTGTTGTATCTTAGCTACTAATTAATATAATTTCATAAGTAATCAATATTTTTACCTAATATAAGGCTTAGTTCATTTAATTTGGGTAGCTACAAATATTGTGCCGAATCATATAATACAGATCATAAACACTTCTTTACAAACCGAAAATAATTCGAAAATAATAATATAATAGCTCGACGATACAATTCACAAGTTACTTAGTTTTCACTTCTATCGGCAGTCCCCAAACACTGCTTTGATTTTTTTTTTTTTTTTTTTTTTTTTAAGTTTTACTGCCGATTTTTTAGCTGGGAATACAAGCTAAATAATGTTAATGCTCTACATTTTTAATTCTACTTGTTTAATTTTTTTTTCTTTATTTAATTGCAAAAATTCGACGAATATACAAACAGGATTTATTGTTAAAAAAGTAGTGGCAATAAAACTGCGTTAAAACTGCAAATCCCTGACAATAGAGGGAACAAAAATCTCTACACAAGATTATTAAGCATTTCCGCCATAGAAATATAGGTTCATATTTTAAATATAAGAAAAAAAGTCAATTTTTTTACAGAAAAATTTCATGCATTGAAATTTAAACTTCGAATACATTGTTTAACTTATTGCTGATCTCCCTCTATGCATCTTTTAATTGTATTTAGATTAAAAATATTTCAACACATGCAAAAAATGGTTATATAAATATATATAAATAGCAGACAAATATGTAAATAAATAAATGCAAAAATTATATATGATAATTAATATTTCGATACCAGCTACATGTATTTTCCTTAACTATTCCTATAAAGCTTTAACACTGAATAATGTCGTATTAGAATTTATGTAAGACAATATCGGTAAATGTAGAATGACTAAACTTAGACTTGTCAAGCACATCTAAATCAGTTAATGATTCATTTTACAGTAATCTCACAAAGACCATGATTACTAAGTTCGATTTGCCTATTTATCTTAACAAGATGTCGGCAATCTGAGCTGCATTCATTTTAATATCTATCTGAACTTGACTAAATATTTGTTGAATTGCTTGGTATATTCTAAATATTTTGTATCACAATATACATTCTGATAAGTATTTCTGCTTAATAAGATAACCTGTTCATAGTTTGTATTAAAAAAAAAACATTAACCCTTCTTAATATTAATTTGATAATTAAATTACCAAGAAAATTAACTATTTGGATATTTATTTAATAAATATTGTTTTGCCAATTATTTGAGATATATATCACAGAATAAAAAATTTCGATATAAATAACTGTTTTTTTTTTTTTTTTTTTAACAAACTTTAGAAGTATTGCATCATTTATCAATTAATTGTCATTTAGTTACAAGAATAAAAGAATATTTATTACAAATAAACTAAATTATGTTGATTAATGTATAGAATGTATTCTAGAATTTATTTTTATAGTAAATAAACTATTATCTTAAATAAAAATAAATTTTTAATTATTGTTCTATCACAGAACTTTGAGTAACACAAAGTGGTTTAAAATATAGGTAAGTCACAAGTCTTGCCGCCTGTCTCCTTTCTTACTATGTTTCTTAGGTTATTTTTTCATTAATTTTGATAAGTTTATGGTTTTAGGTTAAGATTTATTGTGTTACTTTATTGATTCGTTTGTTTTGCAGGCTGTTAATTAATAGATCTGGTTTCTTTACATTAGTGTATTTCATCTACTGATAAAATATTTTTAATCTTATTGGTCATTGGTGTTTCAGTGATCTTTATCTGTTGCGGCTTTTACTATGCTTAATAGATCATCTTTATTATATATATATATATATATATATATTCCAATCTCAACTGAAAATTGTTTTATGTTAACATGAAATAATTATGATGCAAAGTTGTCCACAAAGCTTAAAGAAAGAAGCTGCTAGTAACAGATAGGTGCTTCAACATGTTTAGTGTTTAGTTTAATCTTGAAACATCAAGTTGAATTTGATCTAAGAATTCATTTATTGAAGGATCTAGGATATTTATATTTATTTTAAATAATATCTATATATACCTAGATATAAATTATCTTTCTTATATTGGTATAAAAGGGTGCATAGATACTAAATACTAAAATATCATCAGAGCTATTAAGTGACCACGTTGTTCAACTAGAAAATTTCTGTTTTATTATTATTATTATTATCTATATATTAATAGGCAAGCATAAAATTTGTTGTCCCTTTTTAACATATTAATTATGGGAGTAGAGGGTTGAAAATGGTATCATTCGAAAGGTATGGTTAACCGGAAGGTGCGAATACAAATATTATTTTCTTACGATGTCAAGAAGGTATTTAAAAATACATTTATTTTGTATGCATTTTCCCCCATTTTTCCCTTTTATACACGTATTCCTTTACATTAAAAAATACCTAAAAGTAGAAAGTTGTTAAATCTGGCAATTTCATAAAGCTCAAATAAAACCATAGACACAGTAATTTGTATAATGTAGCATCACTATACGCAAGCGAAGTGATGACGTCACTGTCTGTCCATGGAGCCATCAAAAAGATTTTCTACGTTAATTGTCCATTGGTTTTTTGTAAAAAATTATTAAAAAATAACGGAAATTATCTGCCGATTTTAATTCCGATATTTGGGTATAGTTATATATAAGTTACTGTCTACTTGTGTTTGATTGAGTTATTTTTTCTGTAAAATTGATAAAATTTAATTTAAAATTACAAAACTCCAGAAAAAAAAAATGGCAAACTTCCAGTTTCGAATGTAAACATAAACATTTCATTTCAAAGGGTGATATTTAAACAATAAATATTCAACTAATATACTAATTAAAAGGAAAATGGATTTGTTACTAACTGCTGCATGTATAAGTAGACGATACGGAAAAAATTCCGATTTCCGTTTTTTGCTGAATTTACATGTTTTGAGCTTTCTTTACGTTTTAATTAACTGAAATTAGCTACTTATTTTTTAAAAAAGTGTCTTTATTACTAGCTTTTGTGAGTAGAAGAAGCAAGCAGAAGATACATAAAAACTTTTGATTTCTGGTTTTCGATGAATTTACACGTTTTGAGATTTCCTTGCATTTTAATTAAGTGAAATTGACTACTTATTTTTATTTTTTAAAAAGTGGATTTATTTTTCTTTCCTCTGGATATATAAGTAGAAAATATAAGATTCAGAAAAGTTTTAGATTTTCGGTTTTCGATAAAGTTACACGTTTTGAAATTTCCCGAACTCAATTCGACCATTTTTGAAAAATATCTTTTTTTTTTTTTTTTTTGTTCAAACACTGTACTTTATGAAGTAATCGAATTAATTTAACAGAATTTGATGCTTGGTTGGGCCTTGGTTTGAAATGGTACCTATTAGCTTCTGGGCTGTATCACACAACAAGGGGCGGGGCGTTTTCACGTTGCGATTTTCTCTCATTTCAGGAAAGGCTAACATCTACAGAGAGAAATAGTTATATTAAGTAAAACTCTGTTGATTCAGTTAGAGTGAATATCGGCAAACAATTGCCGCAGTGTGTTGCAATTGCATTCCGTTTAGGACAAGGCAATAACTTCGCTTTGCCTCGCTTTGCAAAAAAAAAAAAAAAAAAAAAAAAAAAAAAAAAATGGTCGAGTTTCGACCACTGGGCGATACTAGTTATTATTATTATTATTGACCAAAGTAATTAATGAATAAATCTGTGAGCATATCACTTTCGATTTCGTAACGGATTTTTGCCTTACAGGTGTTTCAAGCATTCTACATTGATAGTGTATTAGGATCCAATAGTTTAACAGTTTAAGAGAGGTTTAAAATCAATTTTGGACTAAATCGACAAAATAGAGAGTTAATTTGCTGCAGTAATGGCATTGGTTAGTAAATCGGTCGGTAGTTATTAGAAGTACATAAATATATTTTATGTATTTACTTGGAAACACAATTTATTTTATTTATTTATTTTTTTTTTAATAAATACTTTTTAATTTAAGTATTTTTTAAAGTAGAAATTTGATGCTGTCTTTATTAATATTATTATGGACATCTGATGTAAGTGATGGATTATTAGCAAAATCTAGCTTAAAGTTTTTTATTGTAAACAATAGAATTTGTAGAAAATAGAATTAAATAAATAAATAAATAAATAAATAAATTCTTTATATCGTTGAATACAAAAATGAATAAAATTCAAAGTTGTAAATGTTTATTGTATTAGAAAATATGATAAAAATTTAAGTAATGTTCACTAAATAGTCAATTACTCACTGATTGTCATTTGTTTGTTTATTTTATCATAATAAAAATCGTATATTTTTTTCTCATTATATCAATATGTATGTCAATGTATACATATTCATCTAGACTCATAATTAACTCATCGTAAGCGATTTATTATTATTATTATTATTATTATTATTATTATTATTACTATTCCATTATAGTATAGATAATATGTTGAAAACATGATAATAATTTGAAAACATGTTGATACGTTTGTAAAAATTTAATTTTTTAACCAATAGATTTACCTTCTATAAATTCACTTTATTTTTTAGTTTTTTTTTTTTTTTTATTCCTAGTGGCCACAAAAAATATTTATTTTATTTTTATTTTTATTTATTTTTATTATTAGTTACTTCTTTTCCTGAAATAAACGGTTCCTTCTCCATTTTTGTAGCTCCTCCTGTTTGGGTTATTAAACCAAGCGACCAATCAGCTTTAGAAGGAATGTCAGTTACTTTCGACTGCCAAGCGGAAGGTCAGCCAAGACCAGTGGTCAGGTGGAAATTTGGAAAAGGTAATTTTTCTCGTGTTTCACTTATTTTTTGCTTTAATTTTCTCTGTTATGGGTTTTCTATTTTTATCAAGTTCCTGGAGTGTCGACTGGATAAATTTCTTTAAAGTTCAAGTGGTAAAAGAAATAATAATAAAAAATTGATGTGAGGGATAAATATATATATAGTAAACGCCGCTTAATAAATTCACTGGTTAATAAAATCAGCCAATTAATCTGATCAAACTGCCAGGAACGGAATCAAATCAGTAATAATCAATTTTAAATCTGCCGCATAATAAAATCAACATCGCCGGTTAATAAACTCAAAAAAATCTTTTCAGATGCAAAAATGTCATTTATGCACGCTAAGCAAACTTTTTTGACACTCTGACTTTTTAGTTTTGAAATAAAAACAAAATACAATTCAGCAATCTTTCTGCTATCTGTCTTTGTGGATAAGTTTACATTTAAAGCATACTTTCAAATTAAACACGCCTCACCACTTACTTTAGTAACTATTTCAAGGAATGTATTATTCAAAGCGCGGTAATAAGTTACAAATTTGATTTGGTTCGCATGCGATATATATATATATATATATAGATAGATATAGATAGATTTTTAATTATAAGATTTTAATGAACGAGAATTTTTATTTCTTATTCTGCAATAACTAAGAAGCAAATGTTTTAAACGGAAAGATTTTAAATTAAAAAGAAAAGCGTGAACTTTTTGGCAAAGTAATGACGATTTTCCTCAAAGAAAAGCATATCAGATCTAGATGTGCTTAATTTACTTATTTTGAAGTAACAATTAATTAATTGTCTGACAAAAGTTAATTAATATTGTTTATTAATTCCATTATTTGATACCTTTTGAAATTTCATCCCAAATTCAGGAAAGTAATACCTTTTCTTGAGTGCAGGAACGTTCGCCGCATATAAAAATCAGCCGCTTTAAAAAATCACTTTCGTTCTGAAAAAATGTGATTTTAACAAGCGGTGGGTACTGTATATATATATATATTTTTTTTTTTTTTTTCTCTTATTCAGACTTAGTAAATTTTGAAAGTGAATATGAAAAATTCAGTAAATATTATCAAGAAGAATGTTTGTATTACAAAATAGTTTCAACAAAGTATTTATATTTATATTTATTTATTTATTTATTTATTTATTGCGCAATTTTGTAAAATGTATCATCCGGAAAAAAAAAACCATTTTGAAAAAGAGGGTTTGATATTCTAATTTCGATTTTTTATGTGGAATATGTGGAATATAAATATTAGGGTGTACCTTAAATAAGAGGGAAATTCTGTTTTACTTTTTTTTTTTCTTTGAAATTTAATACGCACATCCTCTTATTTATTTATTTTTTTCTTCTTCTCAGTTTCACCCTAAACATTTTTTAACAAAATATCAGCTGTCTGGGATAATGTTAAAACTTGCTGAATTTACGGGAAAATTCTAATATCTACGTTAGTATTTTCCTGTCAATTCGGCACGTGTTAACATTATCACAGAGAGCGAATATTATTGCTAAAAAGTGTTTAGAGCCAAGTTACGCATCAAATGAGAAAAAAAAATCCCTTATTTAAGGGACACTCTAATATATATATATATATATATCTTATACTATTTAGTGAGCAATATTTGTATATATATATGTATATTTTACAGTTCTCGAAAACGGTAGCTCGGACAGTCACGTGACACAAAGGTGACCTCCGTAGGGTCATTAAGCACATCGAAGTCAGATTTTCGAATTTTTTATTAGTTTTATTTTAATTAATAAAAATATGAAAGTAAAACTTCCCATTTCCATAATGACGCAGAATGGAGAATCATAGGCGAGATTTGAATGATTTATTCAATTTTCATTGATTTGAGTGTATTTTACGTTGAACTAGAGCTACGTTATGAGGAATTACGAGAGATTTTATTGGTTTATTTGATTTTCATTGATTTGAGTGTATTTTATGTTGAAGTAGAACTACGTTATGAGGTGTTAAGAGAGATTTGATTGATTAATTTGATTTTCATCTATTTGAGTGTATTTTACGTTGAACTAGAGCCACATTAGGAGAAATTACGAGAGATTTGATTGGTTTATTTGATTTTTATTGATTTGATTTCAGCGTATATTACGTTGAACTAGAGCTATCTTATGAGGAATTACGTGAGATTTGATTGGTTTTTTTGCTTTTAATTCATTCGAGTGTATTTTACGTTGAACTAGAGCTACGTTTGCATTTTATTTAAAAATATTTGAATTTTTAATATTTTAATATTATGTGACTTTTACAGAAAACAATTTACAATTTGCGCCGCAGGCGCCCGAGAGCATGTTTTTGGTAAAAAAATTTCATGGGTCTCTGGCCAGCTAGTATACATATATATATATATATATATATATATATATATATATATATATATATATATATATGTATGTATATATACATATGTATAATTTAAATTGGTGAGATATGGGATTTTTTTTTTTTTTTTTACATAAATACAACATATATCTTATGTATTTATATATACACAGTAAACTCTTGATTATGCAGAATGCGAAATATATGCGGGAGTAGGAAAACAGAGGAAACAAGAAAAAGTGTTTTCTAAACAACAAACAAAAACTTTTTTTTTCTTTTTTAAGGAAAGAAAACTTGTAAATATAAAGAATTATGTTCATTCTTTTACATTTTTTTGTACAGTACAAAACAATGTTGTTGTTGTTGTTGTCGTGTGCCACTCGGAAATTCCGAGCCCCGGTAGTGGAACTACCGGATTTTAAGGCAAGAGGGTTGCGTCTTCCGTTATTAGGAACGCCTCATAGGGAGAAAGTACGACTTCTAGTTCCATAAGCTGGTGAAGGATGGCAGCACCAGCCGAACTCGAATTTTGATCCGGATCAGAGCGAGTTAGACCCATGATCCGGTACCCCCAGAGGTATAATTTTTGATGGGAACTTGGAGGACTTTGCGACCACGACGGAATTTAACGTGCACCAGTCGCCATTAGCGTACACGACGGTCTTCGGCCGGCTCGAGGACCGAACCCGCAATCTTTCGATCACGAACTCGCTGCTCTTACCAACCAGGCTACCGCGGCCTATAGTACAATACAATACATATCAAGAATGCCAATATTCTACATATTTCGGAGAATTGTTAATAACCCCCCCCCCACACCCCACTTTTCTTTTTGCAATACTTTTCTCGAAGTGTATTTTTTTTTAATTTTAATTGTAAATACAGTATTGCAGAAAATTTTACCATACATAAAGTGGTGTACCATAAAGTCGCATACTTAAATTAAAACGTCGCCATACCTTCGATACTAATAAATTAATACTTAAATTAGCTATCAGATTGTACTTTGGCTTCATCGTATGTACAGTGTTTTGTTTATTGTTTTTACATTCTGTGGAAATGGTATATAAAATATAAGTATTTTTACTGATTTTAATTATTACCGTTGTTTGTATTATGCTTTATATTTACTTTTAAGTTTTTGAGGTAGAATATTTTTTTATATCATTTACTTTTTATTTCTGGCCTCTTTTCTGTTTGTCCGCAATTTTCATTATCCGCGAAATCGTTGCCAGTCAATCCCACGGATAGCTGGAAGTACATTGTATTCATAAATAATAATAATAATAATATAAAAAAAAGAAGGCTGTATAACGTTTAAAATATATATATATTAGAAGAGGAATAATTCCTTCAATGATATTTATACTAGCTGTTTTCGGATTTGGAATTGGCCGATAAAATTGGTAAATATTTTCTATTGGCACTTTGTCAAACTTTCTCTAATTAAAGGGCGCCGTTTTTTTTTTTTTTTTTTTTTTTTTTTGTGTGTGTGTGTGTGTGTGTGTGTGTTACTAACTTTTCAAATTTCAAATTTCAAAGTAAGAAAAGAAAATTTATTTAAATGCTTCAGAAATTGCGGATTAACACAAACTTTTAATTATACTGAAAAATTAAATAACTGACACTGAAAATCGTGCCTGATGAAAAATCATGTTTCATTTTTAACTGAAACAATTGTTGTGAAATTTTTTGCAATTAAAGACAAATTAATTAACACTTATCATTTTAAAAATTATTTGAAATGTGTTACAAAGGCTGTTTTTTAATTAAATACCTATGATAATTAGAAATATAAAAGAAAGCTATAATTCTAATAATAATAATAATAATAAGTAGTTAAATATATTATTAAAATAGTGGTTATATTTGTTTTACGATAATTATCACATTAATCTATGCTTTTAAACGTACTGCAGTAATGGAATAAATTTTTTTCTAAAAAATTAACACTTTTAATGTTTAAATGGTATATGTTATTCAAGGTTTTAATATCATGTTTCTTATTTATAATTTTACGAACAGCACAATTGGTCTGTGTACAGAGACACAGAAAAGAATTCTAAATCAGTGCATTTTATAAGAGGAATTTTTATAAATCATATTAAAATAATTGTACTGCACAGATCATAGGAGCCTCTTAGCTGCCAAGAGGTGTAAGTCCAAAATTTACGACATTCAGTTAGAGGTATAATATTGTTCATCTAAGGGTCCTCTATTCATTTTCCATGTGGTGTAAATCCCAGTTTATATTTATGCCACTGAGAGCAATTAGAATTAATTATGATGCATTAAAATTAATTGTGAGTATGGACACAAAAACCCTTTTTTCTCAAAATGGTATTTTTGGACTTACACCACTTGACAGCTAATGGGCTCATATTGGTATTGACATTTATTGCTCAAATACTAAAAAAAATATTTTGATATAGTATGGTATAATAAACGTTAATATTTAATGACCAAAAAGTGAAATATTCAGTTACGTAATAGCAACAACTGGAAATTGCTGGAATTTAATTTCCGTTTGAAGTTTTCCTTTTTTTTCTTTCTTTTTTCTTTTTTTAACGCTTACAAAAAAACGTTTGAGAGTGATATTATGATTTCAGTTAGTCTGCATCGTATTTCTTCCTGTATACTTCTAATTTTTTTCGCTACGTAGATGATGTACATTGAAAATTAAACGGCGTAACGTCTATGTAAAGATTGGAATGTATAAATAATCTACGAAATTCTCATGATCTTTCGAGGTTCTTTTTAATTTGGCTTGATAAATTGTTTTATTTTAAATTAAATAACAAAATTAAATAGTTAATTTGTTAAATTTTAATGTACATTTCTAAGAAATTCTTATCTGGAAATAGATACATACAGGTTATATATATATATATATATATATAGAGAGAGAGAGAGAGAGAGAGAGAGAGGGGTACGCTTTAAAATTTTTCAACAGACAACTCTGCGTAATCTATTATCTTAAGTCTTACGTAAAATTACAGAGAATAAAAAATAAAATTATAGTTTTAAAAATTTAAAGAACACGCTTTTATAGAAATGTGGACCAAAAAGCACAAAATATCTATCTTTATAGTATTAAAATGCAGGGTAAGAGAAAATCAAGTGAGTGATACACCATAATATTTACATACTTTTAAATCTTTATTAAATAAATAATTTAGAAATAAACAAAAACCATTTTTAAAAAATCTCCTCTGACTGGGCTCGAACGTTACACCTTTAGGTTCGTAGCCCGGAGCTCTACGTCACATTCACAGCGTTCACGTATGGAAAGTCTTTTTTTTTACAATATACATTTTTGTTTGCTCCCAGAGCGGTTACAAATATACATACAAACATACATTCACGTGAAGCTAATAAAAGCGTGTTAAAAATAAACGGAGATGTTAAAAAACTTATTTTATACATTCATTTTAATGACTAATATAATTTAATTAATTGGTGAGAATATATTTCGGATTTGGAACGCTTTTTCTAAAATATAAACGGTCATTTTTAATTTTAATTAAAAATTTAAAGAAAATTACGTAAAAATACAGATTAAAGATAGAGAATCTTCATTATTAATTTTAACTAAGAATTACTGTAAATTTAAAGAGACTCTTGATAAATATTTACATTAAATTTACAGAAATTTTTAACAGTATAGACAGATAGGTAGATAGGTATGTATATATATATATATAAAGAAAGAGAGAGAGAGAGATAAATATAGATATTTATATATATATTTGTATCCATCTCGGATTACGAAATTCACAATGCAGCAACAAACATATACTAAATGTGCCATCTAAAAAGTGCTATCAAATTTGTTTCTTATTTTCACTGTTTGAATTTACTGTCAAATAAGTGTGACTCTTTTTTTTTCTTTTCTTTTTTTCCTTAAAATTTTGAGAAAGAGTTAATGAATCTATTAATTTACAAAAACGTTTGAAATTAAATGTAACAGCACAAAATACTTTTAATTTCATTGTTCATATAAAAGGTGAAAATATTTCTCCACAAGAATTTTTAAATATTTAAATTAAAAGAAAAATTTACAAAAAAAATAAATAAGTATTGTTATAAAAAAATAACTAATCATCCTTTACTCAAAATATTTTTTCGAACTATTTTCAAGTAGTTCTTCTACTTATCTTTTCGTCTTTTCGTAAAAAAAAAAAAAAAAAAAAAAAAACTTAGACAGGTATTTTTATATTATTACCTTCAACATGCTCTCAAAGTTTAATTATATAAAATAGAAAAAAGTTCTGTTTTAATGATTTCGCTGTTACTAAAAGATATTTCCTTTCTTCAATACCTGAAATTACACATTAAAGATTGGATGTAACTTGTAATTTGAGATTAAAAATTTTTAAACATTAAGAAAAACGGAAAAAAAAAAAATCATGCAATCAAATGAAGTTAATTATTTTCTTTTCTGGTAAAATATGCAGATGTTACAGTAAAAAAAAAAAAAAAAAAAAAAAAAAAAAAAACCTCAGATAAAGTATTCAAATGGAATGTTTCTTTTTTCCTCTTGACAAAGAATTAAGCTTATAAGGCGGAAGTTTCTTAATGACCTAAATGTGTGAAACGAATCATGGATAACAGAATCTTTCAAGAGCCAAAACGACCGTAAATACAACAGTAAATTAGAAAGAAAAGTTGTCTGTCTTCATTCATTAGAATTTTTAAGACATCTATTTTGTAGCATGTGATTTAATATAATTTGCGTTTTCAGAGAGTGGTTTATTAAGTAATTTTTAAGCCATTTACAATATATATATATATATATATATATATAATCTTATTAATAAATGTTGAATATGTGAGAAGTTAAATGTGTGCGTGTGTATATATATAATGTGCGTGAACCTCCATCATGCGAAAAAATAAAACACATGTCATTGCCAATATTGTACCCTGCTGAAGGTTCGAGATGAATTTTTTTGCCCGAAATATTTGTTGCTTTATTTGCAATTTATGGTATTTTTTTAATCAAAATTTATTAAATATAAAAGAAATTTTAAAACTGTATTTAATCTATTGCTACATAAAATCCATAACATATGTAAAATGAAGATGCAAATCTATTCCATAATTTAATAACCATCTTACACTGAAATATAAGAAGACATTTTTTTCCCTTCTGGCTAATCTGATTTTGCCACCTCTTAACTAAATTTGTTATAACCATTATCTTATACCAATGTTTACATTGTCGTCTATAATTTTATACATCGAGTTTCTTTAATAACACTGTGCTTAAGAAAAAAAAAGAACCACTAATTTTTCTTACTTATTCTTATGTAACATGATCTCATGCATCTGAATACAACCTCTATTTTGCCAACTCATCTACTAAATTTCTTCACTGTTTGGTAATTTTATGACCGTGAATTTTATTTGTAATATGGAAAACAATTATTTTATCACTTTATATATATATATATATATATATATATAGATATAGATATAGATATAGATATAGATATATATAGATAGATAGATAGATAGATAAAATATGTAATAAATAATAAAAATAATCGATTAATAAATATAATAAATATAATTTATAATTTCAGGGAAAATCTCCACATAAATTTTCCCCTTGCTGCATATGTGAATGTTTTCAAATATTTCACATCTGTAATCCCTCAGAAGATATTTAACAGTTAAATTAAATTCCCCCCGCTACAAGTCAAATTCAAAACCATACATGTACCGAAAAGTGATAAAAATAGGAGGCGTCTCCAGAAAAAGGTGGGTGATAGTGCAAAAAGGGCGTCATATTCGGATTCATGAGGTCGTTTTACGTAAGAATTTGCAAAAACGGTGTTGGAGGCGATTTTCATGCACAGCAGTGTAAATAGTGACATTGTTAAATAACTCTTCCTCAAATCGCTAGAGGAAATGTTTACCTTTCTAATTTGTCAGACAGAAAATATTCTTAGACTTTTATTTATCATTCAAATCTTGATCGTGTTGCAAAATTCGTTGTTTGAAAGAAAGCAATTATTACACATTAAGTCATCTGTGGAAGTTCCTAGTGGAAGTTTCCTATCTCATGTGTTACATTTTTAGTCATAATTTGAATTATTTAGTGCATAAGAAATGTATGGACGGCTCATTGTAAAAGTGGTGTAACTCCATACATTTAAAATATATATATATTTATGCTTAATTGTATCACATTTTGTCACATCTTTCATTGCAAAAAAGAAAAAAAACTGAAATAATTGCATTAAAACCCCATAAATGGCAATGGATGTTTTTCTCAGAAAACTAAAATTTCTAAATATTCATTATAAAAATGAAGTTTATAAGTTACTACATTTTTTTTTCTTTTTATATAATTTATAAATTTTTATAACAATGATTTGTATTAAACACAAAAATCAATAACAATTACTGAATCTTGACTTATTTTCCTACGCTTAAGTTTGAAAAAAGCTCCTTATTTCAAAATCAATTTCTAAGTAGGTAATTCACTATTACAGTGAACGACCTATATATATATATATATATAGTATATATATATATATATGAATTAATTTACTTTAACAACTTTACTGACTTCTCTAGTTTGCTTTCATTGCACACTTTTAAATATATATATATATATATTGTTGCGTTCTTGAGGGTTCGTGAGTTGTCCGGGAATGAAAGGCCAAACTTACAAAAATTCAGTAATTTATTCACAGAAAGTTCCAGAAAAATACAGGTCAATGAACCAATTATCAGCTTCAATTCAAGCAGTAACCACAGCTTAAACAACAGCTGTCAATAGCAAATCCACAGTACAAACTGTATAGCAATAACACTTGAAGCAAGTCTCTCTCAAAGAGGCTCAAGAGCAATGCAAGCACTAGCGAAGCTGGCTGAGATCTGAACTGAACTGACTGCCTTGGCGAGGAAGCGCTCCTTATATGCTGTTCCATGGAACCCAGATTTTTCGAGGAAACTCTAGAAAGTGGTCAACCAATCAACTTACAGCTTCCATATTTGGTATATCCCATATAAGGATTTTCTCGCCAAGGTCGCCAAAAAAATCGCCAACGTGGGAAAAAGTCGCCAAATTTGGCGCCAAATCCATTACCTGCATTACTGGGGCTTTTTAATGCGTTTTTAAGGGAAAATAAGGCTATTTCAACGCTAAAACGACTAGAAATGCACAAAATTAGCACTTTATCAACTTACTAAGCCTCTTTGAAAGAATTTATACAAAAATAAACACAATTATTTACAATTTCGTAACACTGCCCCCCTCCCAAGGACTGCACGTCCCGGGCAGTGCAACCCTTGGTCAAGAGGCGAAACTAAACAAATTTACACAATCTAAAACACAAAAACTAAGTTGCATATAACGATAAAATAGAAATACAAATCAAGTGCGAAATATTTACAAAATTCACAAATATGTTCAAATATTTATATACAAATATATACAAAATTCACAAATATGTACAAATATTTATATACAAATATTTACATTACGCATGCGCAAATTTTACCAGTATTTACATTTTTAATTTTTAATATTACCGTTACTTGTGGTACTTGGCTAGCCTATTATAGTGCACCACCTTCGGTTTTGATGAAGGTGTTTTAGTGATCCGCACCACTACATCATTCAGCCTTTTTAAGACTGTGTATGGTCCGTCCCAGTTGCACTGTAACTTGGGAGAGAGTCCTTTGCGTCGAACAGGATTCCACAACCAGACCTTCTCTCCTTCCTGAAACTCATGTTGCGTAGCCTTTAGATCGTACCTTGTCTTTATTTTCCCCGATGCAATGTGAATTCGCTCCCGAGCAAAGTTGTGAACGTCCTCAAATCGTGCCTGGAGATGTTGGATGTACTCCTCGGGCGATGAAGGCGCATCGGGTGGACAACCAAACAGGAGATCACAAGGGAGACGAAGTTCACGTCCAAACAGCATCTGGGCTGGAGTATAGCCGGTGGTTTCATGGACAGCCCTTCGATAAGCCAGCAGGAACAATGGCAACTTCAAGTCCCAATCTTGCTGGTTCCTTTATACTAGAAGGGAGAGGTTATTCAGGATGGTACGATTGAACCTCTCGACCATGCCGTCCGACTGGGGATGTAAGGGTGTTGTCCGGGTTTTGTCTACACCGAGTAGTTGACACAGTCCTTTGAAAACATCAGAGGTAAAGTTCCTACCTTGGTCGGTATGAAGTTGTAGGGGCGTGCCGTACCTTGACACCCATTGCTGCACTAGGACCTCTGCGACTGTGCATGCCTCTTGATTGGGAATGGGATATTCCTCAGGCCACTTGGTGAAATAGTCCATCACGACGAGGATGTATTTATTTCCACTGGAGGTCCGTGGCAAATGACCCAAGATGTCGATTGCAATCCGTTCAAATGGTGCTCCCACGTTATACCGTTGCAGTCTTCCTCGACTTCGTTTCTGCGGGCCTTTACGTGCCGCACAAGCATCACAGGATTTACACCATTTCTCCACATCCTCCTTTGCCTTGCACCAGTAGAAGCGTTCCCGAACTTTCTGCAGAGTCTTCATTACCCCAAAATGGCCTCCGGTAGAGCTACTATGCAGTTGTTCTAAAACAGCTGGAATTTTTGATCTTGGTAATAAAGTCTGCCATCTGAAGCTTTTCCCTTCATCAGATTCCCACTTTCTGTATAATACGCCGTTTCTGATATGAAGAGAGTCCCAAAGTGCCCAATAACTTTTCGTAATGGGACTGAATCTTGAAATGTCCTGCCAGGTGGGTCTGTTGCTGGTCGTCTCCTTCAGCTGTAATATTGGCTTTATGTCAGGATCTTCCAACTGGGCTTGTCTAAGTTCTTCGGCACTCCAGGGATCGGGATCTTGTTCTGATGGTGTTGAGACAGTAACTTGGCAGGCAACCGGATTTATCGGCAGGTATTTCTGTTCGGCTCTAGAGCAGTACTTGCAGCTTTCCGAGCAGGGCTTCCGTGACAAGGCATCTGCATTACCATGTAGAGTCCCTTTACGATGGCGTATCTCAAAGTCATATTCCTGGAGGCGTTGTATCCACCTGGCAATCTGTCCTTCCGGGTTCTTGAACTGGAGCAACCACGTTAAAGATGCATGGTCAGTCCGGAGCAGGAATCTTCTGCTATAGAGGTAATGATGGAAATGTTTTATGGCTTTTACGATGGCGAGTAGCTCTTTCCTGGTGGTACAGTAATTTCTCTCTGGTTTAGACAGGCATTTGCTCCAATAGGCAATGACATGTTCTTGACCATCAATTTCCTGCGACAAAACAGCACCGACACTTTCATAGCTGGCATCTGTATCAAGTATGAACTGTCTGTCGGGCTGTGGATACGTCAAGATAGGCGATGATGTTAAGGCCTCTTTAAGTCGCTTCAACGCATTTTCACATTCTTCTGTCCACAGGAACTTCTGTTTGGATTCCGTCAGCTTGTGGAGTGGTCTGGCAATATTTGAGAAATCCTTGACAAACTTCCTGTAGTAAGTGCATAACCCCAGGAAACTTCGTAGTTGGTGTATATTTTCAGGGCGACTCCAGTTCTCGACGGCAGAGATCTTCTCAGGATCAGTTCTCACACATTCGGCAGAGATGATATGGCCGAGGTAGCTCACTTCACGACGGAAAAAGTTACACTTGCCTTTATTCAATTTGAGGTTAGCCATTCTGAGTTTCTCCAGCACCTTTCGGATGTTTCGTAGATGGTCTTCAAAGGTGCGCCCCACAATGATAATATCATCCAAATACACCAGACAAGCCTCATAGGAAAGTCCTTTTAGCAAGGTCTCCATCCGGTGTCCGAAGGTGGCAGGAGCATTACATAATCCGAATGGCATAACTTTAAATTGACACAATCCTTGTCCCGTGGTGAATGCAGTCTTCTCACGATCATCAGGATGTAATTCTACTTGCCAGTAACCGCTCTTCAGATCCAAAGTCGAGAACCATTCATTGCCAGCAAGTGTGTTTAAGGTGTCGTCAATTCTGGGAAAAGGGTAACTGTCTTTCTTCGTGACATCATTCAAACGACGATAATCCACGCAAAATCTTGTTGAACCATCCTTTTTCCGCACCAGTACTATGGGGGAGGCCCAAGGACTCGTTGAGGGCTGGATGACATCATTGTGCTGCATTTCACTTAGAAGTTCAGTGACCTCTTCCTGTTTAGCAAATGGAAGTCTTCTTGGATGTTGTTTGATTGGAGGATGATTTCCTGTATCAATTCTGTGCTGGGTGATGTTCGTTCTCCCGACGTCTTCAGGTGTTCGAGAAAACAGGTCTTTAAATTCTTGGAGTAGCTTCTCCGCAGCATATCTCTGTTCCTTTCCTAACTCTGCATTCTTTAGTAATTCCGTTATTAATTGTTCTGAAGACTTGGATGCGGTTGATTGCGTGGGACGGTTGATGCATGTAACAGGAGTGCAGGTTGCTAACACCTCATCCTTCTTCACTGTCCGGACCTTATCGCTGATGTTTGCGACTCTCACAGGAATAGTACTCTTTGAGAGATCAACTAGAGATGAAGCTACCAGAACTCCTCTTGGGCTATTGTCTGTATTCGGGTATTCAATCAGTCCATAGCGGAAGTACTGCTTTGTAGGTGGTGTTCCTGAAACTATTTTCTCTGTATGTGGAGGGATGGAAATTTCAGACTTGGCTGTTATCTGGCATATTGGCTGAATGTCTTGATTTTCCGTGTTGAACACAGCGATGTCTTCCGAACTCGAATGCAGTTCATTATTCTTGAAGTCCAATTGAAAGTTAAATTTTCTCAGTAAATCAATTCCAATGATTAAAGGATCTCTTATATCAGCCACATATGTCATATGATGGTAACTGGCATTCCCAAAAGTGATGGTCAAGTTCATTTTTCCATATATTCTGATTTCGTCTCCGGTCACAGTCTGGAGTTTAACGCAGGGCGGAGTCCAGATGATCTTCTCTTTTAGTTCTTGAGCCAAATCCGTTCTAATGATGGTCACGTTGGCTCCCGTGTCCAGAATCATCCGGCAGGTGGTGTTGTTGACTTGGCCATAGACGTGAAATCCATTATCGCCGCCACTCATCGATGAAACATGAAATACTGTAAATTGGGGCTCTTTAATTTTAGGCAACCTCCGCCCCGCGAGATGGCCTCCTCTTAGTTTCCCTGCAGTGATAATGAATTTGGGTGATTTCCTATAGTTGGTCGTACGGGGCAGTTCCTCTTCACGTGACCATCCCCTCCACAGCCCCAGCACTTTATCTTCCGGTCCTTTATTTCCTTATTATTCTCCAGGCTGCGCAATCTCTTTAAGATCTCTTCGATACTTCTCTTCATTTCATTTTCACCAGCAGGCGTATCGTTTAATGAGACTGCTCTTATGGTATGGCGGACTTTACGGGAGGCTTGTTGGGCTGCCTCTATCCTAAGTGCATAGCCTAAAGCTGATTCTACGTCTCTGATGTTGGAGAGTCTCAGCGCCTTTTTGAATTTCTGGATCACGAACAGCATCGATAAAGTACTGAAGAGCTAAGTCGTTTCGAGTGTCAGCATGACAGTCTGAGAATGCTAGGTGTGACAGTCTCTGAATGTCCGCTGCCAGCTCTTGCAAACTTTCGCCCGTTTTCTGGTAACGAGATTTTAGCTGAAGGCGACTATAGTCCTTAGAACACTTCTCTCCGAACCGTAGCTCCAGTGCTCTAGTCAGGGCCTCGAAGTCGTTCCTTTCTTCTTTAGAAACATTTCTCAGGATCTCGGCTGCATCTCCCCGTAATGCTGCTGCTAAGTGGACTGACTTGGCGGTAGAGTCCCAGCCGTTAGCTTCAGCAACGATGGAAAACTGCGTCTTATATACATGCCAGGAGGAACTGCCGTCGTAGGTGGATAGCTTAATAAATTCGTGATTCTGGCTTCTTCTCTCTTTCTTTTCAGTTTCCTGGGGCATGGATTCTAACTTTTCTTCCACTTTTCTCTCCAGATCTTCTTCTATTCTCTTCAATTTACCTTCTATCTCTGAAAACCTGCCTTTCAGTTCCTGATCAAAATTTTCTTTAACTTTCTCCCCGAAACTCTGTTCTATCCTCGTAACACTCTCTTCAACCTTCATAACATTTTCTTCTATCTTCATAGCTTTCTCTTCAAAATTTTCTTCTATTTTCAAAACTTTCTCTTCAAAATTTTCTTCTATCTTTATAACTTTCTCTTCTATTCCATCCATTCTATTTTCCATCACCGTTAATTTACCCTCGATTGATTCTTTCACCGTTGAAAGCTCTCTCTTCATCTCATCTTGATTAGATTCAATTTCTTCCTGAACTTCACCCATAGTATCTTTCATTTCCTTCATTTCTTCAGTTAAGCCGTCTTTCATTTCTCTTTGCGATGTTTCCATTTTCTCTTGTGCTGCCTTCATTTCTTTCATCTCTTGACTCAGGCTATCTTTCATCTCTCTTTGCTCTTCTTTCATTTCATTCATCTGGGTAGCTAAGCTTTCTAGAAGTTTCTTCATATGTTCCTCCATAGCTTTAGTTATAACCATTCACAGACAATCCCGCTTCTGACACCAGAAATGTTGCCTACTTGAGGGTTCGTGAGTTGTCCGGGAATAAAAGGCCAAACTTACAAAAATTCAGTAATTTATTCACAGAAAGTTCCAGAAAAATACAGGTCAATGAACCAATTATCAGCTTCAATTCAAGCAGTAACCACAGCTTAAACAACAGCTGTCAATAGCAAATCCACAGTACAAACTGTATAGCAATAACACTTGAAGCAAGTCTCTCTCAAAGAGGCTCAAGAGCAATGCAAGCACTAGCGAAGCTGGCTGAGATCTGAACTGAACTGACTGCCTTGGCGAGGAAGCGCTCCTTATATGCTGTTCCATGGAACCCAGATTTTTCGAGAAAACTCTAGAAAGTGGTCAACCAATCAACTTACAGCTTCCATATTTGGTATATCCCATATAAGGATTTTCTCGCCAAGGTCGCCAAAAAATCGCCAAGGTGGGAAAAAGTCGCCAAATTTGGCGCCAAATCCATTACCTGCATTACTGGGGCTTTTTAATGCGTTTTTAAGGGAAAATAAGGCTATTTCAACGCTAAAACGACTAGAAATGCACAAAATTAGCACTTTATCAACTTACTAAGCCTCTTTGAAAGAATTTATACAAAAATAAACACAATTATTTACAATTTCGTAACACTATATATAGTATAGTATATATATATATATTTCACCATTGTTTTCAAAGTATAACTATGAATTTTTATAACTATATATTTTAACTGACTACATATATTTTATAACTATATATTTTATATGACTTCAATTTTAAAAACAGCCAAAAAATCCGTTATTGTATAATTTTTAATTACAAATGTATCACGAAGAAAATTACATATGAGTGAACGGATATATCTCACAGCTTGGATATGAAGGTTAAAAATGTCTGTTATGAAAAGCAGGCTCTTCTGAATATTTAAAATTTATACATTTACCTTGATTAATAATAATGATGCTATTTAATCTGAAATTACTAAAATGTCTCAAAAAAGGCTACATTTATAAAATAAATTGCTTTCAGAACAAAATATTGTATTAACATTTTCGCGACCGCTGACCTAGATTCACGTCATTTCGAAATCTGTAACTCCGCCAGTGGGCGTTTCCTTTGTAATGGGTGCGTTGCTATATTTCTTAAGAATATTCTCTATATTCATATTTGCACAATCTAAATACTATGAATAAAAATACTTTCATTAGTAAGAGTATAATTATAATGTATATTCACATGTACTATAAATATGGACACAGAAAACCATGTTCTGAAATATTGTAACCTGAAAGAATAACGCACACAGGCGGAACATACCATCAAAAAGACAAAAGCATGCGGTCTGGAAAGTGTTAAATCATTTAATTGAGTAACGGTCATGTTTAACATGCTGATTGGTTTAAATTTATTTACATATTACAATCGATGATTCTATCTTCTTTTTAAGCTTAACAGTTCATTAAATTTAAAAGTGAAATTTATACAAAAAAAGAAAAAAAGTAAATCTTATATTGTTAAAAAAAAGAATAAATAAATAAATAAATAAGCAAATTTATCTGTCGTTTTTAAATCATCATTCTATATTTTTAAACTTTCATTAAATAAAAAATTACCTGTCTCAGAATTTTATCAGTATTCTGTCATTTTTTGACTTTTTTGTAAAATAAATGACCTGCAATTTTACTTTTTACTCTTATCATTTGCTTTTGCATTTATATAAAATTTATTTTTAGTGACATCACCATTTATATAATTATTATTATTCTTCCTAACAGCAGTATGTTTATTTTCAAAAATAAACATGAGAGAAAATAAATTCATTAAATAATATGTAATCAAAATAAATAAATAAATAAATAAATGAAAAAAATAAATTTAAATTAGGATTATGTATTTAATGTATTTACAAAACTTTCCACAATAAAAGGACAAAAGATCAACCTTTAACATTTATCATATTTTCTTAAACTACAAAAATTTAAAAAAATTTCCAACTAAATCATGGTTTTAACTTAAGAAATGAGCTATAATACAATGAGAATAAGTATTGATCTTTACATATATATATATATATATATATGAAAAAACATGTTTACTTATTTTGCTATCTCGCAAGAAAGTTTTGTTCAAATAATCTACATAAAAATATAAATTTCGAGTGACTCTTTTTTCATATTGCTGTTTCTATTTGAGAGACTTTTGTTATTCAATTTCAAACAAGAAAATGTACTTCAAGTAAATAGAATTTGACGCGAATTTCGGAAATCAAATTTTTCGTTTTCCCTTTTTACTTGTTAGTATCGTTTTTATTTTCAAATGCTAGAGGCATATTTCTTCCATCTGTACAATTTCCATCTGTTACCGAACGCAGAAAAAGACATAATGTGCATGAGGAAAATATATAAACAATTTTAAGTCGTCTGCATAAATTTGTTTACTTAATTCGGTTTCTTTTTTTTTCCCTTGCATAATATACATATGCTTCTTTTATAAAACATAATTCGATATATAGATTTCGTATTCTTTTCAATTAATGGAAAATTAAAAATTCTGTTATGCATGCATATTAATATTAATAATACAAATTTCCTTTCCATTATTTGAAATTTCAGGCAGTTAAGTGTAACTAATTCTCGTCAAATAATAATAATAATAATAATAATAAATAAATAAATAAATAAATAAAGATAAAATTAATGAAATAAAATAAAATAAGATTAATTAACTAAAATGAGTAAATTAAAATAAATAAATATATTTAAGATACGTTTCTCAAATTTTTAAAGAACAACGCCCTGTATTAATATTAACTAAAAAATTCTCACGGTTTAATGTACTATATTATTTAAATTCAATGTTCACATTGTTTTAATCTTAATTTGGAATTATATGAAATACCCCTGAATCATAGTCACTCGATCATGTAAATGAATTCTATCAACTAGGCAATTTTGTTTTCGCACACACACCCATGTGTTTATGCTTATACGTAAGTATGTGTACGTGTGTCTATGCAGAAAATTGCGTAAATGCCAAATATATTTAAATGGCTTATTGCCTAGAATCCATAGATGTATTTAATCTCTATCTCAAATCGTATGTTTTAGCACTAAATGCGTGAATTCAATCTAGAAAAGATTTATTGCATTTTTTTATTTGTAAATGGCTATTTGTCACACATCTGTCATTTGTTTTCTATAAATTTCTTAGTCGGTGTATCTCCCCCTTTCCTATGATTGGAGTTCTCCATCATAAACTAAACGACATGTTTCTAACTGGTTAAAAGTAACAGGGAAAATAACACAAATTTTAATATCTAACATATTTCTTAAATACCGTAATTTCTGGTAGACACCCCGCAGGTTATATAATCCAATTTTGCACCAGAAATTTCAATTAATAAGTAAATATATATTTGCATGAGCTCTTCTTTCGAAAAAGTATAGATTTCTCTATTAAATAAAATTTCTGGCGTAGAAATGACACCTGCGGGTTATCTACCAGAAATTACGGTATACTTTACTATAAACTAAAGCAAAGCAAAAATACATTAACTACTCTTTTGCCAGAGATTACCACATTATATGACATAATCTTCTTCCCTTTACTCACAGTGAAGTCATATAATAGTGTTGTTGTTATCCAAAGGCAAACTGTTTGAAATTTTGATTTCGTACAATTTGTAAATAAAAATTCTGCCCTAAAAAATAAATATTTTCTAACGAAAGACTTTTTTATAATATACTACCTTTACAGACACATTCTATTTCAGACCTTTCGTCAAATATCTAAAAAAAAATTCTTGATCAATTATTCTGAAACTTTGGGCATATAAAGAATATGGCAATCCTAATGTATTACATAAAAAAAAATCCGAAAATAAATAAATAAATAAATATGAGAGAGAGAGAGGGAGAGAGATATTAGTAAAAAATAAAATTAAAAAATAAATGTTTGAAATCATAATGTAAAACGTAATGCTTAACCCGTTAGTAGTCGCTATGGACATTGCCACCTATTACAGATTGCGCACATTTTATTTAACTGTCACCAGTAATTCTAAGAAGTGATGTGATCGACGTTTCTTCTATTTTATTCGCGTTTTATGTACTATTAACCTTTTACTGATGAAGTGTTTTCTCCTGGTGTACAACTAAATCTTTTTCAAAACTAATAAATGTAAATAAATATCGTAAAAATGTAATTTCATGATTGAAATATTATTATTTAGTTCAAATTATCATTTAAATTTTTAGAAATTTTTTCACATACGAGGTTTTGCTGGACAATTTTTTGAAAGAAAAATTAAAGACATTATTTTATATGTTTTTCAATTTTTTACCAAAGGTTTCTTACATTGGCTTTTTATACATTAATTTTCTCATACATTTTTGTGAAAATTGTGAAAATTTCAATTCAGTTGCATTTATTTAAAATTAAATGTGAGCATGAACCCAAAATTGTACTTTTGGACTCACACCACTTGGCAGCTATAGAGCCGATATAGTACAATATATAATGAAATTATAGAAACATATTACAATATATTTTACCCGAATATTTCTTTTGTGTCAAGAAGAAAACTTTTCGTTGATCGAAAAGGAATATTGATAAAATCCCATATCATTTTACTTTTTTTTCTTTATTGGAAGTAAAAGATCGTTCTATCAACAGTAACCTTTTGAATTTTCCAAGTACCCCCAGGAAGCCCGTTTTTGGTTGTTTGGTTGATTTTTAGGTCTGTGAATTGATTGTACATATTTCTTACTTTCATGGCTGTAAAATTAAAAAAAGTAGATAGAGCAGTGTGAGCATCAAGCGTGGAAATGACGATACTGTACGCTGTGGGAACCGCAGATAATGCAATCGGAAAAGATGCTGGAGAAGGCACTGGGAATCAAACTGCTCAGCAGCTTTCGGGTGGAAACTCAAGCTGAGATTTTGATATATTTCAATGAAATTTATTTGAAGTTTTTCATTTTTTATATTTTACATAAATTGATCTTTCATTTAAATATAGTGATTAGCGATGCGAGTAAAGCCCGATAGTTAAAAATAAAGTATTTTAGGATGAATATGTTTACAAGATAACTATTTACATTTATTTTTTATTCATAAATAATAATAATAATAATAATAATAATATATTATTTTACGTACTTTATTATATGATTTTTTTTATGATTTTGAAATTTATTTTGCATTTATTGTGTTATATACCAGAGTAAAAACTGTCAAAAAGGATACATTTTAAAATGTAATGTAATAATAATAATAATAATAATAATAATAATAATGAGCAAGATTTATGCTTAGTTATTATATCCTGGGATTATTGGTAGTTTTTTGTACACTAATATATTTACAATTTAATTTAATTTTTTACTGTTTAATCATTCCACATTCTGTAGAAAGAAAATATTTATTATATACAAGCTACTTTTAATATATAAACATATACTAATTAATAACTGTTTTAGCTGCTTAAATATCGATACAATTAGTACATGTATAATATATGAACAAAATGTTTTTGCAAAAAAATAAATAAATAAATAAATAAATAAAATAAATAAATAAATAAATATATATATATATATATATATATATATATATATATATATATATATATATATAAATCATTAAAAATTATTAAAAATTTATGAATTAAAAATTTATTAAAAAAAAAGAAAGAAAACTCTTTTTTAACTTTTTAAAAAATTTTAACTTTTAAATCTAAAACTGCATATTTATGAAATTTCTTATCATTATTTATAAAGATATATCGTCAATACTTGCAGCGAATGAAAAAATATTTTCCCTTATGAGTAAACTTATATTGCGCAAAGAAAATATTTTGTAGCTGGATTAAAAATAAATACTATTATTAATCATTTAATAAATTAAAATAAAGAGGTTTTTTTTTTACTCATAAATATCTGAAAGTCACTTTTTACCTTATTTTATATTTATTATAAATGTCAGCAGATATGTTTTCACACAAACCATAATACTTTGTTAGTAATCATAAAAATAATTTAATTATCCACCAAAATCCCTCCCCAACATCCCTCTATAATATTGAGTTTTCCATACGAAAATACTTCTTATCTGTGTGCGAAATTTCTACTTTCATTTACTAATTTCTAAATATTCAGGTAATTATTACTACCCATTCCACATTTATGCAGCTACATTAATCGTATTACTGAGTAACAATAGATAAGCTCGCGGGATAATAGAAAAGCTAGGACATCCAGTCAATGACGATATTGGCTTAAAAACAACTTTTATCTTAAAACCGTTAATATGCTTCTGAGCGGCGACGGATTCTTTAGAAATCAATTAGCCTGAGCTATGCGAACGCACTCCACAGAGCTCCGGAAATTAACGAATATCGATGCTTCCTCCAGGCACTTTGCTATCTTATTTGAGCAGGCCTAGTGATTGGTAACACATTTCTCTGCTCTAAATGTCAAGTAAAAACATATATATTACAAAAATCTTTCGCTCAGAAATTAATTTCCGAAGCCTCCAAGCCTGACGTAAATGGGAAAATTTATTTCTGTTCTGGTCTAATGAGCCCAATTTTACGCCCTGAGATTCTCCTATAAGTGCCTCCGTCAGTTTCTTTTTATAAAATTTTTATTGCTTTTTTGCGTGATGTACTTTTTAAAATATATATTCTTCTTTAAAGAAAATTAGCTATAAATTTCCCACGACAACTTTTTGAATTGATTTTTTTAGAATATCTGTTATGTTTATATTCAGTGTATTTCTTTCAAAGTTCCATTATCTTCTGATAAATTGTTCTTTTTGACAGAAATTCAATAATTAGAATAGATTTTTAGAGCATATTTTTCATAATCAGGATTTTTTTTTTCTTTTTTACTTTATTTATTTTTGTATAGAGGGACTAGGTGAATGAGGAAAACATATTTCTGAATGCACAGATTTAAAGATGAAATTCACATTTCGAAAAAAGGAATTTTTTCTTATGTTATTATTTAAATAAAGAAAAAATAAATGACCTATCTTTAAAATGTTAATATTTACTTTAAATGAAATAAAAAACAATATAAATAAATAAATAAATAAATAAAGTGTAACCAGTTATAAACATTAAAAGCCAAAATTACGATTTCTTGCGTCGAAATTTTACTGAGGATTTATAAATTTATAGAGATAACTATTTCTGACTTAGAAAAGAAAACCAAAATAGATTAGACAAATGCATAGAGAGCATAGATTTAAGAAATCTAAACTGTAACTAGAGTAATTAAATAATTTGAGAGAAAAATATGCGTATAAAGCAAAAATAGACGTTCTATTTACTGATGGTACTTTAAAGGCTTATTAAAATTAAAAATCGTATAAATCCGAATTTAGGGCAGTAATGGCCAAAGTATGAAAGAAAACAAAATCAAGTTACTATAATCAAACACTAAGAACACGAGATGCTAGAAAGACCTTTTTATTATAGTATACTATTGCGCGTTTTGAATGTCAATTTTTGTATAGTCTTCGCCTCCGTTATTATGATTAATTTATACTTTACTTTAAGCATTTATCATTAATACTAGAAAAATAATATATATATATATTATATATATATATATATATATATATATATATATATGCATTTATCCAAAGTCCTGATCTCTTTTCTTCAACCACTGTGAAACAATGAAAATGTGAAATTGACATGCAATCCCTTTAATAGCTTTAAATATTCTTCTTTAATAAATGAAATTTGTATCTGGAATGCAGGAATGCAGTTTTTTATTATAACGTGATTATTAAAAATTAAAATTTGTAAATAATAAAACTATTTTATTATTTATAGTTTTATATGTATAGTTTTTTTTTTTTTTTTTTTTTTTTTTAGTTTTGCTTATAGTTTTATTTTTTATATTTTTCTGTAGTTTTATATTGATAAAATCACAGTTTATATATATATATATATAAATCATTGTGTTACAATTATTTATGTGCTAGTTGCTATTCAACTAACTTCGTTGTAACTTGGCTTTTTCATTCAACTGATAATCAACATTCAAAATGAAATGTGAGTGTATATATGTATGTACATGTGTGTGCGTGCGTATACATATCAATATATACATATATATATATATATATATATATATATATATATATATATATATATATATATATTTATTTATTTATTTATTTATTTATTTTATTTTATTTTATTTTTTTTTTTTTGAAAATAGAATAAGTAAATAATATGTCTGATATATTGCTGTCACAAAGTAGTCTTATCACCTGTACGTAATTTTGTATGTATATATATATATATATATATATATTACTAATTTTTTTAAACATAGTAAAAGCCAAGTAGCAGAAGGCTTTATACCACTGAATACGACATGGACCAATAATAATTACATTTTTCCAAATTAACTTTACCTGTGAATACTTTTAATTGAATTGTTGAAACAATTAGTTTTACATAGTCTAGCTTTCCACTTTTTTTTTTTTTTTTTTTTTTTAATTTAACTTCAAACTTACAAAATCACTTAGAGGTGATAATTTGAGATTTCTTTGTTATAATAATCTATTTGATGCATTATTTTTTATGCATTATATTTAAAAAAAGTAAAAATAATTTTGCGAAGCTGACTTAATAAAAGTAAAATTCTCTCTGTGCTGCTATGGTATTTCATTAGAATGAAAGATTTCCAAAAAAAAAAGATATTTATTATTCAAACTACCAGGCTATAAAAAGCAGGCAGAAAACGTCCTCTCGTTCGTTACATGTTTATGAAACAGAAATATGTAAAGTAAATTGAAATTGCAATCATATTGTTAAATTTAATAATATTTAACCCCAGGTGGTTTTTTTCTATATGTTGTATATAACCATGCAATAATCATATATTTAAGTAAAATATTTTATTATTTATTTATTTTGTTTATTTATTTTACAGATGATGGATCATTTCAGAGTATTTTAAGCAGTTCTCGAATCCATGTTCTTGAAAATGGATCCCTTACGGTAACTGTTGCTGAAAAATCGGATGCTGGTTATTACATGTGTGAAACCAGCAACGATGTTGGAGAACCATTAAGATATTCTGTGCGATTGGATGTTCACTGTAAGTATTTATGACATAATTCTATTACATGTTTAATTTTCAATATTATGTAGTCTTTTAAAATATTAATTCTAAAAAAAAATCTCAGGAGAGAATCTTTTTTAAAATAATTTGTCGACAAACAGAATTATAATTGGAACAAACAGAAGTAAATATTATTGACGACTTCGATTTTCAGTTTCCAATTCTTTAATTTTTACGCTTCCTCCGGTCGATCCGGGATGGGCTCTCGTTTTTATTTTTACTTCAGTCTGGCAGGTGCAAAATTATTTCCACTCAGGCCACTCAAGTAATAATTACGTTATAGTTTTTAAGAATCTAAAATACTAATAAATGTACATCAATATGTTATAATTTATTCAATCATAATTTTCGTTTTCATTTTTTAATAAGTACATGTTCAGTGAAATAAATGTTTATGTTATATGTTCAATGGAAGAAAACAAAAGCCGTAAGTATTTCCAAAATAAATTTTAATTTAAATAGTCATTTGTACAGATAAATCGCCATATAGCTGCGCAAGAAATATTATTCCTTTAGTTTGTCACTTATTTGTATTATTGACCGTAGTATTATCAACATAAATGTAAAAAAAAAAAAAAAAAAAAATGGGACTGTAGAAATTTCGAAAAATTAAATTTCATGTAACTATTTTTCCATATCTAAAATAATCTTTAAAGACATAGTTAAATCATTTTTTTCATTTAGAATAATTGAATTATTGTTTATTTATTTTATGTTTTTATTTATTTTACATAAGTGTACAAACACTATAAAAATCGTATTGGGGTCAAAGTTGACCCCATTGGTAATCATGGTAATAAAAAAAAAAAAAAAAAAAAAAAACTGGTAGCAGGAGGGTTAAAGTCAAATTCTAAAACATATAAAATGACAGTATTCAGATGGGGAAAAAAATGTGTTTTAATTTAAACAAGCTTAAATCAGATATAAATGCAATAACAAAACCATATATGAAGTCAACAAATTATCAATTTAACATTAAATTAAGACTTCATCTCAATTTTAAATAAAATCCTTAAAATATTTTACATTAAAATTCTTCTAACATCAGATAATTTATATACACGAGTTGCATAAAGCTTAGTTTTCAACGACCTCGTAAAATACATCTCTTTTCCTGTTTCAGTTCACTTAAGTTGCATACTAAAATTTCAAAAATATGACGTTTCCTTGAATATTTTTAAAATTAATCATTACGAAATTTGCAATTATGAAACTATTCAATATTCGCTAGTAACTTAAGATTTTCTTCATGTTGCTTCCCGCCTTTGCATGAAGCATTACATTTCTAATTAAAGTGTCAGAAACTGAAAAGTGATTTTTCATTCTTGCTCATTTTGCCATACTTCAAATCAAGCAAGAATAGAAAATATGCAGTTAATACGCAATATCTATAATATTTTCTTAGGAGGTTACATTATAAAAGATTCCGAAAAAACGTTGAAATAATTTTAAAAAAATTATACAGACACGACATTATTTCATTACTTAAAACATGAAAATCTGACATTGACAGATTTTAATTTAGTGCTGAGGCCTACTGCTAAACTTGTTAATATCGACAAATTCTTCTTTAGTTAATTCGTGACGATCTAAATTCCATGATAAAGTTTTCATTAAATCAAACCAATGTGTTTCAGCTGCAGATACTGTAACAAATAACGTTGGAAGTCCAAACTGTCTTATAGCCGCAAAACAACGTTTTTTCTCTTTTTCCCAATGAGGGGGAGGTGTGCCTTGGGGGGGACTCATGTCAAAGTTGTACCTTGGGGGGGGACTCATGTCAAAGTTGGGCCTGGGGGGGGACTCATGTCAAAGTTGGGCCTGGGGAGGACTCATGTCAAAGTTGTACCTTGGGGGGGGGGGGCTCATGTCAAAGTTGGTCCTGGGGGGGACTCATGTCAAAGTTGTGCCTTGGGGGGACTTCATTCAATAAATCCCCATTCAATAAACCGACTGAAATAGGCCCTTAGCACTATTAAGAGTGACGTATAAAAATTCGACAACGCTGTACCGACTGAAATAGGGGTACCTTGGGGGGGACTCATGTCAAAGTTGTGCCTGGGGGGGACTCATGTCAAAGTTGTGCCTTGGGGGGACTTCATTCAATAAATCCCCATTCAATAAACCGACTGAAATAGGCCCTTAGCACTATTAAGAGTGACGTATAAAAATTCGACAACGCTGTACCGACTGAAATAGGTGTACCTTGGGGGGGACTCATGTCAAAGTTGTGCCTGGGGGGGGGGACTCATGTCAAAGTTGTGCCTTGGGGGGACTTCATTCAATAAATCCCCATTCAATAAACCGACTGAAATAGGCCCTTAGCACTATTAAGAGTGACGTATAAAAATTCGACAACGCTGTACCGACTGAAATAGGGGTACCTTGGGGGGGACTCATGTCAAAGTTGTGCCTTGGGGGGACTTCATTCAATAAATCCCCATTCAATAAACCGACTCAAATAGGCACTTAGCACTATTAAGAGTGACGTATAAAAATTCGACAACGCTGTACCGACTGAAATAGGCTTTTAGCACTAATACATATTGTATTTATAGAAAATCTTTTCGTGTATGAAAAGCTTTTGTGATTTATCATGGTACAAAATAGTAAAATGAAAAAAAAAAATTAAAATAAAATAAAATAAAATAAAATAAAATAATGGTGAGAAAGAAAAAAAAAAAAAAAAAAAAGAATTTATTACTTTTGAACATGAAATAATATTAATCAACTTTGATAATTATATGTAAATCCTAATACATTCGTGTTTAAAACATTTTAATACGTTCACTATCCGTAAGTTTGTAGGGCAGTAACTTAACGTTTTCGAGGCAAGTTACTTTTATTCTTTTATTTTAATGAACATTTTATGTTTATTTTGAAAAATAAATTGATTTACAATTTTATTTGACATCTGTTTTAATTATATAGCTCTGCTTTTTTATTGTTCGCATATGTAATTTATTGCATAGAACTCCAAACATTTATTTGTAACATATATTGTTCATTTTATAGAATCTTAGACCTTCACTTTTATCATATATACATTAGTTTAAAAATTCTTTCTAACAGTGATATTTCAAGAAGTTTTAGAAATTAGAAAAAACGCTAAACTTTTTTTTAGCGATAATTTAAGGACATTATGATTTATGAATGAATATTTCAAAAGGTTTTTTAAAGAATATTCGTTCTTCACAATTCATCATTCAAGCATTAATTTGATATTCTTAAATATGTAAGGATTACATTTATTCGGCAATATATTATCATACACCATACTCTCAAGTGCTGAACACTCATTTTATCTGTATGATCTATAAGAAACAAATCTGGAGTGACTCCACTCGACTTTCCGAGCATTGATAATTAATAGTTTTGTAGATAAAGTAAAGAAAGAGGAGTTGTTAAACAAACAAAAGAGAGAAAACCATAATAGAGTGTTTGAGCATTTTCTTCATATATTACACGACGTTTTATTTAACGCTACTGAACTTTGAGCCCATAGATCATAATGATAAAGAATTTTTCGTTGTGTCCCTGTAAAAACATATAAATGCTAGATTCACCAAAATGCTTATAGTTAGTGCAACAGTGATTTATAATACTCACATAAATTTTCAGCTCAATGGAATAAGGCGTTTAGATGCTATAGTACTTTTAAAAATTTGGTCCCTTAGGCCATAATGATAAAGAATTTTTCTTTGTGTCCCTGTAAAAAAACTATAAATGCGAGATTCACCAAAATCTATACAGTTGGTGCAACTGTGACCTATAACATGTGTACAAATTTTTTTCTCAGATTAATAAGGCGTTTAGACGCTATCACACTTTTAAAAATTTTGCCCCATAGGCATAATGATAAAGAATTTTTCTTTGTGTCCCTGTAAAAAAACTATAAGTGCTAGATTCTCCAAAATCTACACAGATGGAGTATTTGTGACTTATAATATGTGTATAAATTTTTTGCTCAATTGAATAAGGCGTTTAGGTGCTATCGTACTTTTAAGATTTTGCTCCCATAGGCCATAATGATAAAAAAATTTTCTTTGTGTCCCTGTAAAAAAACTATAAGTGCTAGATTCACCAAAATCTATAGGGTTCGTACTATGGTGGCTTACAATATACCTACCAACTTTCAGGTTATTCGAACAAAGCGTTTAGACGCTAGCGTGTTAACTCACAGACATACACACATACATACACACACATACACACACACATACACACATACATACACACATACACACACACATACATACATCATCGCAAAAATAGTGAAAACGGACTCGTTGTACCTCGAAACATATAGAAACATCAAAATCTCAAATTCGAATTTTTGACATGATTACAATACTTTCCTCACTATAGTGTTCGGAAAGTAAAAATGGGATTTGGGGGGGGGGGAATATCAGTGTACCAGTGTACTTTTACAAAGTAATCAATCATAAAAAGCGATCCGTTTGCAACTTGCATTAGCTTTTGCTATATATCATATTTATATGTCTAGAATATTTTTATAAAAGTAATATACTAATTTAAAAAATAATGTGTTGCAACTTTGTCTAATTTTAAAGTATTAATGTTATAGTTTTTCCTTCAAAAATTTCATATAAATCTTTCTTGTCATATTTTTTTTTTTTTTTTTTGCATCATTATATGAAGAATTTTGCTTTATATTTACGTTAAAAAAAGCTTTAGAAATAAATAATAATTAATGCTCTCTTTTAAATTATTATTATTTTGACTTTTTGTTTTTTCTTATTATGTGCTTAACAGTATTCTATCACATATGCATTTCATTGCCAGTATTTTAAACTTAAAGTGTGAAATATCCTAAAAAAATTAATTTGAAATATTTAAAATATATAAGTAAAACTTAAAATAAGCTTTTGGTAGCAATTTCATTGTTTATTTTCTTTATTTTTCTTTATTATATTTTTGCTTCGATGTTCTTAGGAATATAACAGAAAAAAAAATTGCAATAACATTTACAATAATACAGGCATGCATTGCATATACACCAAAATATCTCGGAATACGCCAAAATATCTCGGAAGGAAGTCATATTCGCTGAACACATTAATTAAAAAGTTTCGTGAATTTAAATATTCTATTACATGACGTATCATAAATAAGCCCCCAGGGCTCACGTTACACAAACTCAAATTTTATAAAGGGATGTTTTTTCTTCCCAGAATCCTACCAAACGGAAAAAAAAACTGTATTAAATCATGTATTGTTTTTTTTTTTTTTGTTTTTTTTTTTGTTTTTTTTCCTTGAATAATACGGGGTCCGAAGCGCCGAATTTTAATATGTATTAAAAAATCTGGAAATCCCAAACTATCACAATAGAAAAGAGATTTCGCTGAGCACAAAAATTGCAAAAGTATTGTGCATTTCAATGATCTATCAGATAAGGTACCAAAGGTGCGGTGCGACTTCGGGACCATCAAAGTGCCGTTTGAGAAAAAATAATTTTTTTCGAATGGAAACCATAGTTTTCCTTAACATTATCGTATCAAATAGAAAAAATCCGTTTCAAATCAAGTAGTCTTATTTTTTTAATTATTATTATTATTCTAAAGAGTAGCAGCCCCGTGCCACGATTCTTATGTTGTAATCAAAATATGGAAATCCCAAAACGTCTCAATGAAAAAGCAATTTCGCTCAAAACCATTGATTGCAAAAGTTTCGGGCATCCAAATGATCTATCAGATTGAGTATTATAGGTGAACCCCAGCAGCCAAACGTTACAAGAACTCCGTTTTTTCAAATGGAAAATATACTTTTACTTTACTATAAACCATAACTTTTCTGGAAGCCATATTTTTTCATAATACGATACTGTAAAGAAAAAGCATATTTTATATTTAAAAAAAATTAAGTTTGTGATACGTGGGGTCATAGGTCCCCAAGGCTCCCATATGTTACTTCATCTATTAGATCATTTTAATACACGACACTTTTGTAATCATTGAATTCGGAAAAATTGCTTTTTGTTAAGATATTTTTGGATTTCCAATTTTTTCTTAGAACATATGATTCGGGGCACCTGGACCCCCTAATCTAAAAAAAAAAAAAAAAAAAAAAAAAACATGAATTAAACAGATTTTTTTCTGCTTAAGACGGTTCTGTGAAGAAAAATAATGTTTTTTGCATGAAAAAAAAGGTTGTGTTACGTGGACCGCTTAGGGTGTCGAAGAACCCCCCTTATGATATCTCATCTGATAGACTATTTAAATGCAGAATTAATTGTATAATCATAGTGCTCAGAGATTTTTTTTTCATAGCAACGTAAGATTTGTGGCATCCTTATTCATCAAAAAAGCAATACTTAATTTAATACCAATAAATTCCCTAAACTCTATTCTGTGAAGTGAAAATATGGTTTCCCTTTGGAAATATTGAGTTTGACCTTCTGATAAGTTGAAGCACCTTACGGGCGAGTTTTAATGGTATTCAATTTTTCAATTTTGTTCGACTATACTATATTTTTCCTACCATTTCTTCTCTCTCTGTGTATGTATATATACATATATACATATATATATATATATATATATATATATATATATATATATATATATATATATATATATATATGTTTGTGTGTGTGTGTGCACAGAAACGTATTTTTCTTTAGGTATAAATTTAAAGTTTTTCGAGACTTTTCAATTCCAGTTAGTAATTTTTGCTTAAATATTTTCTTAAAACATAAAAAAAAGGAGAAGTAGATAGGAAAAAGAAAAACATTAAAAATTGGAATATATCGAATATAAGTTAAGTTGCGGATTAAAAAAAAAAAAAAAAAAAAATCTTTTTTTTTTTTTTTTTTGTTAAATTAATTTCATTTTTGTCATAAATAAACACTTGCTTGAATTTCTAAGGGGTACTGTTAAAAGTATCATGCGATTTCGCAGCATAGATCAGAATCTTGATTTAGAAACAAAATATTTTTTTATTTTTTTATTTTTACTAATATAATTTAAGATTTCTCTAATAATTGATAAAATGAAGTAATAACATTTACAAAAATGTTGACATAAACTTAAATCTTTATCATTATTATTTACTTAATCATTGTAAACTGCATTTTTTATTTTATTTTATTTTATTTATTTATTTACTGCTTTAGAAATTACCACTAGCTTATAGAAATCAAACATTTGGCGCGCTTTTATTCTGAACTATCTGAAATATCTTATGAAATATCTTATCACTAAAGTGTCTTAATGATTTACAATATTCAAAGTTAGCATTTATATTTAAAATAGATTTTCTAATATATATTTTGGCACGTTCTTACTTTTTAACAGACACCATGATTCCTACAATAACATCAATTAATTGCACTAACAAAATATTTAAATAAATTTACGTTATTAAAATTTTTAATAATTGTAATTCAAATAATAACAAAAAATAAAAGTACTTTACATTTAGAAATTTTAATTCGTGAATTCATAAAGCGTGAATATTCATTTTAAGTTGACTGGAGTGTAAAGGTTGATTTTTTATACACCAACTATGTGAAGAAGTTCACACCTGGGAATCGAACCCAATTCCACCACTTAACGTACGGATGCTCTTCCACTGAGCATTCGTAACTCCACTGAGCTTCCACTGAATATGAGATTGATGGAAGTGAAACCGCACAATAAGCGGAGGACCTGGGTTCGATTCTCGAGTCAGGCATTTTTCACATAGTTGGTGTATAGAAAATAAACATTTACACTCCAATTTACTTAAAATAAACTGTATATTTACTTCTATCCGATTCTTTGTATAAACATAGTATCCCTTTAAACAAGTAAGTAAATTCAATTCTTACATTTTTTATACAAATTAATTGTTCTAGCAATGACTTTTTAATCATTTTGTTGTTGTATCCTTAAAATATACTAAATATTTCAATAAAAATTTTAAATATATTTTTCCACATAGCTAAATTTAACGCAATCATTATCTGTAAGTTATTCCAAACACAACTTGTTTTGAAAATTCGAGTTGATAATTAATACTCTAAATGAAAAGTCATTATTCAAAATACTTCCAAACTAAACATTTCGAAACCATAATAAGAAAACGTTACATTTTCGGTAGTCATAGGCCTTTATAATACATTTAGCTTTCAGCCTAGCTGAAGAATTTATTTCCTTCTTAATTAAAGTGTCAAAGAATGAATTGTGTAATCTTAATTCTTCATTTTTCTTCTCTCAGCTGCTCCTCAAATCCAGACGTCCACTCAAGTTGTACATGTAAGAAAAGCTGAAGAAGCCCGCTTTTCTTGTTCCGCTTCAGGAGACCCGCCTTTAAATATTGTATGGAGTAGAGAAGGATTTCCTTTAAGCTTATATCCTGAAAACAGGTAACGGTTAATAATTTAGATAAATCGAATAAGTATAAACAATGAATTTATCAATGAATAAATAAATTAATAAACATAAAATGAATAAGCAGTTTTTTTTTTTTTTTTTTTTTTTCAATTTAAATGATAATTGATTTTCCGATAAAATGATGTTACTTGAATTATAGATAATTATAAATTCTGAATTATATTTTTTTATAAATATTGTGTACGTAAAAATTATGTAGTATTGTATTCTTTAAATGCAATATGGATTTGAGAAAAAAAATTTTAGATTATTTTTTTAAGATTATGTCCTTGAAAATAGATAAAGTTAATAATTTGCTTAAAATAAATAAGTTTGATAATTCCAAACACCTGGTTTTCATATTCAATCGAAACGCGCAATTATAGGAAAACATCAGTACAAAATATTAGACTTCAAAAAATACTTCACCTTCGATGTGGGTGTGAGAAACTAATTATTACTAATCACCACCTAAAAAAAGTACTCTCTTTATCGTACATAGACGAGATAGAAAAAGAAACAACAACAACAACAACAAAAAAGAAAAATGTATATACGCACACAGTGTATATACATTTGTGTATATACATACAGTGCATATACATACAGTGTATATACATATATAAGTGTGAGGAGTACGTGAGGTTGCATTGATAGTCAGCACTTTCCATTAGCACGAACACATCACACCGTTAAACCTTCAATGCACGTTTCTTACGTTGTCATACAGCAAAGACAGACACACATATGTTAACGGAATTCATAATCACTATTAAACATTATTGTAAAGTAATAAAATCCCTTAACACAAACGGAAATGCAATTCAAATAGTTTATAGTTTTAGCCATTAATATATTTGATTATTTAAGCGAATCCCTCTATTGCTTAATTATAAACATACCCTATTCAGAAAACATACTTTTAACAAAAAAGGAGATAAATGTCAATTTCATAATTAATTGTGCAGAGCAAAGTTAATTAAATATGAGTTTTAAAAATGCCTGTCATAAAATACAATGAATTCACTTTATTTTGTGTGTGTGTGTGTCCGTCCCTAATCACAAACAAGCTGAAAAATTTATACTATTATAAATAGTGAACATAACCACATATCATACCATAATGACCTTGGATAGCACATTCCATTAAAAAAAAAAAAAAAAAACTTTAGAGACACTGTAGGCGGAGAGACGACAGGCAGATAGTGTAATTCAAATCTTAATACATCTAAAACACTATTAGAAAGTGTTAAAAATTCTTAATAAAAAGTAATACATTTTCAGAGATTTTCAAACACAGTCCTTATTCAGTCTGAATATTTTAGTGTGACCCTGTAAATTTTAAGGGTAATCATTACTTATTCTATAGAAAACATTTTTTCACATATGATTACTAAACATCAATTTCATCATAATTTGTGCAAAATAAAGTTATTAAAATATATTTTATAGAAATATCTCTCATAGAATACATTTTTTAAGAATTCTTTCGGGTTTCTCTGTACATAAACATGTAATGATTTTTTTTTTTTCATTTATTATAAAAGAAAAGAGTGAATTTAAATACATACATCCAAATTTAACGATTTCCATGAATATTTATGTGAATTAGAGCGAGAACTGACTGACGGACCAGCAATATCAGACAGCAAACCGAATATATAGACACCCAGAAAACTTGTTAGAAATCTTTAATAAAAATAACAAAAAATAATGAATGATGCATGAACTACATTAATCTTATCTTTTATTTGTACATAACAGATAATTATCATAGCTGTTAGATCATACGTCATTAATACTTTTAATCCTAATGGTGATTGGTGATTGGTGATTGGGTTTTACGTCGCACTAATGCTGCGCAGATGGGCAATTGGCGACGGTCTGGGGCACACCCCTAGAGGTGGTCCGGAGACATGCCATCACAATTTTGATCCTCCACGGAAGGGATCTTTAATCCTAATGATAGGCCTAAAAAACAGACGATGCTCCTTAAAATGCATTGCACCCGTTTTCAACTGTAATCGAATTTCTTTCAAATATTATTTAATGGACATTTAAACAGAATATTAAAATTTTGGTAATGATAATAAAATTAAATATAGACGATATTTTTTTTTGTTGTTTTTTTGTTTTTTGTATTTGAGAATTGTATATCAATTTTTTTAAGTTTAACTAAGTATATATATATATGTTTAAAAATGTTTAAATAAATATCTCACATTGGCCACAATGTATATGATCCCTTTTACGACTACCTCAAAACAAACCTGGTATTAATTGCATATATTTAAAAAAAAAAAAAAAAAAAAAAAATTGTTAACCGAATGCATATATCAGTTTCATAATATTCTAAATATACTTAATGCGAACGATATTAAAATGTAAACCAACAATATGAAAAAAAAAAAAAAAAAACTTCAGAATGTTCAAAAACATTTTAAAGCAAAAAGAGTAATTTGACAAAATTCACTTTTCTTTAAATGTGTCATATGCTTTAATGCATATTAATACTCACATACATTTTAACATTTTTAAATTCAGTTATTTTCGAATATTGCTTATATACAGGGTGATTATAATTAAAGTTACGATTTCAAAACGCTATAATTTCAAAACTACCCATCAGAGCGATTTGATATTTTACCAGAGCAATCGTGAGGCAATGCAATTCTGTTTGGGGAGGCAAAATGTAGTTTGAGTATGTTCCTGTAGATAGCGTTGTCAGGGTAATGTCGGAGAAAACGCCAAAATTGACTCAATAAACACAGGAATGCTGATCACAACACAGTGGAATAGCAGAAAACAATAGATTTCAAGAGCTAACTACTTTTTTTTTTTTTTTTTTTTTTTTTTTTTTTTTTAGCAAAAAGACAAGAATACGTGTTAATAATACAGCGGAAACAGTCATCCTGAAAAGAGACAAAGATTAGCTTCATGAAACAAATACTTTACAGATCGTTAACGGCACATTTTGGAACTTTTTTATTACTTTCCGAACACTATAGTGAGGAAAGTATTGTAATCATGTCAAAAATCCGAATTCGAGATTTTGATGTTTCTATACGTTTCGAGGTCCAATGAGTCCGTTTTCACTATTTTTGCAATGATATATGTATGTGTGTGTGTGTGTATGTATGTGTGTATGTGTGTATGTCTGTGAGTGAACACGCTAGCGTCTAAACGCTTCGTTCGAATAACCTGAAATTCGGTACGTATATTGTAAGTCACCATAGTACGAACCCTATAGATTTTGGTGAATCTAGCACTTATAGTTTTTTTACAGGGACACAAAGAAAAATTCTTTATCATTATGGCCTATGGGAGCAAAATCTTAAAAGTGCGATAGCATCTAAACGCCTTATTCAATTGAGCAAAAAATTTATACGCATATTATAGGTCACAAATACTCAATCTGTATAGATTTTGGAGAATCTATCACTTATAGTTTTTTTACAGGGACACAAAGAAAAATTCTTTATCATTATGCCTATGGGGCCAAATTTTTAAAAGTGTGATGGCGTCTAAACGCCTTATTAATCTGAGTAAAAATTTTGTACACGTATTATAGGTCACAGTTGCACCAAATGTATATATTTTGGTGAATCTAGCACTTACAGTTTTTTTACAGGGACACAAAGAAAAATTCTTTGTCATTATGATCTATGGGCTCAAAGTTCAGTAGCGTTCAATAAAACATCGTGTAATATATGGAGAAAAACACTCAAACACTTTATTATGGTTTTATCTGTTTTGTTTTTTAACAACTCCTCTTTCTTTACTTTATCTACAAAACTATTAATTACTCAATGTTCGGAAAGTCGAGTGGAGTCACTCCAGATTTTTTTTATTTTGCCAAACAAAATTGCATTGCCTCGCGATTACTTTTGTAAAATATCAAATCGCTCTGAGGGGTATTTTTAAAATTCGTAATTTTGAAATCGTAACTTTAATTATAATAACACTGTAGATAAAAAATTATGAACATCAATGTGAAAATTAAAAGTATTAAACATTACAACTGGAAATATTGAAGTATAATCATAAATTCGATGCTAAATCAACTGCAAAATATACGAAAATGACATCAGGAAAAAAATTGTATATACCAAATATTTCTGTCATCCATCATATTTGGCGTGTTTTCATTTGGTAACCGATATTTAAAGCGAACTAATTAAACTTCCTAGAGATGAAAATTACATTAAAATTTAATTTTCTCAAATCAATATTTGCTTTGATATCTTTAATTAAAAAAGTAAAATAATCTCCGTTAAAATATGAAAGATGCTAATTAAAGAGGAGCTTAAAACTTGCCACACTTAACTTTTTTAGTATAATGGGTTTTCCTAGACGATATTTTATCGATGTAATTATATTTTCAATCGATTAAATTATTAATTGGCTTCTTAAAAAATAATTTCTTTATGAAACATTTTCATCTAAGAGTCTTTCTTCTATTTTTATTTGTACAGAAATGTATCATTGCAATATAAAATTCAGTATACACGTCATGTTTTACTTTTGCTTTTTTCGAAAAATGACATAAAAAGCATGCGATGTTGTTTTCATGAATAGTTTTAAAGATATAAATAATTGCGTTAGCTAATTTTCAGCATTATGATGATGATATATATACATGTATATATATATACATTTTTTAAGGTTTTACTACAAAGATAGTTTAAGTTGTTTTTTTATGATAAACAGTTGATTGTAGGCCCCCCACAAAGATAATAGTCGACAATTCTATAGGATTCACATTCAATCCAGTATTAGAACAGTCTTGTACACAAGATTAGATCTCCTCAAATCTTCTCAAAAATGTCAGAGCCGGGAATCAAACCTTCAGACTCTGCTTACCGTGTGAAATCTCTACCGTTGATACGCCTTGGGTGGCCTGGAGGACTTTCCGCATAGTCGGTATACAAATTCAACCTTACACTCTCAACATCTAAATAAATAATCATTATTGGTGAACGGCATTTAAGAAAAATGTCTGTATTCGTCATTAACTTCAAGTGCCGGTTGAAAGTGAAAATTTTATGCTTACTTAGGACAGTGCACAACTTTAGAGCAAAATTCGCCACGCTGCTTTTGCATCTAGTAATATAACTTTTCAAAGGGAAAAACAAATCTCAAAGTATTTAATTTTTTTCTTGCTAGATGACAAATGCAACGCTTCAAATTTTGCTGGAAACTCTCGCACTGTCCCTATCTACTTTTCAAGTTTTTGCCTTTAATTGGGAGTTAAAGTTAAGACGTCATTTTATAAAATAGTTATTTTTTTATATTTTCGCGAATGGCTGGACCACACAATTTTGTTTACGTTAACGCACTATTTTTGAAGTTCAGTATATTAATAGGCTAGGGCCGTTTTTTTTCCGCTTTTTTCAAAAATCAAAGTTGGCGCTCATTTCAATATGTAGATAACCCCTAATTCAAAATTCGACAACATTTTCTGAAAGTGAATTTAATTTCCTGTTGAATGGTGTCTATTAAATTTTTCTGCATCAATTAATAACGAAATAACATCAAGTGCTGCGTTTTTCTTTTTCTTTTTTTCGACTGTACACTCAGTATACTATGGATGCAAATACTTTGATTAGAGAGAGTATGATTACACTGCATATCCATTCGTAATAAAAATGTGAATGCGGAAAATTTTGTTTTGAAAATTTGTAACTTATGTGAAAAACGCCCATAGGCTGTCAAAAAGACAAAAACATGCGGTTGAGGAAGTGTTAAAATGTCAAACACACTGGCCCTAGGTACAAGGCAGCTATGTGGCCCAAGATACAAGTTTTGGTAACTTCATTCAAAATGCTGTCCACTAAAAAATCCACAGGCAGAGAGGACTAATTAAATATCTCATTTATTGCTCAATATAAAAAGCAAAATTATACACTAGATATGAAAGAAAAATATCTGACTTGCCTTTGTAAAATAGCAAAAGTGATGAGCTGCAAGTTTTAATTCAAACTATGTAAATTCGTTTTCTACGTGTAACTTGTCAAAACTTTCTCCTAAAAAATTTTCAAAGTAGTTGTAAAAGTAGCAATTGGTGTTGTTACGTACCCAATTGAGTTTAAAACTTAAAATTAAATATTATTCAAATAAAGTGGGATGGCCTTAGGTACACGGGTCTCCCCTACTGTTGCTTGCATATTTTAAAAATTATTCAAAATATCCATAAAGTTATATGTCATCAATTTTCCAATGCATAGTTCTAATGAGACGCAAAACCTACACAATCTCAATCTTAATTGGAAGACGTCATTTTATAAAAAAGTATTGTTTATCTCTTCTTAACTGGCTGGACGGCACGAGTTCAACTATGTCAATATAGTAATAAAAAAGCACCACAAAACGGGCGTTGTAAAAAATATTACTTAAAAACTTGGAATAAACACCATAAAATGCAATAAACTCGCACGCTTTGACTGCAGCACTCGTGCTTACTTTATTCGCCTGATGAAGGGTCGTGTGTTTTTTCGATCCGAAACAATTGTTGCGAGTTTATTGCATTTTATGGTGTTTATTCAAAGTTTGTAAGTAATATGTCAATATAGAACTTTTGAAGATCAGTATTTGGTACCATTGCTTACATTTACCAAAATTAGTTTTTAAAAAAGCGTAAAATTTCACAAAATTTTTATTGCATGCCTCTAGTACGACAAAAATCTACTCAAATGCAATTCTTACACACAAAATTTAAATTTAAATCATAATTTCAGCTTAAAGAAAATTTAGATAATTGAAAAGTCTTTCTCAACATAATTCCACTAGGGTTTTGAAGAAAAATGAATGGAAGGGTTGAGGTCGAGTTTATTTAAAATTGCACAGAGCTACGCGGTGGGCAATTGGCGACAGTTTAGGATTCATCCTTAAAGGGGCTCTATAGACATGCCGTAAAATTCTTATACTCCAGAGAAATATAGTAGAGTACCCAATTCTACACCTCTCAAATGAAAAAGAAAGATAAAATTTGTTCCATAAAAAACAAAAATTTATAACAGTTTTAAAGAAAAATTCCTACACAATGTTGATGTTTACTACACAATGAAATATACTGAGTTTTCCAGAGTTAGGCACAGTTTTAGATGTCTCCTTTTAATGTTATGACTTCCGCGCCTAGAATACGTAGTGTCTAAACCAACCAGCCAAACATTGCTGTAAAGTTATGCCTCTCACCACAGTTCAGTGCAATCCAGATTCTTGATTTAAGAACCGAAACTAAGGTATTCATTGGTTACTTATGTGTTTATATCATGTGATTGAGTAGATGAAACTTAGAAGAGCCAGTCAAATCGTATTCAATGTTTGCCATTTAAGCAAGAATCTCGATCACAGCGCTATCTGGCATGTTTAAGCAGTAGTTTTAGCATTATTGTTATAAGTGTTTTCCACACTGTATAGTCTAGACCATTGACTATATATTAGAGTAGGCCCCGGACTAGTAACCTTTTTGTTTCCGAACATCACGTCCCCACCATACCACTAATTTATTCGCCAAACCGCCATTCCACTTCCACCAAAGCAAGTTTCCTCCACATCTGCTATCACTGTTTTATATTGCGTTTAGTGATAAATTAAACACAAACAACTAGTTACACTAGCTGAAATGAAAGCAAGTAATCTAACCCTTGTTATTGGTTGAAAGCTGTTCTGTTTGACTTTATTGTTGTTGTTGTTGTTGTTGTTGTTGTAAGTGGAACAAACCATTTAAAACGTACAAAATCCCAAGAACCAGTTTTAAGAAAGCGATTATCGCCAAAAGAAGGCGCAAAAAGCACAATGATGTGCGTGGAATTTTTCTCCATAGCCAGTGTAGTGAATCCGTACTCTACACCCCGCGACAAAAAGATAGGTACAAAGGGTTTTTTCTTTGATTTTTCATAAAATAACATTATCTAAATCGTGCTTATCATTTATTATTATAAAAAAACACTATTCCCGGACTAATTTTTGTTTTAAGACTAATTTAGAAAAGTTTTAAGATTAAAATTTTTCTAATTTAAGCCGACACTCCGCGACAAAATAACATTATCTAAATTGTGCTGATCATTTATTATCATAACAAAATATTATCATATCAATAACATATTAAATGTTTGAATAATATTCAAAATATTCATATTAAAAATAATCATATTCAAAAATTTAAAAAAAAGCTCTTTGTTCCTATCTTTTTGTCGCGGTGTGTTGTATTAAATAAGAAAAATTTTAGTCTTAAAACTTTTCTAAATTAGTCTTAAAACAAAAATTAGTCCGCGAATAGTGTTATTTTATGATAATAATAAATGATAAGCACAATTTAGATAACGTTATTTTATGAAAAATCAAAGAAAAAACCCTTTGTACCTATCTTTTTGTCGCGGGGTGTACATCTAACACTACTCAGTGGTCCAAATGCTGTACCACGATTTAAGAAATACATTTTTATTCTTATATATATATACATTTTGCTAACCAATAACACTTTTTTTTCTCTATTTAAAAATATATATTCACTTAAATTCATTCCTTATCATAATGTAAATATTTCTTATTGTGGAAGATTTTTCTTCATGAAAGAAACACTGCTTTTGAATTACAACGTAGAAATGCATTACAAAAATTTTGTATTCACGACTTTCCACCCTAATGCATTTTTCTTTGGAAAAAATGCCAAATGGAGTTCTCCTAAAAATATATATTTTTTACTTTAAGGAAATTCTTCCACAGTATAACATTTTATGATCATCTATGGTAATATATTTTACAAATGTTAAGTGCATGCAACACATAATAGTAAATATTGAATAAAAAGATTTGAAAACTTAGTGAAATTTTATTATTTTATAAATAATTGCACTTGTCATAATGAATTTGACATTTATTATCCATATACATACATTAAAAAAAATGTTTTCTGCAGGATACAGTATGAATAGTATTACAATTTACAGGATCACATAAAAATGCCCAGATACATTTAGGGTGATGTAATTAAATTGCAGAAATTGCATTTTTGATTTTATTAATCGTTTTTAACACTTTCAAACAATGTTTCCGAGGGGTTGTGAATTCAGTCAGCCTATTTGCCTGTCTCTTTGCTCTTCTGCATGTACCATGTGTAATCGCATTTATGAAGTACTTTAAATACCACACGCGGCAAAAGCATCTACAGTTGAAAGATTTTAATAATCTATTCGAAATGCATGATTTTTCGTTATTTTGAATTATTTGTTTCGCAAAATATTGAAAAAAAATCTATCGACAACAATGTTGACCAAGAATTCCGGTAATTATGACATTCGAACCGACATATTTTTTTACGTTGAATTTTATTAAAACTGCAGTATTGTTTCATTACTAACGTCACATAAGTGGAACACTGAAAGAAAGAAATACTCTTATTGCACTGCTCGGCATGAAAATTGCTTCTGACACCATTTCAGCA